>JBBMKD010000102.1:48304486-48418817 GCA_037834095.1 Argya squamiceps | reverse complement strand
TTGAACTCTCCAAAATGTGCAATTGCTCTATTCTCAGAGAAACCACAGCTCTTACATTACAGCCTTCAAGTTATCCATTGACTTTGATGAACAGTCACAGCAATGTTGTGCTATTTAATGTGGGCTGTGAATTTAATATGGGCAAATGTTCCTTTTTGTTGAACCTTGCAATGCAAATGTCTCTAAATATCTCTAAACCTAAAACTATCGAGTGCTCTACTGGGTTCAAGTTCTGCTACAGTTAAGTAACAGTTAATGTCAAGAGCATCAAAATTTGCAGAAATACGTTCCTCTAAAACAGATGAACCACCTGACAGATTTACATCAAAATCAGACACTTTTTGTAGTTTCATTTGATTGCATGTGAGAGTGTTTCATAATCTGATGTTCTGCTGTGCAAATTTAGAGTGCTGCCATTAGCTTTGAAAGCACTGCAGTAAATCCACCATCCGTGTATCTGACTCAGCAAAACTAAACCCTACATTCCTTTGCAGAAACTGAGTTCTTAATATTCTGCTCTTTTACCTTTGTCTATTCTTAAGTGATAAAAATCAAATTGTTTAATTTTGGAAGAGAAGAAATATGTTACAGCTGCAGCATTGTGCAACATTTGATCCATTTTCCATTTCAAATATACATTGATACAGCTGACATCCACGAAGAATTTTGCATTCAGAATTAAAAGCTCATTTGAACAGAGTACACACAATGCATTACCATTCCTTTTATAGAAAGACCACTGCTTGTGAGCAGTTGTCTAGAAAAGGTCTTACTTCAGACACACGACAGATAAGAAATCAAAGTGTTTCACAAGCACAGTCCTTCCTCCTTTCATGCACTCACATGGCTTGACCAAGCTGTAGTGACTCACAGGTTTGAAAGGCTTTGTCCACATCATAAATATTAAACACTGGAGAGATTTGTCTGAAGAGATGAGATAAATTGTGTACAACTATTGCAGTCGAAGGCCAAGGTAGAGTGTGGGTGGGAGAGGGTAGTTTGCACTGGTCTAAGAGAAATGGAGTTAGGAGCTGTGTTTGGTGTCTCAATAAGTGTTATAGGTATTAGTCTTCATGCCTACATGGCTTAAAGCATTACAGCTGAAGAACTGGGCTTAGGGAAGGCTCAGTAGTCTTTGATAGGATACTTTACATTGTTGAATTGGAATTTCAAGGAATAAAAAACCACTTCTTTCCCTTCAGTTTGAGTAACAGACCTTCATGCTTGAATCAAACTGAAACAGCCAATGAGTCGATGGTGCATAGATGTTCACTCTTAATAAATAGGAAGCAGTTTTTCCTCTCACCTCCATCAACTAATCACTGACCAAACCCTAGCTTTCTCCTAAACATGCTTTGAAATCTGCCTGCAGTCTGTTTCTCAGTCCATGTGGTGTGAACACAGGCACACAGGTTCTATCAAACACATTGATAGACGAATCACGCTGTAACTCCATAGTCTTTCCTTCCCCATGTGGGGAAAGAGGGAAAATCCTCAAGCAGCAGCTCAAAGGGACACACTCACATGCCTTTAGAAAATGTCCCACAGGAAGGTTTACAGCTCATGGATTTCTTCCAGATGTCCAGTGAGTCTTTAACAAAGGCCAGGACACAGGCCATGCTCTCACTGAGCAGCAATTCACCTCCTCCACTGGGAAAACTTATCCAGCTGGTTACCATGCTACCTAAGCTGGCAACCATGCTTCTTCTCATCTGCAAATAAATCCCAGTAGAGATTATGGTGTTGTAGTATAACCTGAGTGAAAATATAGTAGGTTAAATTTGTTGGAGAGGCTTGGCAAACCATTTGTTAGATAAGGCCCCCAGTATCAAAGCTGTTGTTTTGGGGAAGATATAAAACATTTACATGTCCAGGACAGATAATGGAACATGAGCTGATAACTAAGGTGGCTAATTAAAGCAGAAAACATTTGCTTCCTGAATTAACATATAACATTTGAATGGAATTAATAGGAACCCCTGAGGCTGAAATAGGGAGATGGCTTTTAAACTGTGCTGAAATGTGTTGGAATAGTTACAGATAGACTATACAGAAAGACTGTACAGAAAAATACAGAAAATAGGAATGTGTGTGCTAAAAACAGGGACTGTTCTTTCTCCATTGGAATGTCTGACAGTTAAAACGAATTGGTTTGGCTTTTTCATTTAAAACAGTGACAAAACAGTGATATTTTGTCAAGTTATTCCCTTGTAGATAGATTCTTACAAAATGAGAGCAATGATTTCATTAATTTGTGTCTCATCTGTGGTCCCAGGTGATGTAGTTAATATAGTTTCTGTAATGTCAAGTTAATACTTGTTCCTCCTTTAGGTGAATTTTTTACAAACTTGCCCTCAGCTTGTATTATAGCCTCTGCTAGTAGAGAATTTGAAACTTGGTAACAGAGGCTTTAGGTTTGAGCTAAAAAAATTTAGAAGATCTAAAGAAATGAAACTTTCACATATGTCTTCAAAAGCAAGTTGGGTTATGGCTCCCCTCTTTCCAGTGGGGGACCAACCCAACGCCTGGATATTTCACAGAATTTTGCCTCTTCTTCCATTCACTTTTGTTTCCATTTTCTGGGTGAAGAGCACAGTCCCACAGCATCTCAACTAAAGAGGAGGACAAGGTATTTCAGCTGGAAACAGTGGGACAAAGTTGCCAAATGCAAACGTGCTGTTGACATGGATAGTGCTTCCCAAGAGGCCTGGTCCTTGGCCCAGGGAGCCTCTGGGCTGAAGATGGAAAGAAGCAATACTCATCATCAGAATATCTAACTCATCTCTTGAAACAAGCTGGATATCTATGCAGAAAAAACTTATGCTTTTAGGAAGAAATTTCACCTAAACTTTAATTTCTGTTTTAAGTATTAATCACAATTGATGACCTCAACTATTCAACAGAGCAGTTATTTGTATTCTTCCATGCCCATGGGAATTTTTGAGTGGTCATCTCAGAGATAAAACGAATACTGGTGTAAAACTGTTTCACAAAATAAATTTGTATGTTTCAGGAGATGCTTCTTTCATGATGATGGAAAGAAAAAAGTAATCAGCATAATTTGGTACAATAAAATGGTACAAAAAGCACTGAGAAGAAATAAGTAGTTGAGAGTGACAAATCCAAAGATTTTTTTTTCTATTTTTTCATTCCACTTGAAAAAAAACCACAACATAGTTAAAGCACTGTCAGAATTGATGCTGATCTCTCTGGCTAACATTTCAATGAGTTAAAACTTCAGGGATGTTTGGCTGTATTCCAGTTTTTTTCAGTTCTGTGCTCTTTTAGGAATTTTAATTTTTCTTGGATAATTAGATCTCTGACATTAGACGCATATAATTAACAGGGAAAATGGCTTGCATGCTGACTATAATAGCACTGTCTGACCTGTTTGCCAGATAGCTGTTATGACCTGGTTTTTTAGAATCATTTTATTCCCACAGATAGCAGCAGACATGCCTAACTGGAACCACTTCAGTTTTTTTGAAAGGGTGAAATCCTGGGACCTTTTACTGATTTCAATGGTCCTAGGATTTTGCATGCATCCTCAACATTTCCTTTTAAGATAATCCTTTTTCAACTTTTTTTTTTTTTGATAGTTGAATCTGAATGACTCCCCCATGTCAATAGAATAATAGGACTGAAACTCCATGTGCAAAGTTGTATTGCTCAGAGATGTTTCTTAGAATTGTCACAGAAGCTTTTACTGTAATTTTCAAAATGTGCCTCTCTAGGTGGGAGGGAGATGTGTTCTCTTTAAACTAAAATATTAGCTTTATTTGTCTGTTGTTAACCAAAGTTCAGGACTTGAGTGTCATTAATGTCTTTCGTAAAATGGTCCCCAAGACTTTTTTAATAGCCTATCTACCATCTGCTAAATAAACACCACCTGACAATAAAGGACTGGAAAAAATGTTTTCAGCTGCTTGTTACCATGTCTTTTATGCTACTTACAACTTCCTTTTTACATTTAGGTCAGATAAAACTTCAGTTCACTAAAATAAAACTTTCGCTCTTCATTTTTTAAGGAGTAAAAAATATATCTATGAGGTGAGTGGAGACAGCACCATATTACTTTTTGGTTTTGCTTCTGAGCATGGGGTCCAGGAGGAATTTTTAGATGACTAATAATAACTTAAAAAACAAAACCAAAAACATATTAAAATAATAACAGCCAGAAAAATAGGCCTAAAGTGTTTTGGACCAAAGTGGTGTTAGGATTTTCAGCTGTGTGCTTCATTATGGTCCAGCTCATCGTTCGAGGCCACAGGAGGAAGGTTTCACATCTGTGGCATAAGAGAAATGTCCATTAAACATTTTTGAAAAATCCCAAGATGATCTGAGAACAGTGTATTATAGTTCATAGAGAAACAGCAGTTAAGACGTGTTCCAAGCATCCTTATAATTCCACTGGGTGCAATGGATTAAAAAAATAGATCTCAAAGAATTCAAAACCTTTACCAGCTCTCTGCAGTTAAAGCATATCATTCACATTACTCCATATTCTTTGCTTTTCTATGCAGAAGATAAAAACAGATTTCCTACACAAAGCTCACATTAGAGGGTCAACAAATACAGAGCAGAATTTTTTTTTTCTAAATCAAATAATCCTTTACATACTACTTTTTATGTATGGAGTTCTTAGTGTGGTGATTTTTTCCCCATCTCTCCTGAGCATATAACTCCTTATCTTTCAACATGTCTACAATACATGAAGCTACTATTGTGCTAAATGTGCAGCACGTGAACACATGTGGAAGTGTGTGTATATATACTTACTGTTTAGATTCCATCTCTTTTATCTCAATGTCTTTGCTTCACTATCAGGCTTGAAAACAACACTGTGCTTTTTTCTAAAAAGAAAAATTGTTTTATACTTCTTCCTCCAGTTTCTAGTAGTCAATGCAGAATAGCACTCCGTTTGTCATAAAAAACTGAGAGGAGGGGAGCAGCAAAGGAAAAATTTTTTGTGATAACATTTTTCAGCACTGTCATTTTATTGCACAATTGAGATTTATAGTGCCACTGGGATTGAATAGACACACATCTGCTTTTCAAAAGATCATTTTTTTTCTGCAATATTTAACACCTGACAGAACCCCTAACTATCTACTAGTTTCTGTACAAGCTCAGATTAGAACAATACCTAGCTTGAAGAGCTCACAATTTACATACAAAATTTCTGTGTTTACAGAAGTTCGTATTGGAGGGCTGATCATCCCTCTGTGAAGACAACCTCCTCTCTATTGCAGTTTGACTACTAGATGTTGGGGTTGAAGAATGCCTTGAGCTAAGGCCGTGGCAAAAATCTGCCTGGTCAGGGTGAGAAAAATCTCAGCCGCAAGACCTCATGGGAGCTCCCTATGTAGATTAGACTAGAAAGGTCTTTGTTCCCCTTGTTATCATTGGGTGCTTTTTGTTGCAATAATTTGCATATTCCTAATCCTCTCTCTCAGTTGGTTCCCTGCCCTCAGACTCTGCCCTTATCCTACCCTATATGAGTTACTGTAACCTCCTGGCCCTCACATTTTTTGGTGCACCCCATACTGAGCTCAGTTTGCTGTTTGTTGTTTTGCTTCTTACTAAAGTAGTTGTTTTTCAGGTGACCAGATCGTGCCCATCTCTCATTTATATCACTATTGAAGGGAATTTTGCACCCAAAATCCCGTGGTGACAACCAGCCTTGCTACTCAGGCCTGGGCTGTCACAACTAGAACATTCCGTTTCATATTTTCCTGTGAATCAAAGTCTTTTTCTGGCAGAAATACATTTTTCTAATGTCTCATCTCTTGAATGTTGAATGTAGACTGCAGAGTCAGCTGGATTTCCTTATATGTGGCCTCCCAGAGGAATACTCTTGTTTGAAAAAATCCCTTATATTAGGAGATGATGGATATCCCTTCTGCTATAAACTTCTGCTTTAATTGTTGGTCTACTGTGTTTACATATATCCAGCCACCTCCGCTCAGTTCTGTTAGTTCTGCTTTGGCTAAATTTCAACCATTCTGATACTCATTGCTCAGTAGTCTTTTCTTTCCTCATGGTCCAGCTAAAGAGGCTAATAAGACACGGAAGTGTTAGGGACTACAAAATGAAAACAGAATTTTGAAATTATAGAGGTATATTACCTAAATCATTATTCATGTAACTTTAGCTGTCTCAGTTATCTTACCAAAATTATTTTGACCAATTATATGGATAAATCTCCAACACACTCCAGTACCCAGCTTATTCAAAGTCTGAAATCATAGACCTCAGTGATTAGGCATGTGAATTTGAGATACCCCTTTCCATGGAAACAGCAGGAAAGATCCGGCTTTTACTGTGTCCAGTGTGCAGTCCCATTCTGCCCGAAGAATTCAGACAGATTCTGAGACATCAGAATGACAATTATTGAGTGGTTTTACAGCAGGTGGTATGACTAACAAACATAAAGAAACCTTGAGTGATTCTTTCTTGACTCCAATGGAAAAAATAGCTAAGGATGAGGAAGGTAAAGGCACTCATACTTTGGACAATATCTCCCTCCTTTTCCTTTTATTTCTCCTTTTTTATGACATTTGCACTTCTCAAATCTTGAATATCTTTGCTAGTCAAACCATTTGCTCGTGTAGCTGAGCTTGATCACTTTGAATAATAAGAGGCTGCAATATGTAACTCTCAAAAGCGGTGCTGCGTCAAGGATGCTCTGTGTTGAGATTTCAAATGGACATCAGTCATCACAGATGAAACAACTGAATGAAGCACAATAAAAGTAGGTGCTCCTTCTGTGAGGAAATCAGGTTTTAATGGTTCTCAACTACGATGCTTAATGGTTTAAATACTGCTTGTATTCTTAACATCAAGATCTGACATTTTCTATGTAAATTGACCTGAATACTATGAAAAGGTATATTTCATAGGCTTGTAGGATTGTGATAGTCTTGTCTCTATTAAGAAGACAAACTTACTATTATCATTTTTCACTGAGTTCTAAGACTTTTTATTGTTTCAAAAAAACTTTACAAATCATTATAGATAACCTCTTGCAGAGTTTTCAAAGTTTACTTTTTACTCAACTAAAATTTTATTTCCATTTCTATTTTGAATTGGTAAATATGTGGAGAGCTAGTGACTCAGCTACCATCAATATCTTTCAAATTTTACATCTTATCAAGAATCAAGGAATAAACCAAATATATTTGGTCTTCAAGATATTCACTTTTTCATCCAGTTTATAGAGGACTGAACAATTACTTTCTTGATTCTTGTTTGAGAGCTGTGATAGAACTTTTTACTAAATTACATAATTGCAGTCAACCCTCATCATACACACTTCTATTCCAGTTGACACAAGCACTAATCTGATAGAGTGAAATGTTAATCTTGATAATAATTTCTTCTATTTCTACAAAGCTTTTCATTCTTTAGTATCCAAATGCATTTAAAAAATTTTGTGTGCACTCCTGAGTTCTACAAACCCTGTAGAAAAGCCCCCTTGCCTGACCAAGGTCATCAGCACAATGCGAAATCATTTTTTCTTCCAAAGCAAAATGCATTAGTACAGCAGTCGCAGTCAACATGAGGTTCATTTTGCATTCAGCATGCATGTTTGTGCCTAAATATTACAGTGAAAAGCATGCTGTAACTACCTAAGGCCGGAAATACTTTGCATGTACAGCCTGTTAAAAACTGGTGCATACCCATAAGATATCCACAGAAAAAAAAGCAGCAAAACACATATATATATGTATATATATCTATATATCTATACATATATATCTTTGTGTTCACCACCGGTTATGCTGGGAATGTTTGCCAGATCTTATTTTGGATTCTATTTACAGTCTAAGCAAAACATCGCTCTCAATGCATTTTCACTGACATTAGTTAAGAAATAGCTCATGATGACGGTATTCAATACCAGAGTAAATGGAAAGAACAGGAACCTGAAACAAATCCAGTAAAGCTCTGCAAGCTGTAATACCCAGCTCACACCAGGAAAAGAGGCAACCAGACAAAGGAATTTAAGCAGCAATTCAGGTCAAGAAAGGCCTATGGAAGAAAGACATGATTGAAGCCCCCTTCTATCAAAAACCTTTCAGAAAAAAAGCCTGAGATCCAGCATGGTTACCCTGTTGAGGCTTCCTCCCACCATATCCTGGAAAATGCTGAGGATAAAAGAGACATAGACCTGGCTGAGATGGCATGATTACTTGAGGCCATTCTGACTGCTACTGGGAGTCACCACGAAGAGTCTTAATGACTGTCCAAGGAAATAGAAGTGGAGTCTAGAAAGAGTAGAGGAGAATATGTTATTTATCATAATTCTATTATCTCTTTAAATTTTTTGTGGCATGGGTATGTGAAAAGATTTAGTACATGGCTCTATCAGCATTTCAGCAACCCATTGAACTGGTTCAGGTCATTCCTGTTACAGTCATATTGGACCAAGTCAGTAAATGGCTATTAAAAGGCAGGAATTTCTAGGAGCATCTGTGAGTTGCAAGAAATGTTGCTACTGATTCTTCTTTTTATATCGTATTCCTATAAAAAGTGAGAAGGAATCTTATTGCCAGCAGAGATGTAAAATCAGGTCGGGACTGTCGCTGGTTATTTAAAGGTATTGCCATGCTTTTTGTAAGACTGAACATATTACATGCTGTATCTTGGCTAAATTCCATCTTTCATAATTACATCCTCTTCTCTCCTTCTCAAGCATTTCTCACTGTGACAAGAGGATGCAGCACTCTTCATTTTCCTGGTCTAGATGTCTGTGTAGCAGTCTTTCAATCTCATCATGGCCTCCCTAAAAGATGCATTCAAGTTGCCCAAGATGCAGCATGATCTCTGCATCACTCCCTGTGGCATCGTTGTGGATGGAGAGAAAGAGGGCTTTGACATTAATATTCAGGCAGAGGTTTCAGGATTTTTCCCGCTTAAGTACAAGCACAAATCTGTTGGTTTGGCTTCCTCCACAGTTACTCATTCGTCACACTGCCTGGAGTAGTGGGAGGCTTAATACTTTACCTCTAAAAAATACTTTGAGATTATTTAATCAAAATGCAAGACACCAGTGTTCCATTAGTACTGGGAATGCTTTCAGAGCATTGACCAGCTTTTGCTTCCAGCTTGATGAGCTGATGATTGTAGCCCTCAGATGGCATTTAGATAAGCAGAATCCACAGGGATTTGTTAGCATATTAGCTGTTCAATGAACTGCCAAGATTGTATAGTAAGAAAACAAGGGGTGGGTGATTATAAACAAAAAACCCCAGCCACGTGATACTATTTTAATCTTGTTTTCTCTGTGTGTACAATATTTGCTGGAGAGAAGAGCCCATTAGCCTGTCCCTTGGAAACACAGAAGGATACTCTGAGCAATAATCCTTGCAGTCTAGTAGCCAGCTGTGGGTGAATGAAGATATTGACCA
Source organism: Argya squamiceps (assembly GCA_037834095.1). Lineage (NCBI taxonomy): Eukaryota > Metazoa > Chordata > Aves > Passeriformes > Leiothrichidae > Argya > Argya squamiceps. The sequence continues at coordinate 48,409,404 of JBBMKD010000102.1, read as the reverse complement.
GTACATCTGGCCAAAAGCACCATGCCAAAAGTAAAATTCTCATCACAGATGGCACAAGGTATCCTGTTGCCAGTTTCCATAATGACAAAATCTATTCAACAAAGAAACAGAACTATTTCTCACTTGGAATACCCAAGAATGATAACTATTTGTCACCTGGAATGCTCACAAATTGAACTGAGGGGCTTGGGGTGAGGCTGATCAAGTTCCACTGCAAGTGCTAGTATGACAATATTTTTTCTGTGTCTTATGGTTTTCTGTGGCTCTGTCTGCATCCTCTTGGAAATTGGACTCAGTGTACTTCATTAGGCTTTCCTTCAAGAGTCTGCTTTAGAGAAATCTAGACTGCAGCAACGAGGCTGATTCCTCGCTGCTGTGTACACTTCCAGAGAGTGGTGCATAGTAATTTAAACCAGTGTCACCTACAAACAATATCATCTCTGCTCCCTTAGACCCTCTTTGCTCAGAAGCATGGGATAGTTCATGCATCAAGCTCTGAACACTGACAATTATATCCCCCCTCTTTCCTTTTTTCTTGTTATTTTTTCTCTACTAACTTGGACGTCTAAACAGAAATGAAATATTTGATAAGTACTTATTATAAATGTATATTAGCCAATTGGATAAAGAGAATAAATTTTATTTTTCCATTTCCAAAAATCTATCTGGGACCGCCACAAAACAACATTCGAATGTTGGGTGAAACAGATGACCGACAGCAAGGATGCTATCTTGCCCTGTTCCACGATTTGCCGGGGTTTGAGTCTGAGTTTTTATACTGTATTTTGTGCCTGGCGGTGGGGGGTATTGTGTCTTCATATTCAAACATAGTCTTTTCACCCGGTGATGAATCCTGAACAGATTTCCCGGCACTGGGACGTGTCTGAAAGGATTTTCCTGGAATCTTCTTTTGGGATGTTGATTTCTCCAAACTCGAGGTCCACCCTCGAGATTATCATCGATGTCTTGATGGTCCAGGTGCACAGGGTCTGATTCAATCAAGGAGCAACATCCTGGCGAGCTACTCCCTTTTCTCGTGCAAATCGGGGCGTTAATCTGTCACTTCACAGCTCACAAAGTATGTCCTGGTATTTGGAAAACGCCTTCTCTATTCCGGGAACCAGAATTTACTTTTGTATTTACAGGGTTACAAAGTATAACATTTCTAATGCATTCTATCATTTACTACATTTACTATATTTCCCATATTTTATTACACGAATTTACCATCATATCCATTACAGTACTGATTTCTTATCATTCCTTTAGTGAAATTCAGCACTGTTCATGTATATCACTGGCAGAAAGGTGCTCAAATATTTCAAAGGAATGTCCATACCAAAAAAGAAAAAAAAAAGGAGGCAAAAACCATGGCATGGACCAGTTCCCACCAGCTTAATCTTGACATTCTGGAGGTCTCCAGCAGGTAGGGCTTGGCAGAGCAACAAGTGTGTGTTTATATATTCCTGGAGTCAGGGGCCTCAGGGATGCTCTTACCAGGCTGACTTCAGCCAGAACTTTGGAAGAACTACTGGAGCTCCAGTGTGGAGGACTGTGTCACAACACATCCTGTCACCCTTGTGTGTGGGACCAGAGAGCGGGAGTGAAGAAGAGCAGACAAGACATGGCACCCATACAGCCAGCATCAGACCACAGCACCCACGCAGCAGCGTCTGACCACCAGCAGAGGAATGCTTGGCAGGAATACCAGGCAACACACAGCAGCCTTTACATAGAGAAAGGACTTCAGCTGGGGGCTGGGAACTGGCGCTCATGTTTTATTCATCCAAATTGTTTTCCCCCACTCCAGAAATCTACACTCCTCTCCACGCTACAGAAGCTGTTCAATTGTTTAGCACTGTGTTGCAGTGCTCCCATTTCCTCTGAGTACCTTTACGTAGAAAACTGATCAGTAATCACAAGTCCAACTTCTCAGGAGTGAAACGTGGGTGAGAGATGTAGGTTCATCTAACTTGATCAATCTGTTTTGTTATACTGTATATTAGATCTTCGATAGCCAGCTCCCATGGAAGGAAATAAAAATGTAGCAAATCCAGTTTCTTTTCCTTTTTGCCTTTTTGGTAAAATTTTATGTTTGACTCATCTTTCCCAAGCTAATTGTCAAAAGACTGACAAATCCATCGTGGCTGACAAGTGAGTAACTGGGAGAAGAGAAGGAGTGCAGCAGGTGTTAGTACTAATTTGGTAAAACAATTAGAGTAAAGAGTGGTATGATCGTCATTTACACAGTCATGACGTTTCGAGCTCTTCATACAAAATGTGTGCAGGATTTTACAACACTTAGAGAATTAACTATTAACCAGCCACCCCACATCCATTTCAAAGGTAACCTTCAAGTTCGTCATAAGATGTTTTTGAGCCTCTTAACAGGAAAGACCAGATCACAACACTTGTGGGGAACCAGGCAAAATTTAGTTTTATGTTTCTCACCTGTCAGGTTGCTGGGCTCACCGAACAGTTCTTGAGCATCTCACAGAATCACTCTTTGCAGAGGGCAGACCCCATGCACTGGTTTGTTTGCTCTAGGCTGGACCATCAGGGAAGGTTGCTACTGCCAGAGCTGAAGCATTCAGCTGCTGTTGCCCTGCAAAGATTGCCCACAGTTGCCCTAATTCTCCAAAACTGTGGCTCTGATGAGTCACTGCTCATTGCTAAGAGGATGATTTTACAGCAAAGCCCAAATCTTACTTGCTGAGTGAAGAAATTACCTTTGCACCTGGAGAATTCCTCCAGCACTGAAGGGAATGGTCTATGACACTGCTGCATTTTAGAAAGCAAGAGCTTGGAAATAAATTCTTCTACTTACCTGCCAAATCTGCCCCTCTGAGCTCTGTATTTCTTTACTTCAATCTCGGTTGTCACTGCCACTGCCTCAAGAGCAAACAGTGTTCTCTTTTTGATCCCTGTAATCGTGTTAGTGACTACAGGCCAAATAATGGGTTCGACTGGCAGATCCTTAAGACACTCTTTTGCTCTGAAGTAGCTGTACAAATAACATTGCAGCATTTCATCTTTATTGTCTGCTAAGGATTTTGGTATCTTATATGCTGTGTTTCAAAAACATAAAGATCTTTTCCCCATCTAAATTCTAGTCCTGAAGGTTCACTGGGGATTCAAAGAGAAGCTGATTTCTTTTTCTGGCTTCTGCATAGTTATTAAGAATACAGAGGCTGCAGGGCAATTTCTGCTCTGGCTTTCATCTGTATAACCCCTACTATCTTGTAAACTTGCTTTCACTTTCACACACTGATTATTTGAGGTGAAGGGGGCCTACAAGGCAGCTCCAAGTAGCAGTTTTGTTTCTAAGGGATGGGGCCAAAGGGGAATCCAGTTTCCTCTCCCAGAGCTACAAGGTATTAAAGATTGTCTCTGACTTAGGCCCCATCAAATTACCTCTAAACACCTGTATAGATCCACTAAACAACTATTTTTTTTTCTTCTCACTTTCCAGGATGTAAGTATTGCTATCAGAAACATATTTGGGTTGCTTTTTTCTGTTTTCTTTAAATGAAAGAGTCATCTTCAGCTGCCATATGGAGTGGCTCCTGCTCAGCAAAGCGTATCTGGTGGGAAGCACATCCGTTCAGCCTTTCACAACACAGACCTTAATTCAGCAGGGAAGAGAGCTGACAGGCACCTTTGCTGCAGATTTAAATCAGAGGCAAAACCTCAAGCAATATAAAGCAATCTGAGCCTGACAGCAAAGTCACGCTGACCTTCTGCCGATAGTACTGCAGACCCAAGCGTGACTTCGGGAGCTGCATCTCCAGGAATGACGGCACTGGGGGAAGCCAACAGGCTCTTCCCAATGGCTGCCTCTGCTCTGCTGCTGCCTGATGGAGTGTTATCACTATGACAACCTACAGGTATAGTATGTGCATGATAGTAGGAGCTCCAGATGACCCAGATTGCGTGTGCATGGCTCAGAGCTGGGCTTCCCTGCCTGGGAGGGGAGCAAGGAACACGTGGATCCACAGGTAACTCTCCCCTGACTCTGTCCTGTCATTTGCTAGCAAGTTTGGGATGTGGGCAAGGTGGGAAGCCTTAGAGACAACGAGTAGCTAGGATTTTAAACAATCTTCTCTGGGACAAGGAAAAAGAGTCATTTTTCTCCTCTTTTTCTGGACCCCTTTTGCTGGGCTTCTTTTTCTTCAGTAAAAGACATGAAAGAATATAAGGGTACCCTTCAACTCTGTCTTCTCCAGTCTGTTTAAAGGTAAAATGCTTTCAAAACCTCATATACCCTGCCTGTCTGTGTGTGTGTGTGTGTGCATGTGCATGCACACGTTACTTTCCTTCACTACTATGACAGCACATGCTCCTCCAGAGCTATTCACAGCATTAGAAATACAACTCCTCCCTCCAGTGCCGTGTGTGTGTGTGTCGGTGTCTGTGTCTGTGTGTGAATGTGTGTGTGCGTGGCTTGGGCTTGCTGCTCCAGCTCACTCCCCTCTGTGGGGCTGACGGTCACGACGCTGCTCCACACCTCCAGGCTTCATATGGAGGGGAGGAGTATCGGGGGAAAGCAGGCACACAACTGACCTACAGAGCCATCGATAACTTACTCCCTCGCAGCACAATTACATAGGAAAGGGGAGGGAGGAAGGAGGGGAAGGAGGAGGAGAAGAGGGGGGAAAAAAAAAGAAAATCCAGAGAATTCTAGTCTGGCAAATATAGTGAAACCAAGCGGTCGGAGTTCATTTGCTCTAGAAGAGCAGAGAAGAAAGAGGACATTAAATGAAAAAAAGCAAGAACCATCTGTAGCTGTTTTTCTTGACAGTACCAGTATTTTAGAGGTAAAATGATTCCTCCGAGCGGCGCGACTGAAGTCAGCGTGGATAGTGTGGAGAAAGAGAATGAAGTGGAGAGCACAGAGCAGCCCCCCTCTCCAGCATCAACTACCAGCCAGGAATCAAAGGTACTCAGAGAACGAGATTTATTTTTTTCCCCCTCTTTCTTTGTTTTGAAAAGAGATGTATTGCTTTGATTTTCATTTGGAGCCCTGTGCCAGGATCGGCGGCAGAGTGCTATGAGCCACCTCTGACTGCGGTGCCTGCTCCGACACTCCTGCTTCTGAATTCTCCCTGTCACCTCAGGAGTCTGAGCTGGGAAAATACCTGCCTTCTGAGTCGTTTGGGTTTGTGGATTTTTGCCTGTGTTTTCTCCTCCTTATTACAGTAACATCCCGGGGTAGTGTTGGGGCTCAGAGAGGGGGTCGCTGTCAATGGACATTGTTACCTATTTTCACACCAAGTATCAGATGACTTAAAGGGTTTTGTTGGAAAAATTGATTTTTCTCAAAGGTTCAGAGAAAATAATTTTGTCTGGAGGCTAGGGATATTTCACCTGACTTTATTTCTCTGGCAGACTCATCAGTGAACTTTCATTGTTTAATGAGTCTGTTAAAACAGGAGATAAGTCACAGTTTTATCACAATGACCCTTAGGTACACCACACAGGAAAGGATTTTTGTTTTCACAGCCTTTTTTTCTGTTTGGGAGTTTTTCAGTGTGGTTCAATTTACCTTACTGAAAATCAACTTTCAGCTCAAATGGCATGGCCTCTGAATCTTTAATTGACTTGCATGTGAAAAGTTTTTCTGACTGCCAGGATGTTACTTGGAACACAGGTAAAGTAGTACCCTTACATAATGAAAGTTCCTTGAGGCTGACTTGGATTATATGCTTTTACTGATCCTCTGTTACTTATGATTGATACCATGATAGCACCTGACAGATCGTTCTGTGAACTTCATAGTGATGCTGTGTAAACATGTAAAAATAGGGTGGTTTTTGTCGCTAGGAGCTTACAGGTGTGTAAAACCTCAGGGGGGTACTGTGTGGGCAAAACAGCTGCTTGGCAGGCAAGGTCTGTGCTGGCCTGAGTTAAAAGGCAGTGGCTACCTTTTAGAAAGACTGCTACATTATTCTGCAGTTATAGCTCTCCACTTTCTGGAGAGTGAGTTCAAATTATCTGTCTGTGTGGGTAGAGTTTTGACGCGGGCTTTGAGCTTCTTTATATATTTATTTAGAAGCTCTACTCCAAGGAGGAGAGCTGAGGTATTCCCTGTGTAATACAATCTCTTGAAAAGAGCTTTTCCAGTAACAATAGCATACATTATTCTCTATACACATTTAGCTCTTTTGGAGTCTCCCTGGTTCATGGAAAATGAAAAGTAAATGGATTACTGGTATAAGTCCAGACTCTAAAAGGACACGGTACCCAAATCCCACCCCACTGAGTCCATTTCTCTGGAATTACTGAAGTGTTACATGGGCAGTGGGAAGCTTTGCCCCTAGTGAGGTCCCAAAAGTAACTGCAGCCTTCACTGCACTGCCAGCACCAGCTGCTCAAAGTGTTCTGGGCTGTGCATGGGGCCTGGTGGGCTGTGTGCTCCCTGTGATCCCAGCTGTGATCTTCACCCTGTGCCAGGATGGTTAAGGAGCTCCATGTGCCACTTGATAACAATGGTGCTCAAGGGACTTTCCCACTGGGTCAGGGAATGCTGTTCCCAAAAGAGACTGGCATGGATCCAAAACTCAGAGAAAGTGAAGAGCTGCACAGAGGGTTCCTTCTTGTTGTTTGTGCACCCATGTGCTTCCAAGGATGACAACAGGAATTAGGCACATCTGGCCAGAGAGCAAATAGGCTGCAAACTAGTTTATAATCAAATATTATCAACATCAACTTTTTTCAGTCTTTTGAGCATTTGAAGCAATACGCTGGAATGGGCAAAAGCTATGACCATGCAGTTGATGCCATTACTTGGGTAGAGATATTCTTAGTAAACAAATAATCTGTGTATTCACATTTTAAAACTGCAAATATGATCAGATAGCATGATGTATTGTCATTTCAATAGACAGAGTCAAAAGAACCTTCTGATCACTGGGGTAATAAGCTTTCTTTTTTTGGTCCAAGGAAACAGGAGGATGGAAAAAACCTGTGATTTCATAAAGATGCTGTTTATGCTTGGGGTTTTCTTTATTTTCTAAGATAACTGATGTACTTCAAAACTAGAGTCTGACAGAAACATAGGTCAGTGCTTTTATCCTGTGGTGTCCCATGCTGAGGGAGCTGTGCACAGAAAACTAAGCTTTCTTCAGGAACTCTCTGCTGCCTAGGCTAAAAAGGTCATGTCTGCTGCATTTACTGCAGAACAGTTTGTGCAGTATCTAATTAGACCACAACAACTTTTTTCTGTGGCAAAGCACTCCACTTATTATGACTACAAATATATGGACAGAACCAACATGGATAATTGCAACCTTCAAAATGCCTTTGAAAACACTTCAGCAGAAGAGCAATTTTGAAAAACTAATGTAGAACTAATAGCTTCAAGCTTCCTTCCAGTCCAATGTAATCATAGACATTGGTGGCACATAATCCTTTGTCATAATAAAGTCCAGAAATTAGTTTTATCTCGCACCCTCCAGACTGTTCTTAGAAGATGACAAGGAGCAGGTACTGCAACTTTTGACTGGCATTGAGTTTGAGAGGCAGAACTTCAGGCTGCTACCAAGCAGCTGAAATTTGGAAGGATGAGACTCATGTGTTAATCACATACCTCTGTTGCAGGAAAGCAACTCCCTCTTAAACACATGCTAAAGCCTCCTACCACCTTTTCCTATGGATTAGAAGCATAGTTGCAGGTGAGCACACGCTGGCTGTTCAAAGAGCCATCCTGAGGTACTATATGTACTGCTATGTGCTAAAAACCCTAGGGCCTGAGTGGCTAAGAATCTTGAAAAACTAATACTTAATTTATTGAACTAATTTATTGGCTCTTGAAAACATTTACTTCACACCTCGGTATGACTCAAGTGGATACTTTAAAGTTTACTGGGAGAATGAGTTTAGGCGGGCACCACGCAAGTTCATGCAATTGTTAAATTTATCACATTTCGTGCTTCCACCTGTTTGGGACACTTACAGCTGGTTTCCAAGAAAGTAAATCACTGGTTTGCCAAAGTCTTTAGTAAATTTACAACTCAGCAAGGGAGGAAATCATTAGTTAATGAATCCTGAGGGAAAATTTCTTCTGGGTGGTAGCAATCAAAGACACACTGCACACTTGTTGAATCGCTAACTTAGTAATATAAGCAGAAATCTAGTGGCAGCATAGATCATATTTTTGATGTGTTTTATCTAAATTTACCTTGGAATTTAGTAAAGAAAACTAAAATTTGAATTAATATGTGTCCAAAGGAAGGAATCCTACACATGGCATGATTTCTTTATGTTTTGGCATAGCTGGCACATAATTCTGTTAGCTCTATTCTTGTTTCATCTCGTTGACATTTGTATATGAAGAGGAAAGAACCCATCTGCTCATTTCTTTAGGCATGAATCAAATTGTTATCACTCTTCTGTGAGCAATGTCTGGGGTATTCCTAGACAATAGGGTTATCTTTGAAAATTCCCCTTAGCATTTTTAAGTTTTAGGGGACACCTGAGCATCTACAGTGACTGAGCTAGTGCCACTAAGGTGGATTAGCACTGCTAATCTCCAAGCTATTAGAGTTCCATGTCAATGTTAAAAGTCTTTCAGACTTTCTTATATACCTCAGAAGGGATATCAAGTCCTGCCCCTGCCATTGCAGGTAACCTGTCATGAAAAAGTTACTTATTTGAAAAGACTGATGGATTTCTGTGAAGACCTTTTTTTCCCCCACAGTTTTCCCATTTCCATCAACTTTATTTGATAAAATACAGCTATAATTTAATTGTGTTGTACTGTAATCATACATCTTTGGAAGGATTCAAGATTTTCCTCTGAACCATAAATTCATGGGTCAAAGAAATTGCTTACACTCAGGTCAGCTAGGCAATCTGAACAGCTAAAAAAATTGAAGAAAAAAAAGATAAATTAGACTGCCAAATAAATATAGTAATAGTCCATAGTCCATAGCATCTGGACTATGCATAAAAAATAAATGAGTCAGTCTCAGTCTGACACTTTCACACACTGACTACCTAGTGGACAATATTCAGGGAAATGCAGACCATTACCTTCAAATTCAGGTATGGCAGTTCAGGAGATGCAACAATAGTTCCAACATGAGCTAACCTGATAAGTAGTACAAAAAATGGAAGTTGAAAAGATTAGGAAGCCAATAAAAAGATTAAGCATTGAAGTTCAAGATGTAGACTTCATTTATGAATATCCTCACATCGATCACAAACTTACATACCTGTCCTGCTGCATCAACAGAGCAATAATGCTTCCTTGAGGTTTCAAAACCCAGTGTTAATATTGGATATTGAACTAACATAAACAGCTGGAAACTCTTTGGATTGTGTGGGATTTAAATCACATAAAACTTGTGCTGTGCTGTTAAGCAGAGATCTTCCCCACTTAAAGAGTTAATACTTTATGAGGCTCCATAGATGGTTACTCATCAATATTTTAAAAGGGCAGGGAGTATGGTGTGCAGTTAGTGTTTCACCCTCCACACCAGTGATAAATATCCAGCATGTGAACTACTGCTCTAGTCTTCAAAGGAATACCAAACAGCTTAAAAACATCCTGTGAAAGCGGAAGAAGGAACAGTTTTCCTTCTCAGTGTTACTTCCATGCCTCTGTATAAAATGGTGAGTACATGCTGGGAAGGTAAGACTAAGGGAAAGAAATTAGGTTAAATATTTTTATGTGTTTTGCAACAAATTTCGTAAAGAAAAGTTTCGTTAAAGGAGGAAAGTACTACATTAACCTATCAATGTCTTCTCAGCAGATTCATTCCTGTGTTTATATTTATTTTAACTTTTCTTTCTTATTCTTGTTGTGATTGAAATTCTCTGGTATTTTTTTTACTTAGATGTATATGTCAGATAATTTTCTAGGCACTTTGAGATATCTAAGACAAAATAGAAATATGATCAGTTCATTCTCTTCTATCCACACTTTCAGTGGTGCCAAAATGGAGAAGACATCTATTACCCTTCAACAACTAAAAATTACTCTACTGAAATCTGGTGTGGTAAAAAAAAAAAAAAAGGATTTTTTTAAATATTACAAACCTTCACTGAAACAAAACAAGTTGTTTACACACCTGGAAGAGAGTTCAGTCCACGTCTAAGTCTCTTACACTGTATTCTCCTTCATAAAGTAATTCTGTTGAATTCAGCTTTTACTACTACTTTTAAAAAGCTCTGATAACACCAGTATGGTCTAATAATGGCTAAGGGATGTCCTCTATGCTTCATCCTCTTCTAATTCCAGTCTACATTTATTTTTTGCCAGCTTCTGTGGCATTGTAATTTCAATAATATCATTTTAGCTTAAACATCTCTTTTCCAGTCTTGGTTGAGGTTTCCATAATAGACTTTCATATCTCTTACCAGCCTTTCATTTTTTATACTAAACAACCTGGGCTGACATAAAATAAACTCTCAATTTTTCATCTCATTCTGGGTGCAAAGCAGTGCCCCCATTTCAGTATTGAATAATCTTTCTTGAAAAATAGTGACTGAGTTTATGCATGGTATTCTCTATGAGAGCTTGTAGAGTGTCTTTAACTCCCAGAAACCTTGCTTCTGATGTTTGTGTTGCCTAGTCACCCCTTGGTGAACCAGAGGTCTCCATTCTATTTTTCTGGAATTTCCAGGGGATCCAGGCAGGATACATTTGTCTGTCCTCATCTGGAGTGGTGCATCAGATCTCAGGCACAGAAGTTTACATTTCCAGGGCTGAACTTCATCACATTTCCCTGACTCCATCCCTCAAGATCCAGCCCTCCCTATATGTGATAAAGCCTCACACCTCATATTAAAGAAACTTCCCTGTCTGACCATCCAGCAGCCACTCTGGCATGGCCACCCAAGCTGGGACCAAGGTCCCTTCCCAGCTTCACATCCTACACTCACACACAGTCACACCAGGTTTCCTTACACACTTGACCTCAGATTTCCCATAGCACCTTCTCAGCTGTTTTGATCCTTAAAACAATTTAATCATGCCACAATAGCAAAATAACAGCTTGAGGCAGTTGCCTCCAAGGAGGGACCCCAAACCAAGGAAACCTGGGGGTTTAGAGCTTTACAGATAAGAGTGGGAAAATCTGGAGCCCTCGGCTCCTGCCGTGTCTCCAGGTGTCTGGTCACCAGGCTGTGCCACAGGTCCCCACACCCTTTGTTGTGGAAAGGGTCAGCAGTTCACAGTCTTGCCTGTGGTCCTGCCACCCCGAGCTCCATCTGCAGCTGCACACAGAGCTGTCTGCATTAAATGTACGCCTCAGCAATACCAGACGGAGATGGCCTTATGACGTGTAATCTTTGCAAAAAGTCCAGTAATAAAAGTAGAGAGAGCAATATTGATCCTAAGACTATGCCAGAGCTCTTCTTTGAAGAACTCCACCAATGACCAGCCCTCGACCTCTTTTCTATCTTTTTTTTTGTTGTTTCATTTTGATTTGGTTTAGTCAAATTCTGTTGAGGTCAGATCTACAAATCTGCATTTGCTGAGATCACATTTTCTGCCTCTCAACAGAGACCTCCATTTCACTTTACATTGTTTCTGTCTTGATAAAGCTTGTTAAGGAAATCTGGTTTTAGACTTTCAGAGTAAAATTTTATAACAGAGTTTAACTAGTTTCTTTTCTCCCTTTCACCTCAACATACACATTAAACTGCTTTTTTAATATCGTGCCACAAATTTCTACAATCTCTTTCCTATTATTTGTGTTGTTTTTCCCAAGAATCATGGTTCTGGGAAGAAGGTAAGCTGAAGTGTTAGCTGAAGTGTTTGCTGAAGGTTCAAACCAGCCTTTTATCCTGTCCTTACTGTACCACAGCCTTTTTTTTCTTTCCCTAGCCCAAATCTGTCCACTGACATTTCCTAAAATACAGTTCCAAAGGACTCACTCAGCTTTTCTTGACAATTAGTATCCTTTGACTTAAGGAACTGTACTTGCAAAGTGCAGTTTTATTCCCACACCATTTGTTTCACTTTTTTTCTTACTCTTGTTCCCTTCCCCATGTTCTTTGTAGACTCTTCTTAGTCCAAATTTCCTTTTTGAGATAGCTATTTTTATGCAGTTTTCCAAGAGCACATACACAGTCTTTTTATCTATCTTCGTTTCATAGCATTAGTATTAGTATTAGTATTACCAGCTTTGAGGAAACTATATGTCTCTCACACATCCAAGCACATTCAAGACAGCTCTAGTGCTTTCCAGACCACTGCTGAGACATTCATATCTTCCTACAGTTACTAGTTCAGGTCCTTCTGTGTCACATTCCTAAGAGTGATGCAGTCTGAGATATACCTCTAGGTGTCTGAGAGTGCTGAAGGCCTGAAATTTCTTCAGGATGATGGAGCACATCAATTTCGAATTTTTGAAATCCAAAGTATGGCTTAGAAGTTCATTTTTCCTATGCACTTTATTTAATTTAAATGCAGGTAAGTCATAACCACTTGATAGAAAACTGTAAATTTTTTTGCATGACAAGCATTTTGCCTATTGCCTAGGAGCCATTGCTGCACACTCCTGATGGGTATAAGATTGCATATTTGATAAATTTATACTCATGTTTGTTGGGCAGAGGACTAGGCTTTCAGATGTGAACGTCAGTTGAATATTCTTAACACAGTACTCAGTCCTGTACAACTTCCAGTTGCATAGGCAAGCAGTCACTCACTGTTAAATGAGCACTTCCCAGGAAAGTGCTGAAGCATAAGCAAACTTTACATGTTCATTAGCAAAGAGGACCAGCTGTGAAAATGAGAAATCTATGTGTGAGTGACTGAAATAACTTGACTTTGTTTTCCTTCAACATATGCCTCTGTTGGAGGAAACTTTTTTTGATTCAGTAGATCAATTGAGAGAGTAAATGCTCCTTGTCAGGGAATTGAGCTTAGGAACCCTGTAAAACATATTTACGATGGATGTCTGAGAAACAGATATCTTGTGTCTCTGACATCAGCAGTTAAATGTGACAAATGTCTTGTCCATCTTCTTATTTATTACAATGAATTGAGTTTCATGTCTGTAGTCTCACATAAACATACTAGAGACTCATGGAATTTTTCTCCCTGAGAGGTCAGCATTTCTTAGCTGACCTGTTTTTAAGTGATGAGGCAGTTTGCTAAGTACCATCAAATGAAAGTGTTTAGGGGCTGCAGTGGTGTTAAAAATACCATAGCATGAATAATTGTGAGACAGAGGTATTTCCCAGCCACAGGAGGCTGTAAGTTCAATATGGAATTGCAGTCTTTTAGGCGAGTAACAGGAACAATTTTAATGCTTTTCTTTTTTGTAGACATAATATGCTCCATCTCTGAGTGCCATTTAAAAGCTTTATTAAAATGCCACACATGCACAGCTTTATTAATAAAGATCATTTTAGCAGTCTAGTATTCTGAAAAGAAAAGGAAAATGAGGCTGACCTACAGTAACTGATGACTAGGCTTAACTAAAAAAGGAGCAAAATGCCATAAACTGGTATTCACAGAGCTATTAAAATCTGCGTTTAGAATATTTTTTTCACTTATTCATCAGAGTAAGACAAAGAAATGTATGCTTTGGAGGCACAGCTACCAGTGAGAGGGCAAAGTAAACCTGACAGATTGTTATAACAAATACTGTTAAATACGATCTTACAGACAATTTTTTAAAGCCATTACCTCAGTATTCAACTTCTTTGTTTTTACAAAATTTTTTTTACAAGAATTGCTCATTCATAGAGAAGGGAGACACCAGCTTTTGTCAACTAAGGGTCAGATTTCTGGCATGATGCAAACAAGTTGCCTTATAACACATCACATATAGGTGTGCTATTCATCATTGATTTACCAGTGTTTTCCCTGCCAGTTTAAATGGTGTGGTACCCAAAATCAAAGTATCTTGAGACTGAAATGAGAGTTTAAAAGCCCTGACCCAGCCTCTATTGCCTTTGTGCATACAGTGAGAAATGGCCTTGGACAGGGTATCTCTATGCCCACAGGTAAACAAAACATTCAGCATGGTATGTTTGTCAGTGTCCCTGACTTCTCTGCAGTTAAATTGAGAATCCAGTTGTTAAGATGTTTCAGACTCATATTCATTTTTAAAATGCACCTACTCTTATCAGCTAGTATCAGTCAACTCAAGGACTTGGCATATACCATTTTTGTTGCATCTCTTAGTGTACTTATTTATATTATTTATAAGTGATAGTAGATAATTTGTCACATGTTTACACATCCTCTTTTAATTTAAATTATCTAATTAAGGAATAATTTACAAATAAACATAAAGTGACTTGCAATGGTTTGCCAAATATTTCTGATAGTGAGCATTCCTGTGAAATGAGTGCTTGTTGAGTGCTTTAAAAAAAAAAGCACTTACTGCTTATTTTTCAATGTCAAAACATCTGGTCTTGAGGAATTGTTCTTGTTCTTAATTGTGTAAACTTCTGCTAGGGATCTTTCCCTGATTGCAAGTGAAATTTCCAGACAAAAGAGAAGGGGAAAAAAATGCATCCTAGGTTACATTATACAGCCTCACCTGTAATTAGAGACCAACTATAGGCAGGTAAGTTAGTAGTAGTTCAGTCCTCCTGTGTTATAAATGGAACACAGACCAAAACTGTTTTATCAAAGGCGATTTAGATAAAAAACCTGCTTTCTGTGATCTAAATTAGCCTCTCTGTGCAGAAATCTTTTTCCATTGACCAGAGTAGGTAGCTACAGCTGAGATAAAAGCTCAGAGTTAAGTAAGGTGAACACCACTGAGATCCTGTCAGAGTGAGGTCTTGAACCTTGCCTACAAAGACTGGTCAGCTGTCTGTTCCCCCGCATGGCTAGTCTGTCTACCTTTCCCCTCTCCTGCCCACAGGTCTCTCAAAGACATTCTGAAAAGCTGCAGTTGTTTTTCTATGTCAACGTGGAGCAAAACTTTGAAAATTTCTCCTAAGCAGAACTGCTGTTTCCAGACAGTCCTATAATGGAAAGTTATGCACCTATGAAAAAAAGAGAGAAAAGTGTGAGCCTATCCAGGCTTCAGAATGTAAAGTGCTGCTGTTGAGCTGTAGCCACAAGATGAATCATGTACCAGTTTCATGAAGTATGGGCACGCAGGAGTCTTTGGCAGGTTCACAACAGTTAGATCTACCTCCTGTAGTTAGTTGTAATGACAAATGGATTTCATCCTCCTGACCATTAAAGACCCAGGCAAACAGTTAACTTTTTTGCTACCTCGCCCACTCACACTCTGCTTTTCAATGTTTCTTTCTTCCCTCTCTGTTCCTGTTCTCACACTAATGCTTTAAACCATGACCAGGCTCTCTGATACAATGAGTCTTTACAGGAAAACCTTCCATTTTTCCAGGCTTAGCCAAGTTTAGAGATTTCTGTTAAAGAAATGGATGGTGGTTCTTCTGTTAGAGAAAAGGACCTTTCATAAACACTGTGTGGATGCTGATGGTCATGCCATAAGTACACTTGGAAAAAAAGCAAACCGCACAGTTTGTACTTTCCCTTTCACCCATACTCAAGCTGTACTTGCATTATTCACAGAGGAATGCCTTTAGTTGCATTTAATTTCCTCACATTTTCTGGTTTTACATGGCCTGTTTCTTGTGTGTGGATACCTATTTATCTCTTGATGTAACCTCATCGTGTCTTTGTATGTCTATGCAAGAAACAAATTTAAAACCTGAACAATGAGGTAGTACAAAAAATTCTTTATGGAGAAGAAATAAAACTCTCTTCCTAGTTTCCCCATCTTGCTCCCTCCTTTCAGGGTAGGTAGCTGAGAACCAATGCTGCTCAAAAGAGTTCTTTCCAAGTTTATTGCTGCTGAAGTTCTTTTGAGCTGCTGCCGCCCATGGAAGCTTAGGTTCCCACAGACTTCCTCAGGTTGCAATTCTGCCCTTCAACAGCACTGGCTTTTTTAGCAGTACCTTCCTGGCATCCAAGAAAAATGCTCTGGACATCTTCCTTAGAGATTATCAAAGCTAACGTGAATTTAACAGCTGAAAGAGACCTACCTGAATCCTGTTAGAATGTGGGCAAATTAAAAACATTCCATAAAGATCCAAAAAAGTGACAGTCACACCTTAAATGAAAAATCTTAATAGAGTGATTTTCCTCGGAGGAGAATGCAACTATGACTAGATGCTGGCCATAAGAAGTAGCCACTCAGTCTAGTCAAAAAAAAAAAATCAGTCCTTTTTTAAACAAGGACTGAACGAGAAAGATGAGAAAACTATAGACTATTTTTATGGCATTGTAGGGAACACACTGTAATAAATACAATACTCCCAAAGAAGCAATACAGGTAATGTCATTTAATCTTTACTACCAACTGCTGAATTCTTGAAAAAAAATCTCCTTTCCATGAGTTAATATCCTTGCAGTACAGTCCCACACAATAGCCTCTGCTGCATATAAAAAAAAGTAACTGATGGGAGAAAATTCATATAAATCTCAGAATTTAACACTGCACTTGCTCTTAGTTCAGCAGTAGACAGTAACTGTATTTCTGCTGTAATATTTCACTTGCCTTATAAGTCAGCGTTACTCAGCTAATAGCAAGAATTCAAAAACTGCACCTACTCTAACAGTAGAATGGATGAGACAAATGGAAGCTCTTAATGGAAAACCCTCCTCTTTCATAGGATTCATATTCACATTCTTTAAAACTCTCTTTCTGTTAACTTGAGTTTCTTTTCTTCTTACTTCTATGTCCCTGCTTTCCTGCCTGCTGGAATCCCTCACACAGCGCCATGCAATATGCTGTTCCTCTTGAAGTCACAGATATAATTTTTGTCAGACAAGGCTTCATAGTGTTACTGGTTCAAGATCCCTGACTTTCCTATCAAAGCAGTAACTCTTATTAAATGAAATAACTTATGTCAATGACGCCAGCTCTTTTATCTTGTAACACCAAAATTATGAAGGTTCATTTATAAAGTGAACACAATGTTGTGACAGTATTACAAGCTTTTTTTCCCAAAAACATTATTATAATTATTAGATGTTTCTGTGCAGGATTTCATTAGCAACAGTTTAACTTTAGAGAGTTTTGAGGAACTTAAAAACCAGTCTTAATAGTCAGAAAAAAAAATAGTTCTTCAGAAAGAGTTATAGTCTTAAATTCTCTACCTTTCTACATGTGGTATTTTGTATGTAACTATCTTTTTACACAAAACCAGCTATCTTGGTATGAAACCACATTTTTACAGTTCAGTATTATAATCCTGAAAGTTTGATAGAGGTAATTTGAGAAGGAAAATTGTGCAGCTGGTGAGGATAAAAATAAAGTGGTTTTGTTTTGCAGGGTTGATCTTGAAACAGTAGCTGGTTAAAGATATGTTCAGCAGCTTGGAGGTTAGGAAAAAATATAAAAGAAATGGATTAGCCTGAGGCAAAAAGAGTCAAAGATAGATCATATATGTCATACTTAACAACTCCTGCTAATTAACAACTTCAAATATACGTGTTTACATTGTCAACTTCTTGAAGCAGTGTTTAGCCTTCAAATGTCTCCATAAAGTGGCAAGTAACTGTGTGTCATCTGTATGACAATATCATCATCAAGTTAAACAGATTTTCCATGTGGAGAGTTGGCCTATTTACGTAGGACATTGTGAATGCAGTGTTTTCTGGGTATGATTAAAAATCATAACAAAAAGACAAAAGACAGAGTGGAAACTTTCTGTAGCAGTAACAGATTCATTGGAAACTGGTACTACAAGCATAATTTTCCCCAAAATTTTTGGAAATGCTTCTTGAAAATTAGAGAGCTACTAGAACAGATTTGTTTAGAGGGATAAATGTATACTGTAAGTTGCACTCTGAGAAGAGCTTTAATAAAAAATGTACCAGATTTGGACTGGATCTGAAAATAAACACGTTTGTCATGGTGGACAGTAAGATAACTGGATGCAGAACAAATAACACGGAAAATGTAATCAAGGTAGAAAAAAATTTAATTGACACAGCATTTGTTATGTATGTGCTAGCTGCTATAGGACTTAAGATCTGAAAACACAAGATGAAGGAAACCCTGTGGGATATCCAGGTAAAGCATGGAGAAGCCCAGAGGATTAACCAGCTTTGCTCCTCGTGTGCTATCAGCTCTACTCCCAGATCCAGGACCTCATTCCAGAGTAGTTTCAGGGCAGCAATGTTCACCAGGACTGTATGGATCCTGTTAGACTTGTGGTGTCTGAACCAGCACTGCCAGAGTGGCCAAATGCCCTGGCCTCCAAGGCATTTGTGGCTGGCAAGAAGCAGTGTTCACATGATGAGGCACTGTTAGTCTTCAGCAGGGGTAAAAGGAAGATACAGGACAGCAAATTTGCTACCAGATTGCAAAAACTATGCACAAGAAGAGGAAGGGAACCATGAAAAAGAAAAATTGGAAGAGAACCAACAAACATTGCTAATATTCTATAAGGTATAAGTTCCTGTGCCACCTCTCACTGGGAAGGGTTTGAAATGGAAACAGGGAAACAATTTTTAAAATTTGGATCTGAATCTCTGTTTGTGAACAGGCAGCAAAGAAGGCAGTGAAGAAACCTGTGGGATCAAGTAAGACAAAATGTGGGCCTGGGGACTTATTTTAAGGCCATACACCACCCAAATTCTGGTGTTGTGTTCTAGTTCTTTATTTGCTGAAAAACAAAGTAATATCATCTCAAAGTTAAAGAACAGTAGCTAAGCAGGAGCTGGACAGAATATATTCACGCAAAGTATGAATTGATTCAAGTGTCTAGGAAGGACAGAAGAAGCAGAAGCATAATGTTGCCTGGATCTATCTATATTTGGTTGTGGAGCAGCACAGTTTAGGAAATGGCAGTTTAAGGAAAAGAGAAGGAAATTGAAAAGTCCAATAAAGTCAGCCAGGTAACAGACTATCAAATGTGGCCAGGTGTTTTTTCGTGCTGCATGCAGAAATGCTTTAGTTTTAATGCACAGTATAAAATGTTTAAAAAAAGTTTTATTTCAAAACATACAAACAACAAAGAAACTTTTCAAAAACCCATCCAAACCCTGAGCTTTTAGTCAGGATTCGTGCTCACTGAAGTCAGTGGGAGTTAGCAGTAAGCAAAGACCTTAGGATTTGGCCCAGTGACAATTTGTTGTAGAGCTGAGCACTTACATGTTTTCATTGCAAAGCAATTTTAACAGTGTAAGTTTTGAGCCCCAGAAGTAAGAGTGGAAACATTGACAGAGTATTAACTGCAACAACTCCCAGCAGGTCACAGACTTCTTTTTTTTGTTTTAAGATGAAATAAATGTGATAATTCAGTATGTGGATTGTGGTGTTCATGTTAATATGCCCTCGGTTAGTACACGCCTTTCTGAGAGATGTATTTCCATATTTGCTTCAAGAGATATACTACCATTTAAAGTATTATAAAACTGCTCTGTTAACAAAAAGAAAAGAAAAAAAAAAAAGAAGAAAATGGATAAAATATTTTAGTGGAAACTATTGCTGTAGGTAGCCCAGCATTTTTTAGCAGAACATTGTTGTGCTTTGGGTATTTTTTTTAGAGGTCCAAGGATGTCATACTGAGGCATAAGATCAATAGGGGAAATGCACATTTCACAGAGGTACAGACATGAGATACAGTCAAGGATGATTAATCTTACATTAACAATCACATTTGCTCCAGATTATTCAGGAGAAGGACAAGAAGTAAAACTCAGGTCCTGTTATTATCAATCTGGAAGACTCTCAGCAGGTAGTTACCAGTGTAGCTTCTTTCACCTCATTGGGGCTGCCTGGATTTACATCACTCTGAAACCCAGCTTTTTAATGTCAATATTTCATTGTTCCACATCTACCACAGCAAAGATTAATAAATTACTGAATCAGGAGTTACCAAAGGGAAATCAGTGTTCCATATAGAAGCTGAAATGGAAAAGAGCTATCCAAAAAGAGATGCAAAATGTTAGATTCCTGGAAGGGACCTCAGAGATAACAGAGATAACAGTCCAAATGCCTTCTACATCCAGAGGCAAGAGATAACATCCTGACAGAGGCAAAGTATGGAGATGACTGGCTGCTTAGCAACCAGGTGCCTGAGGTGAACCCCAAAGTACAAAACAAGGTGTTGTAAACACCTACCTTTCTTGAAATTGAAAGTACAACCTGATTTTAAAAAAATGGAAGAACTATTCCTAGCCATCTCTTGCTTTCTTCATGAGCATTCCTTTTGATTTTAGGAGGAAAAATTGGAGACAGTTTCGCTGAAAGGGAGACAGGAGTTACATAGAGGTCTGCACCAGACACCTTTCATAACCTGAATTATAAAGGATGTCCTGCAGCTGGTGCCATCCACATGGGAACAGTTATTTAGCAGCAGGGAGAATCCTGGATATAGCTACAAGATTTTTGTCTTTGCTTCTGCTCCTGAGAGAAGCAGCCCATCTTTCCTCAGGTGAGGCAGCAGGGGAGACCAAAGAGACAAAATATTTTGCAACCCTAATATTTGATAATGACTGAAGAGTTCTTTAGTTTGATTTGCAAAACATTTTGATTTATGCACATGTTGACAAAGGAGGAAGAATTGATGATCATTGAGCTCAACACGGTGAACTCAGTAGATCTTATTTTGGGACTGTTAATCTGATTTTTTGTCAATTGGATTATAAACTTCAGAAAGCTGAAGTACAGATGCTCTGATAGATATTGTGACTTGTTATCTTGAAATACTGAAATTTTGAGAAAGATTGTCTGCTAGAAGCAGGCTGAATGTAAACCATAGTTGAGGGTTTTTACAAGCATTTTCCCCACAAAAAATAAACTTGAATCAAACCTTTTAGGAAGTTTGAAGAAATACTGAGAGACACTAGATCTCATTAAGATAATGTAATATACACTCTTTTCTTTCTAGATTACTCTTTCTAATGCAGCTTAGTTAAAAGAAATCAAAGGAATACATCAAAATAGAGCTGTTCAAAAACACAGAAGCAAAAATGATGTTAGATATAAAATTTGAGAGTGAGGATTTTACTCACTTTTTGATTAAAAATGCCTTACATTTTTCTTCATTTTCATTCATACAAGTATGTATTTTGTTTATGTTTTCTCCTTTTCATAAACTATCTTAAACTTTTTAAATGACAGTGGGTCTTTTGAAGTTACAATGAAAATATAATTCATCAGGGAAGGTAACGTGAGTTCAGGGTAAGTCAAAATTGCAGAAAATCTAATAGAATGTCTACCCTTTTGATGCCTTAGGACTAAGTAGATGTTTTGAACATAATAGAGAGAGAAAAGGATTTCCCTGAGATTTGATGGCAATTGATACACTAAATAAATTGTGTTTCCTCAAATCTATCCCTCACTGGACTACATTACTTTAGTCTGTCATATTTCATGCTGAATTTTGAAGATATATAGAGGAATTTGAGTCACATAGGAGACTTTTCATATTTTCAGGCCTTAAAACTTCATGTGTTTTATTAGACATGTCCCTCACATATTTGGCAGTCCTGGTTCCTTGCAGAGTCAGGAGATGACACACATTAAAATCTAGGATTACTTCAAACCAAGTGCAGGAGCAATTGTTGAGAACCAGGTGAGTTTTTAGTTTGGTTTAAAGCAAACCAGAGTCATAGAGAATGAACAGCTCTGCTAAGCAAACTGCCTGTTTGGCTACATGTGCATGCTGACCTCTTGATAATTCAGAGGTCTGCTACCTAAAGTTGCAAACGCACAGCTGGCAAGGATGTAGTACATCAGGAGAGGGCTGAGGACGTGGGATTCACAGAGACATTTGTAGGGGCATCCTTTCAGATTTTATGCTTTCAAACCCTGAGGCTCTTTCAAGGATTTTTGCTGCTACACTCTGTCATGTCAATCAGAGCATTTCATTGTCGTTTAGGACTCCATGTGTGAAACAAAATCACAGAAAGAGCCCTGCCTAGAAAGGATTATATTCTAAATAAGTCTGAGAACCCGTGAGTGGATTTAAAAAATAATATAAGATAGTGAGGAGAATCTGAGGACAATGATCAGAACTGCAAGAGCTGAACAGAGTAGTTGAAGGTACGGAATAAATCACTAATAATATTACTTGTAGATATTATGGAAAATGCCTCCTCTTTGACTACTTCAGTACAATATTCAAGCAGAAAGTTTGAATTATTTACTTTATACAACACTAACAAACATATTTGTTTGAACAACAGCTATGCAAACTGTTTGGGAAAATACACAAATATAATACGTAGCAGATTCTGCAATAATGCAGAATCAAATAACTCCCTCTTTGTCTGTAGTGGATTAAAAGGATACAGCTTCCAAGAGAGCTGGCTAAAGCAAACACATCTAGACGATAGGGCCAGCTTCTCAGACTGTATAAATCATCTGTAATTGAAGTCAGTTTAGCTAATTGTACTAGCAGAGTATTTTGACTATTTATTACTTAGAAAGAAGATGGTAGAAAAGAAATCAGCTTTGCTTACAAGTTTTATCATGGGTGCTATGCCAATAAACAGTACAACCTCTTAAGTATTAAAATATCTTTTTATCTTGTTAATGTTATAAGACATGGTACTCCTCTCATCAGCAGGCAAACACATATTGTTTATGAAATTGCATACTGCCTTTAGGCACGTTATAATCTTTTTTTTGCTCATTAAAATTCCAAGGCAGAGCATTTTCAACTCAAAATCAGTAAAAAACCCACTCTTGTCTGTCCTCAAAGATCACTTGGTTTTGTATCTCTCAGTTTTTAGAAGAAAATCATTGGCCCTCATGCTCACAAAAAGCAAGCACTCCTATTTGAGCTGGTTCCCTGTTGGCTCAGGATCAGCAGAGCTAGCTGGAGCCCAGAAATGCCGCCAGGGTAGCTTACACCCTGGTAACATCCAGTCCTTCAACAATGCAAGTAAACAACTGAAGTATGTTCTGAGAGTTGCTAATACAAATTGAATGTTCCTTGACCCAGAAAATGGACTGCACTCAGTAAAGGAGATGCCATTCATCAAGGCTTTGTTCTCTCCCTTATTTGAAACGCTTTTGGTCTGAGTCCCTTTTGGTAATAGCCCCTGTACCTGACATTCTCTCTAACAAATCTACACAACATCATCTGAGCCATGTGTGTTCAAATCCTTCTTTTATAACGATGTGAGAGTCAAATAAGTTGGAAATTTGCTCTAAGAAGCTGCAAGGAAGAGGAAATGGTTCCTTACAGAAGGTGGATGTTTATCTCACAGCAGAGTGAAATCTGTTGACAGAGCATTTTAGTCTGCATACTAAACAAAATAGCTACATTTTATAAGGCGTGCAGGATTCAAACTGGCTTGATGGCTCATTCCAACTCTGTTAATGCCCTGAATTACTTGTAGTGGATATAATGATACTGTTATCACCAATGTAAAGAAGAGGATAGAGAACAGCGAGCAATATTTTTTTTGTTTATTGCTGGTCCAGTAACAATATAGTAAACAGCTGATGTCTGAAAATAAGGGCTTGGTTATGTGGTCAGTCAGTGAATTAGGGTTGATAAGTGGGACTCATTTATTCATTTCTCCTGGAAAACAGTTAAGAGTGGAAATGTACAAAACAATCTCCCCATTGGTCCCACACTGCACAGGAAGCTCTGCTGCTGGCAGGGATGGTTAGCAGCGAGCCAGAAGGCAACAAGACCAAGGGTGTTGGGAAATAACCTGTTGTGTGCATGTTGGGTGCTCAACAGCCCCTGCTTCCTTCTTCTTCCCATTCGCTTCTACTGAGCCCTGCTGACTGCTAATGTAGACAAGCTGGAGAATCAAGGGGAAAATATTCCTAGATATCAGGGAGTGCTTAGGAGCCAGAATGAAGTACTCTGCAGGGCGGACACATGTCTTTGTAATTGCAAAGCTAGGGATTATAAAACAGCCCAAATCACTTCCATCTTTCCGATTTTCATGGGAACTTCTTAAATGAAAATTGTAGAAAAGCATTGGGTGCTTCCAACAATTACATCAAATAAAGTCCTGGTGAGGGCAGGTGCAATTCTCATTCACAGGAAAAGCAGTGGCACGTAGTTAACACTAGCAATGAATTTGAATAGCTGTTCTTTTGCTGCCTCCTGTTTTTTACTTATAGCAGCTAAAGAGTTGTAGTATAGGGGAATTAGGAATGGAGGAGTGCTGATAACAGAGCTTCCTGATCCCTTGAAGCTTGAACATTCAGTGATTAGGAGGAAAATTGAGATTGTGCTGCAAGATAGAGAAAATAAAGGTTAATCAAGCTCTGAGGGTGAGCTGTTGCACTTATCTCTACCTTACCTGTGGGGTTAGTATATGCAGTCACTGAGAATCTGTGTGACTGATAAAAAGATTTTAACTAGAAACAAAGATTTTTCCCTTACTCTAATTTCAAACCACAGGAACATCCTGGCTTTAATATCAAGGACTCATATTTCTGAAGTGTCAACATTGTGAAGTCTTGTGGTGCTACCACAAGTCTAGAAAACCTCCTGTGCTTTTGGGAATGTTATTTTTATTAAATGAAAGCTAAATTGCAACCTTGCTCACAATGGAGAAAATGTGAAAGCCTTAGGGATTTATTTCAAATATGCTTCTTCAAGACTTTTTGTGCTTGGTTTTGGAGTTGTTTCAGTCTCAATACATGATTTTTTCACTGAAGAGTTAAGCATTGAGTGTAGAACAACCCTAGCTGCAAAATTTTTTCCCCAAAGTTTTGTAGTGTTGCTTCATAAGGTTTAACTTTGGACTCATTCACTCTGCAGAAATAAAGTATAAATAATAAAATTTGCATATGTCCCTCTCTATTGGGAGACTTGATTCCCACTTAAGGTGAATGTTATAGCAGCTGTTGCATCACAAGTCAGTTTAACTCGGTTTACAGCAGACCAAAATCAGACATATATTGCATACCTGTATTTAATTACATTTGAAATCTTGCAATAAAAGAATGAGGATAAACCACAGCAAATTTCAAAATAAGGAGATGGTGATATTTAAGTAAGGGAAGTGATGCTTACTCCACTGCAGTCTAATAATTACTTAAGCTTTTATGGTTTTATAGTTTATACGATATGTAAAACAACCAGCCCTTGCCCTTGCTTGGGCCAACTTTTCCTAAGTAAACAATCACATACGATTGCCCTATTTCAAATTCTCTCATGAGCCTAATACAAGAAAGGAAAGTTGGATCTGATTTTAAAATCTGATGCCAATCTACTCTGGCCTGTATACTCTCTCTTACGCATGAAGAGCATAAAACCTGCTGATCTGAGAAGTATTTTTAACAGCAAAAGTGTGTAATTAGCTGTGCAAAATGTTAAATTTTGCCTATATTCCTCATTTTCTCAGAGTCACTTCTATACACATATAACCTATTTGGGTTGTAATAGTCCCAGGCTTACACTAGTTTTGGTATGCAACGCAAGTCAAACATGTAGGTGTCTTCCAGCCCAAATGCAAATGGGCATGAAATCGTATTCGGCTAATGACAAGGATGCCCATCTTGTCTAGGAATTATTTAACCACATGAACAGAGGACAGTTCTCAGCGAATTTCAAAAAGGACTGTCAGCTTGTGCAGAGATGCCTGCCAAATATGTGAATGTAACTTGCTCGACTCATTCTTGGATATGTGTCCTCTGCATATTCTGGGAGGGAATGCACAGAATGCTCACAGTTTCATGCTCTTTAGTGTTTATCCATAACACTGGGCAGGTATAGCCTGAATGCTGGACTACTCTTCTTTGGAAAACTTGACTTAAATGCTTGGGTGAGGAAAAGCTTCTGGTAGATCCCTCAACTGGTAGATGACTGTGCACAGGAGAATGAGAAAGGATAGTAAATGCAAAGCTTCTTTAAATGTACTGCATACATGGTCCAAACTAGCAGGACTGTTGTTTCATGATAAAACAAATACTGTATAGCACAGCTTAGGTTTCCTTCTCTGGCAGGATCAGCATTTTGAAATTTAATTAGCTTCATGTGACACTGTAGGAATGGATGGCAAATCAATAATGGATGCCATTTCAGTCACCTTGTGGTGTTGTAATTCTCTGTGTTTTGCTACACTAATTACGTCTGACTTCAGTGAGAAACGTTTCAGGAGCAAGGAGGTGAATTATTGTTGAGTTCCTGGTTGTCAGTGGGGAGATGAAGTAATCTCAAACTGAACAACCTCAGTGATTTCAAGAGCCAGTAACTTAACATCCAAGAGAAAGAGGGAAGATCTCATATGGTGCAGTTTGCAGTGAGTTTTAGGCTTAATCTAAAATGGCTTAGACTTCAGCTGAAAGAGCATCAGAAACCTTAAACTGCATTTACCTTATAGTTGGCAATTACTTAATTGTTCTTATTTTCACATTCCCCCAGAGACTCAGTTTCTTGCAAATAGGTATTTTCTTCCTTCGGATCCAGGGCTCCCCCCCTGAACCCAGAGTGAACTGTGGGTGAGAAAGACATATATGGGGTGGGCCCCAGGCTCTCATACCTCCCTACTCCCATAGCCACTCTGGAGGAACCGCTCAGGAAGTAGAATGCAGTTTGCTTCCATGTGGCAAACTCAACCTGTTAACTGGAGCCAACAGCAACTTCTTGTCCATTTACTTGACTTTGGGATTTTATTGTGAAACATTGGGTAGAGCTGGCATCTCCCTCTCCAGAAAAAAGCTGCTTGTTTCTGGAGGTCGAAGAGAGGCTTTCCCCCAGAGTGTCTTGACTCTCCTCTCCAACAACAGCGTGTTGTCAGCCACATCATAAAGAAAACAAATGGATCAGGAACAGAATCTAAGGAGAGCAAGTACTCTGAGGCCACTAACTCAGTATGACGTACCAGTTCTATGCTTTTTTTGGGAAAGCATGTAAACTCCCTCCCTTTATATTAGTGTGAATTATGATTCCAAATAATCATTGCTTCTAACATAAACAGTTTCTAATATAAACCATTCCTGCTGGTTACCACAGGCAGCCTGAGCGGCATGGAAAATTTCAGTTGTTACATCACAGTCACCCAGAGAATAGCAGTGGTGATTGAAATTATTTTGTGGTGGTTTGAATAATGCTGAGTGAAAGGTGATACAGAATTATTGAACCTCACAGAGGGCAAACACAAAGCAGACTCAGAGCTGGCTTTCCTTTCAACTATCCTCTCGTTATGGGATGTTGGAGCTGAAGAACCCACAAATTCACGTGGTCAATTTTCTAATCATCTTGGTGCCTCATCCAGTACCTTTCTCAACCTTATACAAAATTGGGGAAGAGGATGAAAAATAAGAGGATGGCTGATATGGCACGGGAGAGTTTACAGATAAAGAGTTGGAGTTAACAAGTCTAATTTAGTAATGCCTTCTTGTGGTGCCTGGTAGTCTGACAATCAACACAAAACACAACATACAGGAACTTATGTGACTGTATGTTAACGAGTGCTAATTAATACATTAGCTATCAATTGGCCAGCTATTTACACTATTACTGCTGTTAAGACTTCTGACCTTAAAAAAAATAAATAAAATAGAATTTCTTAGTCAAAGCAAATCAAATGCATATAATCTAAAATATATGTAATATAAAATTCATATAATCTTTGTTTCTGCCAAATTCAAGAAATGTAAGTATATCAAATATCTTTACTGAATTCACCTGTCATTTGCCACCATTTAACAGCTGTCTTGTAATGCCTTTACAGACTGATTAAGTACTCTTAGAGGATGAATAATGCTCTAAGTTCCCTTATGCTTGAATACAAAGGGTGTACTCTCTGATGCCTACAACTTTCAGCAATACTTCTTTGCTGTTGTATCTGCAAAGTAAGACCAAAAGAAGCATTCATTAGGACTTAAAGTTTATTGTCCATCAGAAAACATATGGGATCCGTTTTCTTTCCTCAGAAAATGCTGGTTCAATTTTAAAGTCAGCTTTATTGTTCAGGTGGTTCAAGGTCTGACAGTAGCTCCCAGGTTCACTTGGCAACAACACATCCCAAAACCAGGAGGCTTGCATTACCTTTAGAATAGAAAAAACAGTAATTATAACTGGTTTATTTGTTGCAGCTGCAGAAACTGAAACGATCCCTCTCCTTCAAGACGAAAAGCTTGCGAAGTAAAAGTGCAGACAATTTCTTCCAGAGGACTAATAGTGATGTGAAACTGCAAGTAGACTTGATGCCTGAGGTGAGCACAAGCACTGGGCAGCTCCCCAACTCAGAGAGCCAGGCTTCTTCGCCCACCAGAGCCCAACAGCTGTCAGAAAACAACAAGACTCACATCTTCCAGGAGCACATCTTCAAAAAACCAACCTTCTGTGATGTCTGCAACCATATGATTGTTGGTAAGAAACATTTTATTTAAATTCTCATTGTGTGACTATGCTAGAACTTCCAGGATGACCTTTCTCTAACTTTGTGAGCCCAGATGTCTCCTTGAGAACATTCATGCAGAGAGGTTCTGGATTTATGTCATATATGCCACAGGCTGTAGAACTTGTAGAACACAAGTCCTACATTTGTTGACAGATGTCTTGCCTTGTAGACACACACTGTTATCACAGATTACAGGTGAGGGATTCAGCTGGAATCAAACTCTTCTGTCATTCAGGTTATACTGAGCACCAAGCACAAATTGTACGCTACATTAGAAGCAGCAGAAATCCATATTGCAAATGTGTCCGCTATCTTCACTCTTTCCCATAGCAGTAATTTTAACTCTCTTTCTCTTCGTGTCTGTCCTCACACCCTGCATCACCCCCAGTTCCTTTTCACTGTGGTGACCTTACCTACCTCTCCCAGCTGTCCCACATGTCACTTAAGGGACAAGAAGTAGCATCTGCTGGGTGGTAAGCTCTTATCTGCTTGTGTGGGTGTGGGTATTGGCTTTCTAGGATGAATATTTTGAGAGACCAGGTCAGAATACTGAATATAACAGCCAAATTTACACTGCAGACTTCCTTGGGATTCTTCTACCTGATTCCTGCTATACACAAAACTTCTCACTAACTTTATACCTTTGAAAGACAGCCGTCTCTGTTCTCTGAAGCTGTCCATCAGTATGTAAGTTCTGGCCAGGGACTGACTGACGGATAGACAGGAGATAATTTTTTTATTGTCTTTAGTGTGCGAAAACAACCTCCCTGCTGAGGTCTGCTTGTAAAATAATTTTCACTGTAAGTGCAGCGCGAAGACTTAAAAAGCCAGCCTTCATGCAGATCATCCATGGGGCTGTGCAAAGAGAGGTCAAGAGAGAAGTGCAAGTGCCTGGAGGTGTAGACCCTGCATGGCCACCACAGTGGGAAGCTGCAGAAGTTGCTATTCAGAAATCTGATCCTGGAAATTCACATCCTCGTGGTTAGTGTTGCACTCATGATTTGGTCTTCCTGCTTACTTACCATCTACTTCTCCCAGCACAGCAAATCAGGAGTAAATTCAGTGGCAATTTACCAGTGTGAAAGTGAATGACACAATTTCTAAGCTTTTAGGCAGGACAAGGGTTTAAACACTGATTTAGCTTCATGTAGAAGTAGCACAGGTCTTTGAGTACAAAATATTATCTGTAATTTCTATAGCTTGCTGTCAGAAACTTATGTCCCTTGGCATGGAAGTCACTGCCTTTTTTAGGTAACAGTATGGTAAGTTCTTGAAAGATGCTAATAGGACTGATCAACATTTTTCAAAGGAGGGTGCTCAGTGTTCCTCACTCATGTGAGGAATTTGTGGTCTTTGGAAAAGGCAGCTGTCTACAGAACATTAAAATTGCTGCAAGACAATCTCGTTTCCATAAATTAACTTATATTCTCACTTCACCGCAGCTGTACTGAATCCAAGGAAACTAGGGAGTTTTAATCACATTTTTTGGTGTCATTTTTCCAGACTTTTAAGGTTTTTTCTACTTGAAGTGATAAAATAAATGAAAGAAAGAAGCAGTAAAGAAAGTATCAATATCAAGGAAGTTCATGGTCCAGACATTGACAGGAAGTCTGGAAGAGTAGTTAATTGAAATAACTTTATATATGGGAAAAGGCCCAGAATTCGTCTCCTTCGGTAATGTGGATGGATGTTCCATCAAAGCTTATTTTCACAAATATATACTGCAAATATAAGTTCCGTGAATTTCTGATTGCTTCTTGTGAAGTCGTATGGAGATAAATATCATCACAAATCTGCATGACTCAGCAGTAGTGTTTCAAAATACTGCTGCTCATGACAGATTATTGCTGGCAGCAAATTTGCAGAGAGTAAATCCAGTTCATAAACACTTCTGCCCTTCTCCTTTGCTGGGCAATCTGTGCCTGCCTGGAATAGGAAAGTCCTAAAGTACGGCTCTAAGCTTCAAAACATCAACTTTAACCCCCCCCGCCATGCTTTCTGAACTTTTTTAGTTCTCTCTGCTGAGGGCTTCATTTATCTGTTCTGTATCTTAGCCACTTCATTAGCTAAAGAACTATTTTATAATTGCTGAAGAAACTAATGTGACCTATTTTGTCTGGTAGCAGTCGGACTCAGGTGAATTGGTCTGACCTCCTCCAGCTCATCTTTGCTTGGAGGTAAGGCAGAAAAGATGCTGAGAGTTTTACCTTAAGATGCCTTACAGTATAGATGCCCTGATTTTCATAGACAAACATCTCCATTCCTTCCACTTTCTCTCTTTGATCCTCACTGCAGTCACGCCTGGTTTTGCTGTGTTGTATTTTAAGCAACATGGTAGATCTCGATGTTATTGTTTGCTGTTCAATTAATCCATATAGGTGGGTTATAGGAATAGAGATGCAATACAGGCAGCTTACAGGAAACCCTGTCAAGCCTGCTCCCAAAGACAGACTGAAAAAGCTTTATTTCTGTTCAGGGGCTCTGAATTTATGCTTGAAACATGGAGCCTGTTTGTTCTCTCTATTTGCATTTTTCACGGGCAGTGACATTTAAGAGTAATGGAGTCTATGACTTTAAATTCCTCATTGATGAGAATAAAGGGAAAGACAGATACATGTTTTGAAGACTGGAGGAAAGATTCCAGGAAAATTATGTCTTGACTTTAGATGGTTTCAAGTTTGCCACCAAGAATGACTCCAGGTTCACCTTAAATGGCACTCTGATCTATGAACTAAGCAGCTCTGCCTGGTACATGGCAGTGTAATGAACAGTGCACAGCATGAATGTGCGGTGACTGCTGCAGTCTTACTTGTGGCAGAATCCATCTGTAGCTTCAGAGTGAGCAGGACACATGAAGCAGAGGCAGCAGGTTCCCTGTGCTGCTCTTTTCACAGCAAAATTAAAGAACTTGAAACATTACTAGAAAAAAAAAAAAGCTCATCGTCTCTCTTTGATTCCTGGGGCACTATAAGCCAAATATTGCCTTTGGGATGCAGTGTAATCAGTATAAATGTATCAATAAACTTACTCTTTTCATTTCATGCATCCCAGAGTGCAATGCAACATATTCAAAAGAAAATCTCGTTTTTGATTTGATTTAAAAAGAAAAAAAAAAAAAAAGAGTATTAATTGTGTGCTTCATACCTCACTTTAAAGGCAGAAGTCAGAGTGTTTCTACTAATTGTACTAGACTGGCACTGAAGTTCCACCTCAGTAAACAGAAGAAAAATTTGATACAGAAGCAGTAATTTTCTGTCAAATGAAATAATGGAGGAAGTTTCACATTTGAGAGACTTTTGAAGAGTGCATGCAGAATCCATTTTACATTAATGGAGCCTTCTTACAGCATCTAATTCTCCAATAAAATCGTCATTTCTAATCATGAATTCAGCAGTAATAATTCACATAATTTCAGAGCAAATCAATAGTGTGTTGGAGCAGACTCTGTACTCCTTTCTCCCACTCACTGTGCCAAGCATTGGTTAGTTTGGGACTGAGGTTTCAGCTCCATAGAGGGCTACATATTTTCCTAAACATATCCACCCTTGAACATCCTCTCACAGTATGTCTCTTAGAAAACCATTAATATGCTGATTTTAGTAGTAGTATTTATTACTATTTTAATATCTAACCACAGCAAAGGAAAATTTTGAAAATCAGTGTCTTGTGGAATGTATTACTAGATCATCATTTAGGAGAAAATGTTTTCTGGGGGAATTTTATTTTACATCACAGTGAAAAGAAAACCAAGTCAGATACCTCTGAGTTTGCATCATGTTATCTACCATCTTCTGTGTTTAGCAAGAATGTAGTAAGCTTTGGCAATGGCAAATTAAGGGAGGCAAAACCTCCTGGCACCGCAAAGATAGATACTGATAGATAATGTTGCATCAGATTGCAGTCTTAAATTATGCTGATCAGAAGCAAGTTCTTGCTCTTCTTCAGTCTCTGGTGTGTCATCAATCATCTCCGTGACACTTCACTGTTGAAGAAAACATGATGTCAGTACTCTATAGTTGAGAAACATTGTGTATTTTTTAAGAAAAACCTCCATCTGTAGAATTCTCAACATTTTACTCATTTGCAGACCATTTCCTGTGTTGATTCACATGGAAAAAATGTTATTTTCCACATATTCCAAGCCTATTACATGCAATTAATGTATTCCCATCTAAGTCAAACATAAGTAATGCAGCAAAAAAGTAAGGCACTTTGCTTTTAAAAATACATTACTTTAAAGTCAATCTTTCAAAGCTGTGTTTTAAAGAAATATCTGCTTGTATCTGCTTGTTTATATCGTATCCTTCTTTGTGTTTCCAAAGAGCACTTAACTGCTGCACTCCGTTCTTAACCCTAACTATGGCACAGAATTTTAATCAAACACCCCCTTTTTTGTTTGTTTGTTTTTTGGTTTTTTGTATACCTGTTTGAGCATGTTTGCCTGGAACAAACTTGCAGGAAGACCAGAAAAAAATGTGGTCTGCAATGTCCAATAATAGCCAAAACCAGGTCTTTCTGGGTAATGCCACCCCTGGCTTAGGTAGATGAGCTACATGTATTTATAGGTGTTCTCAGGGTAAGTGGGTTCCTGGTTTGGATGCAGATTCTCTGGGCCTTGTCAGCTCTGGAGATAAACAACTCAGTACCTGTCTTCTTGGTCTTCTTGGGAAACTAACCAGATTGCAGCTAGAGAAACCTGTGGGAAACAAATAAACGAGTAAAAAAGATAAAACCAAAATATAGCTGTAGCATAGCTTCCTTTCAGTCTATTAATCAATAGTGCTAAAGCAGTGAAATTGTGTTATCCCTTCAGAATTGACTCACTCCTACCACCGTCTGTTCTGGTTTAGCCAGTCATTCTGGAGGTTCAGACAGCCAAAAAAGTACCATGAATAATTCTTTCTCACTTCATCTTTTAAAAGCAGCCTGTATTTCTTTATTTCACTGTGCAGTTGTGTCCGCTAGAACTTTCAACCACTTTTATCCCCAAAGCTGTATTGTAAAATCCTCCAGACAGTTAGGCTCAAAGTTGATAAATTGGCCAAGCTTTTCAAATGTAGGAATAAAGGAAAGAAAGAGGTCTAGATTGAAGCTATGGTTCCCCTTTTCTGTTAGATCCTGCATTTGAACTTCTTCTCTTGGACTATCTGTAACTGCGACTAATAAGTACTGGAAAAAATCCATGGTTAGAGGAAGTGTTTATATAACTGTAATTTATGTGGATGTTTATTAAAGATAGAAAAATTTCACAGGAACTATGACACAGTGCTTTCTGCCTCCAGTCTGATCAGCTCTCTCCTAAAAAACATGCTTGACTTTTTTTAAGCTTGCCGCCTCACTTCATGAAGTAGACATGGTTTGGTCCAAACCTGCCTATATCCAGCATTATCCAGGTAGACAAAGGTGCAGTAAATGGTCACACACTGATCACCACTTCTTGGCAGCAAGACAAAGTAGAAATACTCCCAGAAGCATGACTGTAACTGACTTTTTCCATGGCTAGGTAGTTTGGAAGACTCTTTGGACAGAGGTCTTGGAAACAATAAAACCAAAAAAAGGCATTTTTATTTATCTTGCAAGATGAAGGAAAAAATAATGTTATTCATTCCGTCCTTCCCTCCACTCTTCCTAGACTTTCTAGTATCTCCCAACACAGATGACCTTGAAGGCAGAGTTGCCACTTCATCAGAACAGGAGTTGTCCCCTGTAAAGAAGGGTAAAGGGCTTCAGGCAAGGAGGACATACCCCTGGAGCAGAGCTTGTGCAGTCACAGCCAAGCCTTCCCACATCTATTCTCCAGAGACACTACTGCAGAATAAATTTGCATTGTTTATTATTAAGAATTTCCCCATGAAAAGAAGCTCTCAGAAACAGATGAATCCAGGCTCCTTTTGTTTTGTTTGTGAGGCAAAATCATGATATTGTGCCTGACCAATCTGATAACCTTCTGTGATGGCATGAGTGGCTGGGTAGGTGAGGGGAGAGTGGTGGATGTTGACTACCTTGACTTCAGCAAAGCTTTTGACACTCTCACATAACATCCTTGTAGGCAAACTCAGGAAGTGTTGAATGAGTGGATATTGATATGGGTTGAGAACAGGCTGAATGGCAAAGACAGAGTCCAGTTGGAGATTCATGTTCCCCAGGGGTTAACACCAGGTCCACTCTTGTGCAACACATTTATCAATGACCTGGATGAAGGGACAGATGCATCCTCAGCAAGTTCACTGACATTACAAAACCAGGAGGAATGGCCCCAGAGTCCTGTGCTGATATCCAGTGAGACCTGGACAGCCTGGAGAGTTGTATGGAGGGGAAGCTCCAGAAATTCAACAAAGGCAAATGCAGGATCCTGCAATTGGTGAGGAATAATTCCAGGCACCAGTACAGGCTGGGAGCTGACCTGCTGGAAAGCAGCTCTGCAGGTCCCAGTGGACAACAAACTGTCCATGGGCCAGCAGTGTCCTTGTGACCAAGAAAGGCCAATGGTATCCTGGGGTGCATTAGGATGAGCTTTGCCAGCAGACTGAGGAAAGTGATCCTGCCCCTCTACTCAGCCCTGATGAGGCCTCATCTGGAGTGCTGTTCTAGTTCTGGGCTCCCTGGGAAAGAGATACATGGAGCTCCTGGAGCAGGTCCAGTGGAGGGCTGCAAGGATAATTGCCTGTCACTTAGAGGACAGGCTAAGGGAACTGTGGTTGTTCAGCCTGGAGTAAAGACAACTGAGAGGGGATATCATCAATGTCTGTAAGTACCCGAAGGGGGTTTGGAGAGGATGAAGCCAGGCTCAGTGGTGCCCTGGGAGAGGACAAGGGACAACAGGCACAAACTGAAGCAGGAAGATCCATCTGAAAATGAGGAAGAACTTATTTACTGTGAGAGTTACAGAGCACTGGAACAGGTTGCCCAGAGAGGTTGTGGAGTTTCATGTTACAGAGATATTCAAAGCCCATCTGGCCATTATCCTGTGCAACCTGCTCTAGTAGAACCTGATTCAGCAGAGAATTGGAATAGATGATCTCCAGATGTCATTTCCAAACCCAGTCACTCTGTGACTCATTGAAAAAGGGCCATTGTGTAACCTTTTTAATAACTGGTAGCAGGTGCCATCCAGTATATTACTAAATGATCTATAATCGCTGCCTCTACCTCCTCCTTCCTTCCATTAAATTTGTTCCTTTACTTGGGACACTTTGTTTCAGTTGACAACAATGAATGGCTCTGGGCACCTAAATCCTCTAGCGCTTTTGAGAGTCAGTGTGAGTGAGAATTGTTCAAGTCATCTCTCTCTGCTGTACTAAGGTTTAGGGAAAACAAAAACGTATTTTTTTAACACACACCTGCTAAAAATTGGTGTAAAATAATCATTTTACCCTATTAGATTGAAATTGAACCTGGCTTATCCTACAGTGTTTTTCTTGAGTTAAAAAGTCTCCATAAGCCTATACCTTCCCAATTCTGAGCCCTGTAAGGAGGGTCAAACAAAAGCCTTCTGGAAATATGAAGTATTAATTTACCCAAACTGTACAATATGCATTTAACTGTTAGTTATAGACCAGTTATAGATATTATCAGATATAGGTAATATCATTTGGACTCTCCAAAATTTCCCAACAGTGGATAGTTTGTCTGTTAAAATAAATAAAATGGGAATAAACAGAAATAAAGACATAGAAACACATATGGTTTGTGCAGTATAGGTGTGCTCCATCTAATTCTACTCCTATTTTTTGATAAACATGGCAAAAAGTATCCAATTCACACAGCCCCACATTTGTAGAAAAGCTACAGGCAGCCACATATTATCCTTGTTTGTTGTTGGTTTTTTTTGGTTAACAAAGAGTTAGAAATACTTTAGAGCAAATATTGAAAAGAAAATATTTAGTTTGTTTATCTCCTGGGAGGGCTTCCTCCAGTGAGATGAGGCAAGAATGTTATCAGTAAATTGGATAATCAGGAACTGCTTAACTGAGAAAAGAGGGTGGAAATATATTTTAAATTCTAATTTGTCCTTGAACAGCATCAGACATGTTTCACATTTGTTACTAGATAATATTCAAGCTCACTTTAATTTGGGGGAAATTGCTATTAGTATGAAACTGCAGTTAATCCTCAGTCAAAAGAGACTTTAAAAAATGTTGACCAATGTGTGCTGTTTAATTAGATGGAAAACAATAAGCATTTCTAGAACATCTACAATTAATATTTTAATATTATGCTAGCCATGGTGATTTTTAACCAAAAAGTACATTAAAAACCACCACACACACAGTATATGAGTAGGCTCCTGGTATCAGCTCTAGTGAAGGACAGATTGGCAAGCTCAAGGTTTTTTAAAGGCCAAAGGATGAAGCAGAATGCAAGTGGGGGTTTTATGCCCTGCTATGTACTTTTTCCAGAGCTCACATGGGATATCGGGTGTTTACAGATAAGCAAATTAAATGCATCTTCTTTAAAGCTGACCTTCTTGTAAAAACATTATTTTTCTCTTCAGAGTCCTTATCTAGCAGAGTGTGACTGTTATGTGGATAATTACAATGCTGAATAGCTGACAAAAGCATTATCTAGAAGCAAAATTATTAGAAGCTTTACCTTACTCTGAGTTGCAGAAATCTTAAAATGAGGCACTTAACAGAAATGGTTTTGCAAGAAATAGCACACTGCCATCATGTAGAGTAAAATGCCTACCCACGTTTGCTTGTTGCTGTCCTTAATATAGAAGGATGTCTCAGAGAGCAGTGATCCTTGTGGCTCACATGGATCATGGCATGTTTTTCTGCCTTGGCAATAGCAGTGCAAGTTACTGCAACTTCACCACTGTTCTTCTCTGGACTGCAGAAATTTTAGTTCTCCAGGCATACACAATCCAGAGCTGTTTTCCTCTTTGACATAAGTTTATCTGGTACACTGAAGGATGCTGCAAACATGTGGGTCCTGACTTTTAATTCTGAAGACATGCGCTGTTAAAAATGACAAGTAGTTGAAAATTGTGGTTTCATTGTAGTTTCCTTTATAACGTGCAGGGAGTTGACTGTGTCCATCATTTGACAGAAGTTTTTCTTATTCCTTTAATTAGTAATTGGTGCCACATGGAAGTGTGCCTGTAGGTGTGCAGGCCACACTGCTATGTGTCAACTAATGAATTCTCTCAGGTTGTAACATCTGTTTACAGCAGCAAGGTGAGATGTTGTCTGTCTTGCAGTGCTTATTACGCTGTAAAAAATTCCAGTGTGGAGAGCATCTGGGTACCAGCTTTCACTGAAGAAACAATGACATTACAGATTTTTCCCTGTTTTTTTTTTTCTCACACTAACTTCCTCTGTCCCCACCAGCCTTTCATTCCCTAAGTCTCCCCTTCTCTGCATGGAGGGGTCACTACTAGTGACATTGGGCAGAAAGTAATTTTTTATTCCTGCTGTGATGCTGCTTGAAGTTGCCCATCTCAGGCACAGTCCCAGGGCATGCCCTGGCATTGATACCCATCACTGAATGTCCTTCACTGATGCACAACATTGATGTCCATGGCTTCCTCATCTTCAGGATCTTCCTGCATTTCCCAGATCCCTCCCCAGGCCAGGATCTTCACCTTTGGTCCCCTTCTTTTTTTTGAGACCACTTCTTCCTTTCAGGAACTCATCTCTTGGTAGCACAGTTCTGGTCGATGTTAATTAAGGTTTTTGGACAACAAACCACATAGCCACGCTGGTGCAAACATGTGTAGATGGGAAAATCTATGGCTTGTGTTGGCATGGCTTGTTCCTACTGGAATCCAGGGCAAATACTATCTAAATAACGACAGTTTATAAGCAATGCATTGAATTCTTCATGTTGATAGACGAAATCTTAAAAAGTAGTTTTTTTGTGATTTTTATTAATGATTTAAATATTTAGAAATAGAGTGAAATTTCAACTTAGTGTCTCCATTTTTTCCATCATGCAGACTGACCCTTGGACAGGTAATGTTCTTTTTGCTTTGCTGAGCTACATGAACTTCTGTATAATCACTTGACAGAAGTTTTTCTTATTCATTTAATTAGGATTGGTGGACATGGAAGTGTACCTGTAGGTGTGCTTTAGGCCAGTACTGCTACGTGTCAAGTAATGAATTCTCTCAGGTTATAACAGTGAAGGCTGAGATTGCCTCTTCGAGCAGATGACAGTTGTAAATGAAATTTTTTTACTGCCCAGCCTGTGTGATTTCACTGAAATCAGGAGCTATTTCAGGAAAAAAATTGCCAACCCCTCCTTGCTGCCCCCCACCTCCCCCAGCCTGCAACTTGGTGTGAAAGGTTTCGCTTGAATGTTTTTCCATTGGTTGGATATCAGGAAGAATTCACAGAAAACAGATATTGGAAGGGGCTGCCCAAGGCAGTGATGGAGTCACTATCCTGGAAGAGTTTAAGGAAAGACTGGTTGTAGCATTCAGTGCCATGGTCTGGTTGATAAGCTGATGTTAGGTCATAGGTTGTATCAATGATCTCAGACATCTTTCCCAAACTAATTTATTCTGTGGTTGTATATTTCCCACGTGGAAAAAAAAACGAAACACATTTTGCTATAAAATGTGATTGTAAAATTCTGAAAATTAGAAGCACGTTGTGACTAACTGTAGAAATAACTTCCCTGAAAACTGATCTCATCAAAGTGGTGTAACTACCCACTTACTTATGGTGGTGCCCTGAATTCCCTCATGGTGCCATGATTTCCCAAGCAAATCATGCTGTCAGTTACACCTGTAGCTTCTGATGAGATCTTCCTTAACTATGTGTGATCCAAGGGAAGAAATGGCTTTGGAACAGAAATCTCTGTGTGTGGCCAAATCCCAACCAAGCACAAGATTTTAGTCGCACGTAGATATCTTCTGTTGCTCCACTTCCCATCTCCATCACTAGCTACTGTAAAATGGAAAAAGGAGGGAGGAAGAGGAGTTGTGGTCCTGCTAAATTACACTTCAGCACTTTGCATGCAAGGCCCATTGCTGCAGGCACTGCCAGTCAGTTTGTGCTAACACAGACCTGCAACAACACAGGGAGCTTCCACTGGTGATGGAGTGGTTTTACTGCAGGAGGAAAGAGTCCAAAGTCTGAAACAGCAAAAGACCAGTGAACAATGAGCTAGATATATCTCATGGGACATTTTTTTTTAACTAAACATTTTATAGTTCTAATTGATTTTCCTGGTCTTCTGGCAAATAGCAGTCTCTCATTTCAAGCCCATTGATGACGACGGAGCCACATAAGCAACAGGCTATGTTAAAAATCCATTAGCAGAGAAGAGAGGACATTAAATCCCTTTGCTGAGGACAGACTGTTCTTTTGTTCTGTAATTCTCTTCCCACATTTTCAGTAAGCTCACAGTCCTGGTCTTCATTTCACTTCATAGTTTTCATTCAGATTTCTGGTTTCTCTTTTCCAACTCCTCTGCAATGGTACCAGGCCCTTGGAAGATAAAGATTTGGGCACATGGAAGCGGCCCTACAAAATTCAACTGCTTTTTTGAAGCATTTCAAAACAGGACAAAAGGGCTGCAACTGATGACTTTTCATTTCAGAACATGTAAGAGCACAGGTGCAAATAACCTGACCATGTCAAAATGGAGATCTTCTTTGAAATCTGACTTTCAACATCTTCACCTCAAGAAGAGTTACTAAAGATGCTATGTTTACTAATACTACAGAGACCAAGATCAGCCATTCATCTCTGCTTGTCCTCATTTGAGAGACCATATCAAACTTAATTTCTCCATGTTTCCTTGTCCTGTTCAGCTCTGGCACTATCACCTCCCACAGGAAAATCTATGCCTATCTTGTCTGAAGTATTTTCCTCAGCAAAGCAGCTCAGTTCAAAGACCTACAAGCACATGCTCATCAATCTTTAAAAGTATCTACAAAAGTAGGTATCAATATATCAATGCCAGTTTGTTCAGAGCAAGGAACGTCCATGATTTAGCATGTTTCGTGTTTGGGGGATGGGGACTTTTTCTTTCAATAATAGCTGTTAGTTTATTTACCATGGTGTCCCAGCATCCTAATTAACATTTAGATGATCAAAAACCTGAGATGATATTTTAAGAAGTGCGGAGGTGGATATTTCCTTTCAGGGATAGACTTTTATGGCAAAGCTGCTGAATATGTGAAAAGTGCATTTTGAAAAAAATTCTTGTGGCCAAATTTTTAAAAGACTTTATTTTAGTAGGGATATTTTTCATCTCTATAACAGTCTTGCAGAAAAACCTGCCTATTACTGCCTCATTTTTTTCTCAGCATGTCATTTCTAAAGAAAACTATGTCACTAAGAAGTCAGTTCTAATTTTATGCACTGTTTTATACGCTGCCTACATGCAAGGCAACTTTTCTTGCTATTTAAATATTGGGTATTGTTATGGAGAAACTGGGGTAGGCATTTAAATGGACCCACACCTCTCAGTGACATATAATCTAAAATTTATTCATTTGACAGGATAGGTACTATGACTGGATATCAAGTCCTACTCTACAGAACATAAATATAAACACAAGCTCCAGCTTCTCTCCCCCTGCCATTTGGTTTAGAGTGACACAAGGTGTCAGGGGACCAAGACGCTTCAGGCAGTCAAGGTAGCAAGTCAAGACCTGGCAGCTTGCTCCCAAGTTCAGAGGTTCCTCCTCTATCTCCAACATGTTGTTGGACATCTCTGTACAGTGTACTTGATCCCAAGAAATTCTAACTTTAACACATCCAAAGCTCTGTACATTTTGAACTGGCAGATTTAACTGTAAAAAAATCCAACCCGCAATGCAATAAGGAAAAAATTCTCATTACTAAAGAGTAGCTCTGTGTCCATCAATTTGAATTCTCAATCAGGCATCAGGCAGCAATGACTTCCAGTGTTCAGCCCTCCAGGGTGGCTGGGGAAATTCATGTTCAGGCTTTGGCCTATGGCTCACCTGACGAACAGCTGAGGGTCTGCACTTCTGTACTCTCCAAAATGTCAGCTGGTGAAAATGACAGCAGCATCAGTTAAAAAAAAAATAATCAGAAGGGTGCCAGGCATTAGGACAGAGCATAGTTGCCAAGGTGGCAGGAGGTGCCCAGGGGGGCTGGAGGCCAAGGAAGGGTGAGAAAAGGACTTTCCAGCTCATCCTTGAAAACATAGTGGTTTGGATGAATTAGGCTCGAGGTTTTTAACTTTAAAGATCTGGATGTCTCGTGTAGAAAATGCCATTTTCTGCTCTCCCCACAGGTCTTGATTGAGATAGAGCAGCAAAAGGAGAGGCACTTGTCCAGCAGCAGCCAGCCACAAGGGCAGGAATCAGCTACAGAGGAATTTTAAAAATAGTCATCTCTTTCAGCATCAGAGCTTTCACACAAAACCAATTAATTAAAAACTAAAAAGGAGGCATGAGAGTAGAGTGGACAAAGGCTTAGAGATAACTGCAGAGGCATCAGTCGCATTTTGGGGATTTCCTCTTTTTGAGGTGACAGCTGAAACCCTTCACTGCTGTAATACTGGCTCAGCTTGCTTAAAATTCTCCAGTTCTCATAACTTTTGGCATGGATGAAGCTTTCTGGTGACAACTGTAAATGCATTTAGGGAGAAAGGGGCAAGACACTCATTATTTTTATCAGCCTCCCACAGCAGAAGTTGAAGTTCTATGGAAATTATGTAATTTTAAATGTATTTATTATTGAAAATTTAAAATCAAAACAATTTCTGACCAGTATGTTCCTTTCAAACAGAATGATAAAAATAGTGGTTGGGTCATGGCTAGATTAGCTGGAGGTGACAGTCTCTCTGTGTCTCTTTCCCTTCCTCTTTCTCTCTTTTATAGACCTGAACATTTTTATCCTCTCCTCTTTGTTTTTTTTCCCCACTTTGGCGTAAGTGCCTAATATAGTTATGTTTATACAGTCAGCATAACATCATGTTGTTACCAACATTTGCAGTTTTTTTGGAAATTTCTCCAGGCTGTAGGGCTTGTTCTCCCTCTCCAGCTATTAATTTTATGTTGAGACTTGGAACAACAGGCAAAAAGCATCAGCCAGCAGTGCTGTGGCCATAGCAGTGCTGGCCAAGAGGATGATACAGGTTCCCTTTGTGTGTGTGTGTGTAACAAGCAGATTCTCATTTGCATTCCTAGGAAAAATGTGAGTTTTCTGAAATACAGAGTAGTTACTAAACTGCTTTTGTAGGAAACACAGACAAAAGGAGTTGGAATCAAATTCTACCCTGTTTCCCCTGTCTTTCTCTGCCTCCAAATATTTCCATTCACCTATATTGAGGTGTTCTGTTTCCATTTAAGCTTCCTCCAAAAAAGATTTAAATTTACAGAAGTGATGCAGTGTGTTCTTTTAGTGGTATTTAAGGTCATATTATCAGAACAGTTTAAGATTCAATTTTCCATGACTGTTCTGGAAAACCTAGCCACTGGCTTAGATAATCAAATAGGAGCTGACCCAGTCACAGAGTATTTCTAGCAAGGTGTTATTAAACATGACCTGCTTCTCAAAACAATACATCCTTCCAGACCTAGGTGCCTGGATACATTAGCAGATATCTGAAAAAAATGACAGGGCAGAACCTCATTTGTAAGTTTATTTAAGAGCTACTCAGTATTATCACTTGAAATTTCCTCACTTTTTTCCAATGAAATACTCTTTCTTTTGTCAGTTTTGCCTTCTTTTTTTTGTTTGAAAAAGGAATACCAGCCTATACAGACTTGGAGATAGTTGATACCTTAATGAATAGGACACAGAGAACATTTGTTCAAATGTCTGTGTGTTTTTCTCCCTATATGAATTTCATTACTACATTGGCACTACTTCATTCACTGAGGAGGACATGATAAGTGTTCATGGACACTCTAAATCAGCTAAACATATCTAGTACTTTCCATTCTAAACCCCCACTTTTAGACTTTGTAATTTTTGCATCTCAAACACCGGCATCTGGGCCAAAATAATATTAGTGAAACCTTTGACAGCCTTACCCCTTAAGTCCCCTAAATGAAAGCCATCTCATACAAGTTCTGGCAAGAGACAAAGACAGTGAACCCATAAGAAAACTCATGAGGTCATTAATCACTTTGTATTTGGAATAAGGCTAACATGGTACTCAAGAGATGATGCTTAAAGACACACACTGACTGAGGAAAGTAAAAAAAAATGTTGAATAGAATTTCCCAGTCATCAAACCACTATGTGCTCTGTTTGGTGAATTAAGTAGTGTGTCTTGAATAAAAATAGTGAAAATCACATCCCCAGACACCAACCAAAAAGGGACTGAGCAGAATTTTGTTCTGTCCTGCTCAGTATTTAACAACCAGCTTAAGTAACCTTAATGAGGGTCTTTGGAGAAGAAGGTAGGAGGGATGGTTATTCTTTGAAGGTAACAGCAAAAATATCAAAGCTGTTAATCTATTCCCCTTTGAATGAAAACCAGAGAAAAAAGTAGCTAGGTTACTCCAAGGAGAACTTAATTGTTAAGCCTTTAGTTCCTGTGTTTCTGATCCACCACTGACTGAAATTATTCCAGGTGGGCTAAGACATAGCAGTGACTACTGTATGTGAATATCAGTAGCTTCCAGCTTTGCTTTAAGGTTGGTACAGGAAAACACCTGCTAGTAGGAATAAACAGTAGGTTGCAGATCAAGACATCAACTATTTAGGGGGACAGGAATCAACCTAGACAGCGATGGTCAGGCTTGCAGGTTATCAGTCTGTGTTCAGCAGACCTCCCTGTGGAGGCTGTGTTAGTGTCCAAGACTTCACTAATTGGAGCACTGCAC
Source organism: Argya squamiceps (assembly GCA_037834095.1). Taxonomy (NCBI): domain Eukaryota; kingdom Metazoa; phylum Chordata; class Aves; order Passeriformes; family Leiothrichidae; genus Argya; species Argya squamiceps. The sequence goes on along the minus strand of JBBMKD010000102.1, from coordinate 48,365,350 downwards.
TTTGCAAACAGTGCTGTAACCAGCTCATTTTTGAACTTTCTCCTTACCCTTCTCCTGCCCCATGCTTCAATCCACAGAAAAATTAACCCAGGGAATAAGCACACCAAAGAGGCTTTCCGTTTCAAAGAAGGCCTGGTACTCCATAGCAGCGAAGGAAAATTATCCTCAAATAGTCTGTCCAATTGTGTTGTAGCTATAGCTATTATTGTTACTATCTTTGCCATTGTCAATTTTTTTTATTTTTATGAGTCATTAATACCACTTATTTTCTATTATTTAATGTATGTTCCAACCAAATTCCTAACTTTCTTATGATTTCCAGGGGAATTTATTGGAAAATAATGTTTCAACACATTGCTATACCCTGTGCCACTACTTCAGGCACAATGAAATAACTCTCTTATACCAGTGCATGACTGTAGAACTCTCACTGTACTCACTCAGCTTTAAATAACTCCTTGCAAGATCAGCTTTCTGCTTGCTTTTTCACTATTTCAAACAACCAGATATCTCCTAAAATCTGCCCCATTCAGGCATCTGCAAGGCCAATAAGTTTTCATAAATGGGAGGCCAGTAATTGATGCAGTGAGTCAAACCCTGGCTTCATTTACACCTGTACTGAATGCAATCTCTTCTCTGTGTTGTGAGATTGCCTCTGTGACTGTGCCTCATTTCTGAATCTCAGGAACTTTTGGGTCAGGTACCTTAACAGTATGCAGTTATCTGATTCCTGGCATGCACTAGTTTTGAAACAATTTAGCCATGATTCTCTGAGTGATTTAGTGTAATGGGGAAGAGAAACCGAAGAAAGAATAATTCTGTGGGAGAAAAATATGTGTCTTGTAGAAATGCCATTTTCAGAGCTTGAGATACAGTGGTTAAGCATAAATACAGCATAAATGCTTCTTCTCTGAGCTCTGTAGTTATTCCTCAGTGGGAGGCAGGGAGATGCAGGGAAATTTTTTCCAAGCTAGCCTCGCCGTAAGCCAAGTAGTTAGAACTGAAAATGGGTTGAAGATTGGAGCTTTTGGTAGTTACAGGGATTTCATTTTGATTTACAAAGACTTCTTGTAGACTCAAGTGTGTGACTGAAATACTTTTCTTCTCTTTGAAGCCGCTACTTAGCTACTCGGATACAAAAATATGGCACTCAACACTGGAAATACAGTGTTGTTCTTCTGTAATTGTCTTACTCATTTTCACATGATCACAGATATCTGCTCTGAAAAAGTTGGGGTTTGATTTTTGAAAGCAACACAGATGCTTCACATTCATTTTGCACATCATTTGGGCGCACAATTGTTTTGACAAATGTGTATCTTCTGTGATCACATGGTTATAACATGTAAGGACCAATATCCACCTTGTAAGGTTAACACTAAAATGTCTGGAAGAGCATAACATAGCCAGCAGGAAAGACTGTGAGACTGTCTTTTCACAGCTAAATCTTAGGAGTAACTTGGTACAGACCAGCATGAGAGGAGAATTAGACCTGGTATAAGCACTGACATGTTGCATAGGCCAACTGTGATGTCATTTTTCTTTTTTCATTCTGCCCTATAAATATAATGAAAAACTGTGAGAGAACTACTCTTTTCTCAGTGCCAATTGTTGATCACCAGGAAGGGTGATTCAGCATTTCATCATCAGTAATAAAAGCACAAAGCTGCAGAAGTCAATATTGGTTTGAGCATGTGTAATTGAAAAGAAACTATAACTGAAAAAATCCTCACAGCACACTAATCCAAGTGTAACCACGCAGGAAGAAGAAACCAAACAAACAGGCATGTGTTCTTCTAAGAAATCCTGTGTTTGCTAGGAAAAAAAGACCCTAGAAAAGAGGATAGAAAGGATGTCTGCACCCACTGAAGGGTGGCTGAAAGGAGCAACAAGTGGGGAGCAGGCACTGACCCCTCTCCCTTGAAGTCCCTGGGGCACACCCCACTCAACCCCATTGAGTCGCTATCTCTCCAGCAGCCTCTATAGGAGGGTGGGGAGGATCTTGGTTCCCTGTCCTAAAGGAAGAACGCAGGTGAAACATCTGAGCCTGGCTCACTAAAACAACCCATGACTACCTCAGCCTCTTATCTGGCTTGAAAATGGCCACTTCAGAAACCTCTCCCTCTGAAAGTGGAACAAAGGTGGAACAAAGGCTTAGGTTTTGGCATCAACTTGATGAAACCTTCCCTGAAGTGCTTGTTTCTGAGGTAGCACTTCACTGAATGAAACTGGCAGCATGTACTTGGTGCTGACTATTCAAATAACCAATGAGCTAAATGAGTACCTTCAGATTCAGGATCCTTCTGACTAATATTTATCTTGTCTGACTAATGAGGGCTGGTTAAAATGTCAAGAGTTCTTAGGGTTTTTATTACCTCATTTCATACTCACTCTCACAGTAGATATAATGAACAGATATGTTGTTTACTCATTCTGTTTACACAGTCCTGTAGGGATAAAAGGATTGCTGCAGCATCACTGCTTCTGCATAGTTTAGGAAGTGTTACGAACAAAAGCGTGTGAGTAAAAAAGACTGTTCCTGCCTGGAAGCAAGCAGACTCGGGTCTGTCATTTAAGAGTAGGTCCTCACTGAAGCTAATGCAGAACTACTGTTGGCCTAATGGGAGAATTCTTCTTCTTAAAGTGAAATTTCTTCTGAAGCTCCCCTACATGTGACATGTAGCTTTTCCACTGACAAGGGAGGAGAGCATGGTCAAACTCATGGCACCCTCACTGCCCAACTCAGGGATGTGCAAGGAGCCCTTTCTGCACTCTCTGAGCACTGGCCCAGGATGGTGAGAGCAGCAGTCCCTGGGAGCAATTGCCAGTATTATTTTGAGCATATGTAATTGAAAAGAAACTGAAAAAATCCTCACAGCACACTAATCTGGCACAACCAGGCAGGAAAAAGAAACCATACAAACAGGGTTGTGTTTGCCTGTGGGTGGGAAATGGCAAGGGAACTGGGTTAACCCTCTCACACATGCCTGGAGCTACCTCTCAGCCACAAGACCTGGCCCTCCACAGATGGCCCAGCTCTCCAGAGCTGCTCCAGAGCCGCTCCAGAGCCTCAGTGTGCTCCTTCATTGGCTCCCTCAGCTATGCACAGCCATGCCAACACCTTTCAAAATAACAAAGGGGTTTTGCTTGGAGTTCATGAGGCAGAGGCACTGCTGGTCAGATTATCATACAGCAGACCACGATCCAATATATATCTAAAGGCAGCAACAGGCTGGGAAAGAGCCTGGGGGACAAATGCCTAAAATGGAGAGTCTGTAAAGAAAAAGGGTATACCAGTGTGCATTTTTAAAAGTAGGTAAGCGCAAAGAATGCTGTCAATATTTGCTCCACTGCAACTGACCCCATTGGTTCTTTCAGGTCACTTGTTCAAATGGATGGAAAATATTGATTTTGTCTAATTCAATCTTTGCCGTGCGTTTCCCAGGGACAAACGCTAAGCATGGGCTGCGCTGCAAGGCCTGCAAGATGAGCATCCACCACAAGTGTGCAGACAGCATCGGACAGCAGCGCTGCATGGGCAAGCTGGTAAGTGAGCAGCCCAGGGCAGCTTGTGCTGGAGCCACTTCTTTGTGTGCCTGAACCCCAGGTGTGCATTTAGCTGCTGCATTAACAGAACCCACACCAGATCGCTTTACGGAGGAGGGAAAAGTGAAGCCAGCTGGTGCCCTGTTGTCAATTCGTTTGCTGCTGCATGAGAATGCAAACAAAACCAAAGCACAAATCTGGTCTGCTTTGTGAATGTGAAAATACAGTTAGAGAATACAAATTTAGCTAGCTAACAGAATTAATTACCTTGATTTCAACTGTGCTTGCTGTAGTATAAACCTCTCAAAGAATGCTATAAATTAATCATAGTGTTTCAGTAGGGTTTAACAAATGAAAAATCCTTCCAATTATGTTTTATTGTTTTCTCCACTGTTAGGGCTTGAATTAAAAAAACATAGTTCACCTGAAAAAGAAAATCAAAGGATATTTCACAGTAAGACACTACAGGATTTGAAGCAATCTCTCAGCAGGAGAGGCTGGGAGCAGCCTGCCTTTGTATGGACACAGCACTTTATTGCCTGGGTTGCCTTCTGAGCTGCAAAATGTCATGACTTGCAATGGCAGTACACTGTGTCTGAGATAATTCTAACCCACCTTGTTGACTATTACGGGAATGTGGTTACTTTTGGAAAAAGAACTTGGAAAAAACCAATTGGAATATGAAAAGTGAATACATAGATTCATGGTTCAGATATTCTCAGATTTGCTGCAACTTGAAGGCACTTGAGACAACTATGAGCTAAAACCAAAGAGTTTTACTGTGTTAAGTGATGGGAAGATGCAAGCACTGACTTCAAAAGTGCTACAAACCCCACCTTTCACTGGAAAGATCTTTTCCGTCCAAGAGTGTTCACTGAAAGCTACTGTTGTTTATATCCTTGAGGCAAGTCTTTATGTATCTAAACCATAATCATAGTTCTAATATAAGGCATTCTGGTATAGGAAGCTGGTCTGTGAAGACCTCAGTGACAAGCCCTGGACAAGGCAAATATCCCATGCTATTTGATTAATGCATTTCTTGATTCCAGCCTCAGCTCTTGTGGTTACTAGTTTACAAAAACAAGAAATAGAGATGAAATTTACATCAGGAAGTTGTCAGCAAAGTCACAGGAGTTTTGTGAGCTCATGCTGATGCTCTGTCTGAATCTAGCTTGGGGGTAAACAAAAATCTGGAATTTATTCCTCTAAGACTCCAAGATTATCAGTCCCCTCAGTCTTTTCTGCAGCTCATTACCTAAAAAACTAGTTGTCTATCAGAGTTTGATGTACACTGAACAGAGGATATGGAAAATATGCACATCTCTGCAAAATTTTCTCACTTCTCACTGTGGCTAGGAGTTCTCACAGCCTGCAGACATTATAAATTGGAGCAAACATTTGTGAAATTCCAATGCCTTGAAGGCATTCATTCTGAGTACTAAGCATTTGCTTTAATTGGGATACGTTTTTAGAGTGGTATAGGTACCATTATTTGCCGTATTATAGTATTCTTTAATGATATAGCTTGAGTTGTTACGGTCCACTTCTCTACAAGTAGACACTCTGGGAATATCTGGTAACAGCTTGGAGTGTTTTTTGACCTTACAAAAAGAAAAAAAAAATAGAGGCAGTGGAAGTGGCAGTCAGTCAGCAGTAAACCCTAGAAAAACCTATAGAAAGGTTCTAAATTCCTTGGGTTTCACATGTGTATATGTGGGAACAGGAGGATTTGGAGTTAGGGTGGTGAAGGATAGTCACATGTTTAACAAATGCAGCACAATACAAATTCACAGTATATAAGAAAATAGGGAGAGGGAAACTTCCCAGAACCTCTAATGATTCAGCACTTCTGCTGCAATTAATTAGTGCTGCTTTTGTGTAAGATAAAAAGGAAAGCTGAAAATGAGCCCCTCCTTCCACATAAATATAGGAAATTGTTTTTTTTTCTAGAAGAAAAATCAAATAAACATCTGATCTCTAAACCTCAGAGTGACTGAACAACAGGAGGCAAATTTCCAGCCTCACCACAATGTTCCACCATTAACCAAAGAGCTGAGGCTGTTTCTAATTGATCAATCAAGGCAAGCACTGCACTTCACTTTTTTTTGCTTTTCCTCCCTCCAGCCAAAGGGATTTCGGCGGTACTACAGCTCACCACTACTCATTCACGAGCAGTTTGGCTGCATCAAAGAAGTGATGCCTATTGGTAGGTTTTGACTGCTTTTCCATTCAGTCTTCCTTTGGCAATGCTCTGCAACAGCAGCGGCAGACTTCCAGCCATGGTATTTACCCATAGCAGCCGTCCAGCTCCTTTTGGTGACTGGATGCCCTTCTGCCATCTCAGGAAAGGACCACTCCAAAGATACAAAGCTGGAAGAGGAGAGGGTGTGTTCATTGTGTGTTTCACTCAAAACCCTGTATGCATACCTTCTAGCAATTACCCTGTTTATAATGACAACTACCTGAGATCAAGGTAGGAACTTAGAGGTGAGGAAGCATTGAAATATTGAGATGAGAGTCTGAACTGGGAAAAAACAGATGAAAAACAGGGAGATCAAAACAGCAGGGGGACCATTCAAATTACTGGTCTGGCTTTTGAGGGATGCTGCTAGGTTCCTGACCTTTATCATCCATATTTTTTACTTTCCTCATATTTTTTCTTATTGATCACGTCTACACATTGTCTGAGTTCTTGAAAGACCGCTTTCTCCTCACTGTAATACCAAATTTTCAAAAAGAAACGTTTCGAAATGGAGAAGTTAAGTTTATTCTGGAATTTTTTTTTCCCCACCAGCACTCTAACCAGGTAGATCTGGAAGTGCAAAAAATCTTAACTAAAACTAGGCAGCCAGTTTAAAACTACTTGACTGATGACATTTGCATTGTTACTGTCAGCAGTTAAAAAAAAAAAATTACAAGGATTTCATTTAATTTCTCTTTCTAAAAAACACCCATCATTTTTATCAGAAGTAATAGAAATATTTTAATAAACTCTGGCTAAAAAATGACCTGTACTTTGCTCTAATCAAGATCAAAAATCTCTTGTATTTTCTCAGTACTTTGGCTAAAATTTCCCTCCTTCTACACAGTGCTACAAATGTACCGTATTCTTCACGCCCACAGTCTTCTGTCACAAGGGAAGTTGAGGTCTAAGAATGCAATATGCAGAACAGAGTTTGAACTGAATTTGCTTGTTCACAGTGAAGAAATCCATTTCTCTTCCATGGGAGATGATTTTTGTGGGTATCTAGGAGGGAGAGGTACTGTTGAGAGCAATCCAAGAAGTCACTGGTAGAGACAAACATGGACTAGAACCTCCTGGTACTCTGTCTTCCTCACCTCCACATGGACAGCACCAGTGATGATCAGATAAGGAGAATGGCAGGTGAAGAGAGACAAGGCAGTGGCCAAGAATTGAAGGGCCAGTATGAGAGGATGACGATCTTTATGGGGGTAGAGAGGCAGCAGAAAACTGGCAGCAATTCTATTAAGTTCAACACATTTTTTAACAAGATAATCTCCCAAGTTGTTTCTAAGCATACAGCTCAACCTCTTGGTAGAGGCGGGTGTTGCTCCAAGTTAAACAAAAACATAACCAGAAATATCCTCAAGGTATTGATTTAATGCATGTTTTGCTCCTTCTATTGCAGCCTGTGGAAATAAGGTTGACCCTGTGTATGAAACTCTCCGCTTTGGGACTTCTTTAGCCCAGAAAACCAAAAAGGGAAGTTCTGGAAGTGGATCCGACTCTCCCAACAGAAACTCTGTAAGTATCCCGCATCTTTGTTCCATTTTCTCTCTGGAGGAGCAACAGATGTTCATTCACATGAGCTTATATCAGAGTTCACAAAACTTGTATTTCAAACTGTAAAAAAACCCACTAAAATTTTACTCTCGTATATATTGGGACCAGAAAACTTGTTATTTGTGCAAATTCAAGTTTTATGTATCCTTTAGATGACTCTTGAGGAAAAAAAGTGCTAATTAAATAGGCAAACTTTTTATCAGATTGCAAAAAGAAATATTAATTTTTTTCATTTTACATGTCCACACAGAAGTGTACCAGAGGTGTGGAACTGTCAGGCTGGAGTAGATGCATAGTTCCTGTTGTTGGTGGGGTCCATTTGCCCTTCATACAAGTGATAATGATGAGTTGGAGTCCCCAGAACTTAGATTTGAAAGTACATGACCCCACTACAGGCCCAGACAAAATTAAGACACTGCTACTGCAACAAAGCAAGGCACTGGGACCTCCACCCCTGTCCAGTGCAGAATAGTGTGGGAGGCATCACAGATGGGGGCTTCTCTCTCCAAACCCCAAATATAGACAGAAGTGCTCAGGTTGTTGGATGCAGACAGGGACCTTTTAGCCTTGATGCTAATGTTTGTCATTCACTCTCTCCAATCATAGAAGTCACTTTCTTCAGGACCACAGCATAAGAGGTGGAGAACAAGGGAATGGTTAGTTCCCTTGGCCCTGCCTTTGCTGTATCCATACCTTGTTCAACAACAATTGCCAAGTACTTCCTTACAGAAATCTACAGGTTATCTATCCCCGTATTGGGATCCACAAGATCAGGAGCTCCTTCATGGTTTTGAAAGAATATTTCCTACCTTCTCAGCCTCTCATAATCAGGTGCTTACACCTGTGTTTGAGGTTCTCTTCCATTCCCAAGAGATCCTCCCCACTCCACCCCTCCCAGCCTCCCCCAAAAAAATAATAACCAAAAAAAGAAAATCACACCTCAATCCACTGGAGGCTAAAGCTGATTGTCTTCTCTAAAAATCAGATCTACCTTATCTGACAATCTCTTCTGCACACACCTCATAAGACAAATCACTGGGCACAGAGACATGATAAGAGTTGGTCTCCAGCTCTCAAAGCCAATACTTATATGCTTAATATCAAGTCATGCTAACATCTGTATATGTTTGTTACATAATTTCCCTGGCATTTAAATGCATGCTCACTCACATGGCTGACCTGTAATCTTGGGGGGTATAGGTGGACTCCAAACAGGCATAAACTGATGTCAGACAGGAAAGAGTTTAAGCAAGAACTAAGTGAAGTCTGCAATGGATTTATTAAGGGACATGTCCTCTATCCACCCCCATTTGTGCCTTAAAAGGAATTTGCTAATTCCCTTTTTTTTTTTTAAACCCAAAGTGACTCTACCTTCTGTCGCATTATTACATTTCTTTCTTTCAATTATTTAATTTCCTTTGAAACAAAATTTCTACAAATGTAATTATTGCTTTCTAAATCAATAAAGTTTATGTTGAGTTATAAATGAATACTCAAGCGTAGCAATCACTAATGCTGTGTCAGCTTACTCTAGGGAGCTGATCATAACTAGGTGGGGTGTGGGTGTAGAATTAAGAACGCAAGTTCATTACAGGAATTTCTCCAGGGTATTGAAGCTGAGAGAGAATGTAACATGTGTCAGCATACAGGAAATAGCACACATTAGAGAACTGAATAAACAGACCTGAGAAACCATGATTTCTACTGGCACAAGCTTGTGGACCGAGACAAGGATAAAAAACAGGGTAGACAGAGCCCTGAAAGAAATTATGGAGCTGCAGACCTTTAAAACTGATGTGTGACCTGGGAGTAGGTACTCACCAGTGACTGCAACAAGGATGTGGCACAGAGCCCTTAGAAGCGCATGTAGGTAGTAACTCAGAGGGACTACAAGCTTTCCCCAGTGATCCTCTCTTCTGGGTTGCTGTGCTCCTCTCCAAGCAGAAGCAGCAATAGAACTGTGGGGCTGTGCTGAGTCCCAACCTTGGGAGATGGAATGTGCTTCAAGGTTCTGCCACGTCACCAGGCTAGGGATACCAGGGACATGGGGACACCTGGAATACTACTTCACCTTGCAGGAGGTGTCCAAGCTCTCCAGGGCCTTGTTCTGGGTCAGCACAGCAGAGCTGCTCCTGCTGAAGGTGGTGAAAAGCAAAGGTGACTGGCCTAGGAGCTGCACCTTGCCCCTACAGCCATGAACCTTCCATACTGCATGCAGTTCATGTTTCTGCAGAGAGTAGAGACAACCACGTTCCTCTAAACTAGCCAAAGTATTTTTAACACAACTGAGCTGTGTGGACATACTCACTGATTTTTCCGCCCGGATTCTGCATTTCCCATAAAAGAAAGTGGCCATATGCTCCAGATTTACTACCTACTGCTTGCTTCAAAACTGTGCTTCTGCAACTCACATTTATACAAAAAGGCACTTGAGGTGATGTAAATGTGAATCTAGTTCTTGTTAGTTTTTTGTGGATCAGTTCCTCTCAAAAGCAGCTTTGCACCTCTATCATTTCTATTAGACCATTTGTCATGTAGTCATTCAGTGAAAAATCATTAAAGGTAAATGAGGTTGCCTCAGAAGGTTTTGGATGAGGTATATACTGAAGAGACAGTCACTACACATCCCATATGCACTAGATCTTAACAAAATTAACATTAATTGTTAATCAGCAATAATGAAGCTAGTCTGTGAAAACTGAGGAACATGTTGTAGCAATGAGCAGAAATATAGCTGGGACTTAGTCTTTTGAAAAAGCCAGTCTTTCTCTTCTCCACCCAGCAACCAGAATCCATGGATAAGCTCTACACTGGATCTGTGTAAACTTTGTTATTGCAGTGCCTTCTCATCCTTGGGTGACCTATTTGGTCAAGATGCAAGACAAACATGACTTGCTGCAAAAGCCTCAGTCTAAAAATAGGGAACAACAGAGCAGCAAAGTAAAGCATATATTCTTATAATAGCAAGGGAAACAAGATAGCCCCAAGATACCTGTGGCACAAATCTACTTTCAACCCCTTTTTTCATTGGTTTCCTTCATGGAGAAATAGCTAGGAAAGTACTAGATAAGAGAAATAAAATTGTGAAAGTACTTTCTAAAAAAAGCTTTGCTGACAACATTAGTAAAAGGGGGAGAAAAACCAATGTAAAATCTATAAAGCAATTCAGATTCTGCTCCCTAAACAAAAACAGGAATGTTCCTGTCATGCAGGCACAGGACTGCAAAGCAACAGAGCAAGTCATACAATAACATTAAATCCATCTTGTGACTTAAAATTTGTAGCTAGAAACAAATAAAACTTAGGAACAATGTAAGCATTTACATTTATTCAGATTAGAGAAAGCACCCAACTCAAGTTCAGTCTTTGGGGTTTTTCTGGTTATCAAAGATGTAGAGAGTTCAACGACTGAAGTGTTGTTAAGGTCAGATTTGCACCGAGTTGTTTGGAGCAGCTCCTCATTCCTGTTGGGCTATACAAGGAGAAGCTGACTACCCAACCAAGGAATCTGGTTCTGTATGCAGAGTATACTTCTGAGGCTTGAGATTATGTCATCCCACGTTTTCCTACACCCTGGAACACTGGGTCCCTAATCATGACTGACATTAATATGGTACAAAAAAGAAGTCATAGTAATTCTAAAAGCAACACTTAGGTTTCAATTTCCCTAACCATACTGGCCAGATGACTGTTTAAAAAGAAAGTGAGGGCAGATATTTAAAGACTGACTTCATCCACTCCACTGCACTGTAGCTCTTTCCTTTACAGCATTTTAACAGAATTAAAATGACCCTTACATTACAGTTATTTTACTGAATAATGTATTCAGAGCTGATATATTAAAACTCAGTAGTTTCAACTAATGTTCAGTCTCCCTGGATGATAGCTATTTAGTATACTTGCAGAATCTGCAAATTCCCTCATGCCCATTCTGTTTTGTACCAAGAAGTACTTTGCTTGACATACTCCTTTGTTCCTGAACTTTCACTTTATTTTATACTGCAGAAATCTTTTATGCTCCAGGCTCCAAACTTGGTCTGTAATTTTTTTCTGAGCTTTCACTGCTCCCTGCACAGTAGGTATGTGTTGTGCATCACCAGATCCAATGTTTCCTTCCATCCCATGGAAGGCTGACTCTGCTCTGCTCTGACACCACTCAAGTACTGCATTTCCCAAAGACCACCCTTGCTATAGTTTTATGTCACTTCACTGGTCCCTTTTTCTGGCTTGCCCTGTCTCATTTGCTGTTTCTGTCCCTGCAGACAGCTGACTTGGTAGAAGTTCCAGAGGAAGGCAATAGCTCTGCAGGCACCCTTGACATAAGCAGAAAACGCAGCAACAGCGGTGAGTGTCCCCAAGGCCAGAACAGCACCTTCAGGTGTAAAGGCCCATGTGCAGCCGGTTTTGTGGCAGGGGGGGTTATGGCATGTCCAGCTTTTAGCAGTGTTCTGGTTTTCAAAGCAAGAGGTGAGTTGGTGCAAGAATTTGGGGAATGCTTTTTGCCATTCAGATGAAATTGAAGCCATCACTTTCCTTAATGTGGTGTGTCCAAAACTGCCACTGAACAAGGTTCAGGTCCATTCCCTATCTCCTATCTTTACTTCATGATCATGACTGTAGACTTGACATGCTGCACTTCCACACTGGCAAAGTAGAACCAAAAAATTACTTTCTTTTCCATATGTTTGATTTTCCCCCATGATTTCCTATATCATAACCTCTTTGGGACAGAAAACAAATCATAAAAGGGCTTTGTGTCTGTAAAGTACACAATGCAGTGAATTTTGATTATAATTGCAGCTTCTCAGTACAAGTGTAGTATGTAGCCAGTAATATTAATGGCCCAATTCTTTTGTTTTGATTCGCAGCACAAAAGTAATGTTTTTTACAGCATTGGCGTAATGAGATTTGAAAACCAGCATAGCATCAAGACTTTAGCAATGAAATCTCAGACACCAAGAGTTGATGTTTGTGAGCTTGTTCTTGAATTCAGTCACGGTGGTGGAAGTCATAAATAAAAAGTTACTGCTCAGCAGAACTTCAGGCCCAAACCATCAGGGTGACTTCTCTAGCAGCCTCTGAAATCTGATTTACTGAATCTCACAAGATGTACAGAGCAAAAAGAAACCACACTGAGTATAACATTTTTCTTCATGGTACCCCCAGTGCTCCTTACATACTGCTACCAATTCATGTAGAAGAAAGACCAGCTTCAGTGTCTGTTTCTATTTTATGCCACCTCTTTTATTCCTTTCCTCCCCTCTTGGTCCTATAATTTCTCCTCACTGTGTTCAGATATTTCCTTCTTCTCATTTTGTGAACATCTCATACATATTATCTGATTTCTCCTGAAAATTCTGTTAAGTTTTCTGTCTTGCAAGTACAAGTTGACCTGACCTGGTTAGAGGATTCAGCCTGCACCACATTATTTAATCCTGCCCACCTGAGATTAAATCAACCCTGTTTGAATGTTCAGATAACATTTTTTTCTCTTTGCAAGTCAATAGTTTCATTTCTGAAACCCAAAGAAACTTTTTTTCTCTGAGATCTGTATTCACTGAATGCACAGAAAAGCATTCAAGGAACTTACTTAAAGAGATTAGTTTAAAAACTCAGCATGTGTCAAACCTCCAAATAACTTCCGTGGCACATTAACGATTCCTTTGATCAGCCCTGGTTTTTTTACAATCACCCTTTAGAGGCTCAGGGTATAAATTATGCATCAGTCACTCCAAAAATTTCCTCCTGGTAGGGTTTTAATAAACTGCCTGCACTGTTTCCACATTCTATGGAAATGGTAAAATCCTTTTCAGAGTGTAAAAATCCCTGGTTTTTTCCTTTTTTTCTTTTTGTCTGCTGCTGCTCGGGCAAACAAATATGAAAATAGATGGATTTCTGTTGTGTGGAGATATGAACAACATATTTCTATGGCTTCAGATTCCAGTGCCTCCTATTAACATCCAGAGACCACGAACTAAATATAGATTAAAAATTTAAGTACATTCAAAATGTTTTTACAAAGTGACTCATGACTCCTTTTTCCCCAGTTGTTCACTGCCTCTTTATCAGGAAGCTCCACATTAATGCCTGGATGACTCAGGTCCACTCAACTCCTGGTTGAGTTTGTGTTGTTTGATTTTTTTTCTATTAAAATACTGTTCTGCAAATAAATATTTAGGAAAATGTACGTTTGTTGTTCTTTGGTAAAGAAAAACAGCAGAAAAGACAGCCTCCAGAAGGGCAAAAGGACCCAGCACATTTGTGGCCATGTAATTTTCCCTGTAGAACTCCTATGAAAACAACTTTAAGGGGAGATTCTTTCATTCAGGCCCTGGCATAAATCCTATGAAGCAAAACTTCCCAGTTTACATCTGTGAGATGGCATTCCTAATTTCCAGCCCTTCAGCCTCCTCTAAGCCAGTTACACTTTTTCACTGCTGTGAACTGCTGTCTGTAACACAAGTCCCAAAAGCCAAACTGTATTTTAGGTGACATCTATGAGCCTGTTATCAACAGTGATTTGAGCATTTTTGCCTTGCATCAAATATGAGATGACCTCCCTGCAAACCTCATTTTGGTGAGCACTTCTCAGCCAACACAAGAATACAGTTCAGCTCCCTCCCTATGTACTGGGTCAGCTCCACAGTTCGTGAGGCTGTGCAATAGTAACTTGCTTTATTTTCTGTCACCAAACAGGAATTATTCCAGACATGATGATGAAATGCTTTTACTTCATCTGGGGAACGACTTTTTGCAAGTCCAAAAGGCTCCTGTATCCAACTCAGTATTCATCACAACATATTCAATTTGCCTCCTAACTCCCATTCCTCTGAACATGAAAAACAAAGCATAGTGATTTGAGTAGGACTTAAACACTGCCAAACTGTAATAGCAGCACTTCAAACGCCTTCATACAGATGCCAGACATATATATAGCCCTATATTAGTGATACAGGAAATTAGAATTATTTCTAAGGTTTTCCTTCTGATACCTGTGATAGTCTGCGGGGTCAGAGTCCCTTTGCAACAAGACTTGGTGAGGAGCATATTGAGGCCCCAAGTCTACTGCAGTCAGGATAGACAGACACAACTTGTGGCATTTTCACATTGTTTCACATTAAATGTGGCAGGTATCAGCTCACATGCTCCCTTCACATTCACAGACTGAATGATGTAGTCAACGTTATGACTACAACATTGTCTTGCATTTTGTCAGAGAAGATGTGTGTGCTTATAAATGCCTGTCACTTTGTACAAAATCTTTCTCCTGCACGTTGTGGCTGCCGTTTCTCTTGTCTTTTATCTGTTACAAGAACACTGTCATGTTTTTCAATATCCAAGTACAACTCTCTCCTATCAAAGAACCTTACTATTTCCCTCATAAAACTTCTCCACAGACTCTGTTTGGTTGTCAGCTACAATGTAGGCTAGTCCCAGAAATATGTGTTAATAAAAGAAAAGATGAACAAGTGAAGGAGCAGAGGTGATCCTGTAAAGGTGAAGAGTGTTAAACTACTCCTAAAATGCCATGTGTTTTCTTTATTTCAGTGTTTACATACTCTGAAAATGGCACAGAACACTTTGGAGAAGAACCAAAAAGTATACATTCCCCGGTATGAGCACAAATTTTGTAATGATGCAATGGTAATGGGAAGTCACGTAGAACTCTTGTTTTTATGGCTATGTGAGGACCTTGCCTAGGTCTGATGGGTCACTGATATCTGACTGTCATGCTCTTACACCATTTCTGGGCCTCTGGCCACGGCTGGAAGCAACATTACTGGATGGTTTTTTGGTATATCTTCTGTCATGACTTTATGTTTTTCTGCTTATTGCAAATTGATTTGGAAATCCTCCAAGTGTGCAGGCCATGTAATTACAATAGGACTGCTATAATGTAAAAATCACAGATTTGATCTTGAAAATTATGTAGTGCTTGTTTTAGCTGCTTTTTCTTTTCCCTTCCCCAGATAAACAGTGGTAAAAACAAGGAGAGCAGCCATTCTTCTCTGTTGAAAACCCAGCACAAAAAGATTTTACACATTAAAATCACTTTAAGAAAGTGAATTTGCACCTGTGCATTGTACAATTCTAGCTCCATCCATAATGAGGACTGTAGACTAGATACCTTATATAATGCCAATAATACACTACTGAGCTCATAAGAGCTATCATATACACTACAGAGAGAAAAAAGGCGCACTCATTTTTAAGATCTTGTCCCAAAGACCAGCCAGTGCAAATTTCTGCTTGTTTTCTTTGGAAGCCTGGAATTCGATCTTGGAGTCCAAATAATCTTTTTTCTATATTAAGATAGTTACTGCCTTAATGGCCTGCAAGGTACATAGGCCATAGTCCTCCAAGCTGTGTGAACAGAGAGATGGTTCTGGCTAATTTATTGTAAGATCATGTTCTGGTTCCTCTGTCTCTAACAAAGCAAACCAAATTTCTTTACAGAGCAGATATTTAAAACTTCTCTTTCTCTTTTTTCTTAAAGGGACTATTTTATAAAAGCACGTTACAAATGAACACCTATGTTGCCTTGTACAAATTTGTACCACAAGAAAATGAAGACTTGGAGATGAGGTAAACTTCAAAATATTTGTTCATTGATTTGGCACATTTGCACTGATGGTTATATAGTTATATATGACTTTGGGGAAGAGAGGGTTTATTCTGACATTTTTAATACACATTTTTATAGACATAACCATCTAGATACAAAGATGTTCTCACAGTTAAAAAGAACAGATGACCAATTTTGGCAAGGATGCGATAGATTAAAAGTTTCAAAAACACTTATATCACTTCAGGAATAAGATGGCTTTCAGCTATAAAATGTTCTCAGTTGCTTTGTTTTTCAATCAGAAGTTTTCAGCTAGGAATTCTTCACCAGCTCTCATGCTAATGCTAAAAATTTTACCTGTTTGACCCTCCCTCTTATTCAGTTGTGTCTGAAAAAAATGAATGGTGTCCAGCTGCTGGATGGCAGTATTTTCACATGAGAACTTTGCAAAATAACCTTGTTAATTGCTATTTTTAGCACTTACTTCCTCAGTTCTGCATCAGTTGCTTGCATTACAAGGTCTAATCCAAGCCCATTGAAGGAAAAGGACAGCTTTTCTTTCACTGAAATTATTTTGTCGATGTTACTCACATTTTGCATGGTCTTGCTAGAGTTCTTACTGTGAAATATGTCACTGGTTTTCAAGACATCCCTGTATCAAAATAATCATATATGTGCCACAGAATTTAGGGATTTGACATAAAAATGCCCCACTCTTCAGCATCTCCAATACTGAAAGCCTTTTTTCTGTTCCCAGCTGTGCCTTCTCACTGCTCTGGGACTGAAGGGTGGGATGTAATACAGAAATTACAAGTTTTCCTATCATTCTGCTTTACTGTCATTTCCTGATCATTATTTTAGGAATGTCAGCTCTTCAGGAAATAAGCACAGTAACTAACTTGCCAGCTATTCTGCTTGAAAGATTCCACTTTGCATCCTGCTCTTTAGGAGTGTATTCCATCTTGTGCATTTCTTCCATGACAAAGAACATCTCTCAGATGAGCCTGCACTGGACTACCATCTTCATCCAGACACAGAAATCCAGAAAACACATTGACCTTCAAAATCCTCCTGTTCCACGTTTTAGGGGAAAAAGCAGCCTGTGGTCTGAAACGTGTTCTTTCAGGGAACACCAGGCTTTTTCCAGGGATGCCAGCTAGGTTCTAGACCAGTGGCACTCAACCACAGCAGCACTGTTTGTCCCTTGGTCAGAAATTCAGTAATACATGTGTTAACATGTTCCGTAAGGTCTGCCCAATAGCTGGTAGTGCTGTTTTGTCACTGCAGAGCCAGGCAGGATCCAACTCAGTTGCATGAATTCCCATTTAGTGTAGTTGAGTGCTGAAGGTGGCTTCAGCAGAGCAATGTTGTCAGGACTGACAAGCACTGTCCAGGGAACCTGAGCTGGGAACCAGCCAGGCACTGATCAGCTCCATCATAACAAAGGCAAATATCAGGGGAATGACCTGAGCTGAGAGGAAGAGTTAGGGCAGATTTCTGGAGTTCCCAGCTCATCTCTGAGAGGATACAGTGAAGGGCAGATTACTGCAATGAAGATGTGTAGCCCTGAGTTCAGCTGAAATTAGAATTTATCACAGCCTGGATTTCTTCACTTACAGCAGGAGCAGTCAGTTGGATTTTCCAGTGCTCTGGCATAAGTAAAATAAAAGGACATTGCAGTAATACACTTATTCTAAGAGATGGCCTCATATTGCAAGACAGAATCCTGAAGGCAAACAACCCCATGTTTCAGACACTCCAGAGAACAGAATGGAATGGAATGGAATGGAATGGAATGGAATGGAATGGAATGGAATAGAATAGAATAGAATAGAATAGAATAGAATAGAATAGAATAGAATAGAATAGAATAGAATAGAATAGACTAGTTGAAAAGGACCTACATGAGTGCCTATCTTGTCACCTCCTGAAATTTAGATCAATGAGGCTGAGCTGACAACTTATCCAGAGTTGTAATTTACAGAACAAAAAGATGAGACCTAACTGATTTCAACCAGTAATAAGAACCAAGTGGGTTACCCCCTATCAGGGATTAGTGTCTTAAATCTAGGCTGCAAGAATAACAGGTCCAGATGGGATTTCTATTTTGAATCCATTTTGGAGATTAAAGACATCTATATTAGTTCTTTTCTAGGAAAAAAAAAAAACAAAATCAGCAGGCCTTCAACCTAAAATTCTCTGTGCTCAGACAAGTGACAGGGAGAGATGTTAGGTTCAGTTGCCATCTTTCTCTGACAGCCAGATAAATTTATATTTTCTGGGTTATATTTCTAACAACCAGGTTGAAGAGTACTGGGTGGACAAGCCCCTGTAACTCCTTCCTGTTGCAAGTGTTTTTCTTTTCAGTGTAAGGGCTCCAATGTTGCTGACCTCATTCTATTCCCTTTGAAGTTATGGGTTCCCTAAAAACCTCTTTGAGTGTTCCATATTAAATATTAACAGTAGTAAAGTACTCAGATACTCTTTCCCATTGAAAAAAATCTTTTACCACTGGGATTTCAAGTTATCCATTTTTTCTAGCTTCCTTCTTCACCTCAGCAACATTTAATTATTCCAAACACATTGAAACAAGTTCTTGAGGAGGGCTTGAGGAAAATTCTCTTTCGGATTGCACAGTGTAAGAAGACTAAATGCCTGTTTCTCCACTTGTCAGCAGCAATGATAACCACGTGGAAAGTGGACCAAAGAGGCCCACCAGTGACCACACCTCCAGCTGCATCCTGGACAGATCCACATTTTCTATGCATGCTCTGGAAGAGCCTGTTAAGTTGGATCAGTTATCCATCATAACAGATGCTCCAGATGTGTTTGCAGACTCTTGTGCTGATAACAATACAGTCAGCCTAACAGGGAAAGCTAAACAATTAGGGGTCAACAATTAATTATATAAAGATCAAGAAATGTCTCTTATCCAGCAAACAGAGCTTTCTGGAGTTAATCCCTTTGAAAATGGTCTCCTACTTACTTTCTACAACATAACAGTATTATAATTATGTAGGAATATTGATGAAGTGTCACCAATGGGGGGTAAAAGGTCAAATAACTGTTCAACTACCTGCACAAAATCAGCTTAGCAAATTTTGCTACTAGTGTTTCCAGTCAAATTATTCTCCTAGCTCTGCTTTGGAACTAGTCAGCTGGATGCTGATACTTAGCAATTACAACTCAGCACCACACATTATAAAGGAAAATATGTCCCATTCAAATCAAAAAGACATTATTGGGCAGAATTATATCCCTGCTGATTAATTGCCTTTGTCAGTAAAATAGAACTATTTTCCTTCTGCCTCCCTTCTGCAATCACAGCTTGAAAACACAGATGATGAAGTAGTGTGTCCCAACAGTGTGAAATGTCTTAAAGTAAAGCAATAATGCCTTTAACAAAGAGGGACTGTATTTTAAACAGTTTCTTAATAAACAGGAAGTGAAACTTCCAGTTCACAGATGTTGTCTCAAAATAATGATCTAGCCCCAAGACAGAGACCCTCTTTCTATATTAACATGTGTGACTGAAGAAAAACTTGCCACTTTATTAAGTCTAGTTTCAGTGAATTCTCAGACAAAGTAACCATGGAAGGACCACCTTCCTACTAGAAGAGAATTGTGGAAGCTGATTCAAAATGTCAATTAAGAGTCATCTTACATACTGTTCCTCTTCTAATTACAGGCCAGGGGATGTGATCACGCTTCTGGAAGACTCTAATGAAGACTGGTGGAAGGTATGAGCTAGTCAGTTTACATCTGTTTTCTTCCCAAAAGGAAAAATATCTTGTTTTCAATACTGAACATGTATTAAAGCTGCTCCTGTTAACAAACTTCTACTAACAATATGTTTCCTTCATAGGGAAGAATTGATGACAGAACTGGATATTTTCCTGCTAACTTTGTTCAGAGAGTGCAACAAAATGAGAAGATTTACAGGTGTATCAGGACATTCATTGGCTGCAAGGAACAGGGACAGATAACTCTGAAAGAGAACCAGGTAAGATCCTCTTTGCTGGACCCTCACTGCACTAGAGCATCCAGCAGTCTTACCAATGACTGAAGGGAAAATTTTGCAAGACGAGGACAAGCAGATTTTTTCACTGCAGTTTTACAAGATTTATTATTTGTATGGTAGCAGTGTTAAGTAGCCAGTTAAGAGCAGTGTTTGCCTCATGCTAACATGTACTCAATGCCTAAAACAGCCTGAATTTTCAGTCTCACAGACATTCATAGTGATACTTTACATATTTCACACTCCCTTGCTGACTTCAGAGGGATGAACTTAGCAGTAGACCTTGTGTGCATGAAAAATTATATGGTTTTCTCCTCACTATTAGAGCCAATCTGATAAAAGACAGAGCCTCCCTCCCCAGACCTTAATTTATCTAAAGATCTAAACACAGCCCATTGTCTTTGCTTCAACAGGAACAGAGCAAAAACAGCATCACACTAAGCTGTAAATCCTAAATGTAACATTTGTTCACCAGTTGCAAAGTATATTTAATCCTTTTGTGTGTGTGTGTGTGACCACTTAAATACCCTCTATAGGTTGTAATATATTTTAAGCTATCAGTGCTCCTGTGAGCTTAAGTATACTATGAACAGTGAGGACTTGCAGGGTCCATTCACCCCGGTGTATTTTCATCAGATACTTTGTGTCCTTCAGGTGGGTTCACTAGGCACAAGGCATGACTCAAAACCTGCATTAAGGGACAGGTTTGGCATAAGGGACAGGTTTGGCATAAGCTCGTGTAAATAGGAGGATAACATACTAAGGGTGATACACAGCTTGAATTCTCTGACACCTGGATGCAATAAAAGATTTTTCTCAGTGTGCCTTGTGAAGCCCAATGTTCTTCTGACTATTAGGTCTTTTCTTTCCTGTGGCAACCGTGCCACATCACCAGAAATGGTTTGTTTTACAGCCTGAATAGGCACTAATTTTACTAAAGTAGAGAAGTCAGAACCAGTGTGGACTTCAGGGCTGTAGACTTTTCCATACAGAACTTTTTTAATGCTTCACTCCACTGGTGGATAAGATTAACTTACAGCTTGGCTGCTGTTGATTCGTGGCATAGCAAAGCATAAAAGTGGTGCTAAGACTCCTTGGGTGCACACAGCTTTTTAAGGAAGGCACATAACTACAGTGACTGGAATATATATTAACTGCTCCTGTACACATAGTACATTGGGCAGCTCTGCAGTTTCTAGAAAGAAAGTTCTTACGTTCTTTTTACCCAATATCTCTTCTAATATTTTTCTGTCTGTGCACACAGACAAAAGAAATATTACCAGAGCAGAACAAGAGCTTTTGGAGGCTTGGTGTTCTAAAATAAGCAATACACAAGGTAGGAAATGGTAGTGTTGGAACATGGCATGCCAGCATGAGGGAATGGTCAAGATCTGCATCACTTCTCATTAGTGGGCGTGCCAGATCATCTCTGTCAGCGTGGCAACTGCTGCAAGCAGGGAGAGCCCAGTCACTTGCCTCAGCTCTCACAAAACCACAGTTTCCAAGTGGGCAGCTCTGGCAGCTTCATCTAAACACATGGACCTTCCTATTGTCTCTATTTCATAATAGCATCACAAAGGGAACTCGGAGTCAGGGGTGCCCCATTGTCTCTGGCAAGGCAGGAGGTAAAGGAAGGGATGAATCTGTTTCCCTACTACCTCCTTTTTTAAAAAGACTTTTACAGCTCTATCTCAAGCCCACACGAATGCTGAGGCTGAATATGAATGCTGTCGGGTGCTCGCTCCTCGTGGGAGAGGCTCCAGAGGAAGAAAGAAATAAATATTTGTTGTGAAACAGGGGGCAGAGATCAGACTGCACAAACACATGAATGCAGAGACATGAGAGGAAAGGAGTATAGCAAACAGATCCTGCTCCACTCACAGGAATTATGCAAAATGGGGATATTTAAGTAGCCTGAAGGCCATTTTGGGTAATTTCCAGGTGGGACAGCCACAGTGAGGCCATGGACATTTATCTGCTTCCTGCTGTCACTGCATACAGGGCACAATTTTTTGTATTTTTCATAAATAAAAAACCAACTCTTTTCACTGTGGAAAAACTTATTGTGAAAAACATTTTAATTGTTATTGGGAATTTTTTTACTTTAAAAATTTATTTTATATTTCCAAAGTCAAATTTCCTTTTTTCTTTTTTCAGTCATTTCTGTTATTTTCTGTCCTTTATTTCTCCATTGTTTTCCATGTGAAGCAGAGAGAGAGGTGCAATAGGCATGAAAAAAAAGTCATCTGAATGGGACTTGTGGGAAAACTTTGGCAGAATTTTTTTTCTGTCTTTTGTTCTATTGGGAATTTCTGTGGGATTTCATCAGCCATGTTACCTGTCTCTTGGCACAGTGTTCAGAGTGCTATGACTGCAATACATGTACTCTGTACAAAGCACTGACTTCTTACAGATTAGCAAACAGGGAGATTATTCATCACTACTTACTCCTGTCAAATCTCACTTTAGCTAGAAAAACTCATTAGCTGGTCTAATAAATACCTGTGACTACAGTATGGCAAAATTACTTCACTGAGTCACTTGCAGTGTAGTCTCACATGACTACAGAACCATTCTCATGATGAAAGCAAGGACGACATACTAACAGAAAAACTTTTCCTGTGACAATAATATGGTTTTTTAAAATATTGCTTGATATTTTCCATGGTTTATCCTTCAGGTCTCTGTCACCTCATGCCCTGTTTGAATTTTTCTGGGTAGAGAATCTACTTTTGTAATGCAAAAGGCAATAATAAGTTCACATCAACAAAGCCACATGACTACCCTAAGAAAAGCCATTTTGGGCAAGCAGAGATATTTTCAAAGTTTGAGGCACAGTGAGTAATACTTTTTCTGGAGTCATTTGGCAGTTTCATGCCTTGGAAATAACATCTGGAGTTTCAGCTTCATGCAAACCTTTCTGGCAAAGCCAATATTCAGGGAGAGGGTTGAAGAATAACCATAGTTTGTTCACCCATCTTAAGCAATATGCACAAGCTACTCTTCACAAAGGATCCCGTGAAAATTTCACTATGTAATATGAAACCCAGCCTGGAGGACAAAAAGTGTACTACTTCAGAGATGCCAGCATCTTGGAGTTTTGGGTGCACTGACAGATTTTTGAGTCGTAAAACCAGTTCAGAAGACAGGGCACCACAGGCCTCAGTCAGGGATCTGTAGGAGGTAGGCAAGCATAGCCCCTGATACCATTAAAGCAAGATTATCAATAAGGAAATCGAACCTGGCCAATTTTGATGGCTTTCCACACTTTTAAGCTCTTCTCACAAACAATATAAACTGCATAATTTCCAGCTCTGATTTATTGTATCATCACTTATATATATAATTGTCTCCAGCCTTCTGCCCTAGACTTCCCAAATTCATTACCAAACATTATACAAATATTTCTTTGCATGATAACAGGCTCTAATTTGACCTCTGTTCACAAATGAAAATAAATCGCAATATCTAATATATCATCAATATTTGGAAAAGCATCTCTTAAAAATGTCTTAAAGGTATTTGATCATCCTTATTTTTAAAGATGTCAAAATAATCTGCTGTTTGAATGTCCACTTTTACTTTGAAAAAGATCCTACTCACATCTTTGCCTGGCTGCCTCTGACATCTACAGTCACACTAACACAAATTATTTTAGAGCTGGGCTTTTTCATAACACAACTGATTTTAAATTGCACAAGTGATCTTGGGCAACAGAAATTACACCAAACTGTGACATTTGTAACAAACTGGGAATCAGAAGCTCTTTGCCTCATCCAGAGTGCACTGTGAGTTTGCATAAAAGTTAATGCAACAGACCCTTTTTGTGATTTTTTAAAAATGTCACATATCCAGAAGGCTAGGGTTAATAAGGCAGGATTGGAGGACAAGTCTACAGACCCAGGATATACACCTTTCTCAGGTCTTCTGATTAGCCTGGATGCTTTGTTGCTACCTGGATTTTCACCTCATTTCCTAGGACTTACTTTATGTCCGCATATTTTTGGGATGCTGCAGAAGGACCTGAGCTTCTAAAAGCGTGATTCAGCTGCCTTTGAAAATCAGTTTCATCACAGTGACTTATACATTCAAATTAAATGACTTAAAAGGCAAACTCATCACTGAAAACGATGTTGCAGTCCTTCATGTGCTCCCCAGCTCTAGGCGCTGCACTTCACAGCTAGGCTGAAAGGGAACAGGGTCATGTTCCAGCTCTCTCTGATTTCCATTGACATCAGTCTTGCTGGGAAGGAATGGGTGTCCCCATTCATTCAGGGATGCTGAGTGGCACAAAAGATTTGCAAGAGTCCAAAACAAGGGCGCATTACCATTATGCATCCAGTCTAGCCCAGGTCTTCTTTAAAACCCTAAGTAGGTGATATAGGTAAAAAAAACAGTGTTCTCAGTCCAAAAGTTAGTGAAACAGCTGATATAAAACCCTTCATCATCATTTGCACTACAAGTGTATGGGTATGGAAACTGAACTGCTTAGCATTTCCATTCCCGAGGCTCACATAGGCAAGGACCTCAGTGCACTGGGAGCAGCAGATGTAGAAGCTCAGTGTCCCTGTGCTGTCATTCTTGCAAACAGAAGACTTGAACTTGCAGACCTCTTGACCTGGCACTGTCTGTGGGCTCCAAGACAGCTCTTGAAACTCTTCTGCCTTCATAACCAAAGTCCTACTTCATCAGACCCGGGCTGTGGCTGTCAGATGGGTTAATTATGTGGAAGAAAGAAGACAGCTGCAAAAAATTACAGCAAGTTCAAAATTACTCCCAAAGAGAACTGGCCATTTAAGCCCAAATTCAAAGCACAGGAATAACCATGCAGCTCAAAGGACAATTTCCTAGTTGCTCATCTCCCCCACATGCTCAGGGCTGACTGACAAATAAAAAATTCTCAGAGCAGCTGTTGACAAGTTCAGACAGTAGTCACAATCAGAACAATTTTTGGGTTTTTTTAATGTTTTGACTATTTTTTAAAGAAAATGAGATGAAAGAATGCGGAAGTGACTTTATAATAATAGATCCCACTTTCAGATAATTCTGAAGATAACTCATTGAGTGAGAAATAGCCTGAGATGTTGTTTCTTACCCTGTGGCTTACTCCACTACTAATCTCTTGAGCACAGAGGAAAAATCCCAACCATCCTCTGTGTTCCTACCAAATTCACTGGAGAGTGGTTTCTCTGGCTCACTCTTCTAGTCAGCCCAGCAGCTTGCCACCCACAACATGCCAGCCTGAATAGCTGCCATTTTAAACAGCTTTCAACGTATCCAGAAAAACCATGACCACCTGTTGATACTTGTGGCACCTCATTCCTTCACAACCATCATCTTTGCCATCTCTCATCAGGGTTAATCCTCAAAAACAGCTGATTCATCAGGTGAAATCCAAAACTCTGGATGCTACCATCTCCTCATCTGGGATTACTCCGAATTTACACCCACGTAAGAAAATCAAGGGCCAAATCTCCAGGATTCCCCTTGTGGGTGAAATTCTTGCACACATAAAAGGGGGTGAGAGTAAAAGTGGCCATAGATAGTGGTTTTATTCTGTCTTCTCTGAAAACTGCAGGATTTGGAGCAGCTCCAGGGCTTTGCCAAGTTCCAGCAGCTGTCACAGACTCAGGAGACCTCCTGAGTTACACAGGATTATGAAAGTGTGGCATATTGTGGCCGAGCTTACTCTGCCCCTGAACCCTACCCCTCCTTGTAAAGTGGTGGGAAAAAACTCTGCCATCTGGGGCCTGGCACATGCAAGACTTAGTGCCTTAGCATGAGAGAATTTCAGCTGGAATTTTTGGCAGAATTCAGATCTATGTATTGGAATGTAGAGTGAGAGTTCTCACATAAAGGCATTGTACTCCTCATGCCCAGTGAAGATCTAAAGTTATTGGTGTAGCAGAGAGCTCTCATTGATATCAAGGAGCACTCAAAGATCAACAGAAAAAAAAGATAATAATATCCCATACCACTGAAAAAATAAGAAATCTGCCACATTTTTCACTCCAAAAACAAGGAAAAACAGTGTTCAGAAAGCTCAGTATTTTTCTTTTATCCACAAAACATTCTGCTGACTATTCTTGCAATATGTTCTGCAATATGTTCTGCACAGCACCAGAGAAGTTAAGCAAAAAAATGCACCAGGGTTAGTGAGCAATGCAGACCTGCTGGAGATGTGATTATTTTGAGGATCCTATCACAAAGCTAGAAGCCTTGCAGACATCTTCAGCTAGAGGTACACAATAATGTAGTGAATCACTCATTTTAACCAGCCAGCTCTAGTTATGCTGCAAAGGCTCATGGCAGTAGGGATCAACTGAGAAGGGAAACTTTTCAACTAGTGCTCCTTCCCACACCTGGATGCTCTTCCATACTTGGCCATCCTTAGTCTTGTGCTTCTTTGCAGCTTTTTCTCTCATAATTTCTTTCTCAGAGACAGAGACCAACATGTAGCAGTAGTTAGGAACACCTTTTTCTGTCCATGTGCTTTGCACTTCTGTTTTGAATGGTGAAGTGAATGCAGAGGAAGCAGATGCTGTGCTGGGGATTCATTACATAAATGAGCTTGGCTGTTTTGCAACAGAACCTAAACTAGACAGCATCAATTCTAGACCTCTCCCACGCTTTCCTTGTTATTTAGCCCAAACAACAATACATTATTCTTCTAATTGCATGTCAGCCCTGTTGGTGTGCTCAGTCACTCTGCCCCAGGGATCCAATTCACTTAATGTTTAGTAGGCAGGATAAGTAAGAAAATTAATGAGTCCATTTACTTTCCAAAACTTTGTTTGCAGGTACAGAGATCCACCTCCCTATTTTCAAATACTAGAAGTGGTAAATATGAAGCAGCTTCACCTCCTTCTTATAACCTTTCATTTCCTTCTGGCTGCTAATAAATTTCCTGTGTGCAGCAACAGGACAAGCTGGCCCAGAATTCAGATGTGGTATTTAGGTGTCACTCATAATAGTCATTCTGAAATGGATTTATCCAGGAACACTTTAGAGCTATTTTTGTTCATTGCATGTTCTCTTAATTATTGTAAATAAACATTGTAAATACTTATCAGACAGAGACGAGTGTTAGTCCAGATAAAGGGCTGGCACTGACATCATGAGAAATCAGTGTGTGGAGTGGTCTCAATAGGACTGTCAGTTTTCCAGCTATATTTTAACCTTGTTTGACTAGCAGGAAATATATAGTTCTTTGGCATAGACATTTGAAAACAAGTCTTTATTTGGTGTGGTGCTGTGCCCAGTCTAAAATGCCTGTGCCACGAGACTCTCAAATGGCTTGGCCATTACCAGATGTTTCAAGAAGGGCCTTAAAGTGGAAATTCCTGAGATCACAAAGGTCAGGAGGAAAAGAAAACCATTACCACAGTGTAATATTTGTGCTTTTATAAAGACCACATGATTTCAAGACTGCTTCCCTGTGGAGTAGGTGTTATGGAAACATTCTCACAGAGCTGGATTCGGGTCACACATTTTGGGATTCAAAACAGGCATCTGCAGGTGTGAGGGGTGAGTAAATAACATAATCCACTGCCTGTCTCAGAAGCACTGAGGCTCCTTTAACATGCAAAAGAGAATATGCCTGCCTTCAGGTCAGCTGCTACAACTGACCCACGATTACTTTTCACAGCCAGATGTTGAGGGAGTCAGATAGCTCGTGATCTAAAATACCCATTTCTCTCATGCACAGACAACTACAGCATGATCATTACAGTAGAATGAAGTCAAAATTCAGGCCTTAAAATCTTTTATCCACCACAAAGTTTTTAACAATTTTGATATCTCTCATGTTTATGTGGTACTTCAGGGAGATGGGGGAAAGGTAACTCTCTAAACATATGAGTTTGAGATTCTTATCAAAGCAGTGAGAGTCTAACAGGGATTGTTCTACTTATAGAAGTAACTGGCAGGATGTCTAGCCTGCCTGCTCAATACCCTGGAATAATTTGCCTTTTTGATCATGGCAAAGAGTTTAACATTTTCATACCTTTTTTTGTATTCAGATTTGTGTGACTTCTGAAAAGGAACACGATGGCTTTATCAAGGTATACAGCGGGAAGAAGAAAGGCTTTGTCCCCATAGACGTCTTAGAAAACATCTGATTCCAGCAGGCCACTCACTGCAGTGGGAGCCCTTTGTTGGCAATGCCTGTCTGCCTCATCTCACACTGTGTCAACCCAGATGGGCTGTCTTGCAGATGTTCAGGGAAATAGTGAGAAAACTGCAGCAACATGAAGAAAAAGACATTTAGACTGCCACAGCAACACTAAAAATATGAGAAGTTGAATGTTTGAAAGAAAACCTAGTCAGAAACCACCAGGGAAATGCGAGGCCCTTGGATTCTAACAGGAATAAGGTAAGGGAAGGAGAGAAACAAAGCCTGGGCTGGTTTCTGGTGCAAGGTGGCTGCTACAACCCTGATGGAGACAGCTTCTTCTGAAGGACTAAACTAGTGTCCTGTTCTTGTGTCTTAGAAAACTGTTGGACTGCTTTCCTGTTTGAAGTGTGTATTTTGGGGGAGGGGGGAGAATACCGTTCAAACTGTCCTCGTACTACAGTCCAAAGTTTGTAGTAAAGTGTGGCTGTGGTTCTACAGTTTTGTCCCCAATACCAACCAAGTTTAAGCGTTTAATCCTGGTGTTTAGTCTCATAACAAATCAGTTTGGAGACACCGTGTGAATGTCAGTTCGAGAAATGCACTGTGCCCTGGAAGCTGGCAACTTTCTCTTTCTGTGCAATCTTCCCATAGGAAAGAGTAGCAAATTTGTGTGTCCTTTGTTTTTTCTGTATATGAACAAAAGCTCTCAGCATATGTTGGGTGTGTGTTGGCTGCTCTCATAGGTCACAAAAATTTCTGGTCCTTGGATTCACAAGCCTGCTTGCAAGCATCGCTCTTGTGTTTCCTTCACACTTATTTGGTGATACTGAAAATGGGTAAAATGCTGGGAGACAGCCACAGGCTTGAAACATTTTATATTTTTCTGTATTTATTGCACTTAAAACATTTTATATATTAATCCTATTTATAAAAAAATAAAACAGTTATATAACCCACTGGAAGGCTGAAAATGTTAGGAAAGGACAGGCTGCACACAGGACTGAAGTCTGTAATTACCAAAATGCAGAACTCATGACAGAATGGCTCTGAGTGTCTTCATGGTGTTTTCATACACCAAAGCTCTCTTCTCCATTTGCTAAATAGAAGTTTTGCAGATTCAGCAGTAAATACACCAACATAAATTTTTCCTTAGCATAAATCACCGTGATCATCCCTTGAGTCTTTTCCATGCTAGTGAGACTGTGCAGACATCCCTGTTTTGTCCATATAAGCCTCCATCTTCAAACGTGCTCTGGGCGCAGGAACCTTTCAGTACTGGGGAGCAGTCTGTAGGACCTGTGGGTCTTGGCTAAATTGCACAAGTCAGTCAGTGCCAATTCTGTTGTAGAGCCAGGGCCCTATGATATTTGAGGACAGGGAACCTAATTTCCAAGTATTTAATTGGATGTAATTGCATCAAATACACTTAAACAGCTTAGCATGTATTATGACATAGAGATTAAGCCCTATCCTAAAGCTACCTGCTGAATTCATGCCTTTTTTTGCTTGAAACTGAATGCCTGTCTTTTCTGTGACTAACCACAGATTTGTGTCCTGAATCCTGATACTGCATGCCAGGCTAGTACAGGCCTTGCAAAGTTGATGTTCTTTCTAAAAGAAGCAGTTACTGGTCCTACTCCCATATATTGAGTCAGGTTGAATCTGCGTTGCATAGCCCAGGTCTCAGGAGCTGAGTCACCCTATTTGAATGGCTGATCTTGCTCAAAGCCTTAGGAAATCCAGGTGGACTCTACACTTGACCAGAAGTTCTCAGAGCAGATTGGTCTTCAGCTTCTCAGAGACATACTTTGCAGCTCTTATGCATCATTTAACTGCAGGGGAAGTTGCAGTGTTGCCAGCTGCTGAAACATGGCTCTTTGTAATGCAACCAGTCCATACTGATTATTAACAAACTCCTGGCTGATCAAAAGTATCTGATTTCATATCTTCTGTGGGAATATCAGCAGGGGGTTTTTTCCACTTCAAGAAACATCTGCTCAGCTCATTTTCTTAAGTAACCAATAAACTCAGTGGGAGAGGATTATGATAATCCTTAAGGATCAAGAAGAAAAGCAGTAGAGAAATATTAATCTAGTCTGCTTTATAAGATTACTTTTTTATATATATATTCACCCATTCAAAGGAAAAACTCAAGTGTTTATTACAACTAAAATATTTGCTACTTTTGATCAGGCCTATCAAGTGGACAAAAGGAAATCCGTATTAATCTATAGATATGTGCTATTGTTTACATGATTGCATCATA
Source organism: Argya squamiceps (assembly GCA_037834095.1). Classification (NCBI taxonomy): domain Eukaryota; kingdom Metazoa; phylum Chordata; class Aves; order Passeriformes; family Leiothrichidae; genus Argya; species Argya squamiceps. The sequence continues at coordinate 48,335,033 of JBBMKD010000102.1, read as the reverse complement.
CTGTGATTCCCCCCCTTTTTCAGTCTTCTATGACTTTGATTTATCCCTACAATGTGCATCATACTATTCAAAGAATTATATTAATATTACCTACAAATCGCAATGGCCTTTAATCAATGTCAGTTTTATTCCTTTTGATACTGAGCAATAAATAATAAAGTGACTGAGTAAAAACAAAACAGGCCTTATGTGGACTGCATTACATCTGAGAAACTATTGCTTCTGAACCAAAGCTTTCATGTTTATCTTTTCTTTGTGTTGTTGGTTGGTTTTGTCTTTTACTGGGCTTTTGCTGCCATTCAATATGTAGATGTAATTTATGCCTAATTTTGCAAGAAGCACATATCATACATGAGTCTTACTTTAAGCATGTGATTCATTGGCTATTTCCATGTTTAAAGCTGAAGTAGTTTGCTAAATTAAGGTCATTTTACTCAAATTTATTTTGGATGCCTTACTCTGAATCCAGAAAAGTATCTCACAACATTTTTTACTACCATATGCAGTTTGCAATAGGTACTGTGTTAGCAAGCAGTTAAAAATCAGACAAAATATGGAATGGATTTTATCTGACATATGTTCAGAAAAATTTAATTTTAGGAGATAAATGCTGCTCAGATTTAATTTAATATTCTGCTTAATAAAGACTATGTGATGGTTGGAAGGAGAATAGAAGTGTGTGTGTCTTGGCTTCTTTGCATCAGACCATGGAATTTTTAGTTACCTGCCTTGAAGAACAGTCACTAAACTCACCAGCAACAGAGGCTACTGAGCATTTCCATTTAAAATTTACAGCACTTGCATTTGCCACATTTAGAAAGTAATTTCTAACATATTTCTGCAATGTATGTAACATGTGTAGATTCAGAGGGAAATTTTGTGGTGGGGCCACCCTGAACATTTGTTTCTGGCATATCAGAAAGTAGTTTTCTAGTTTTAGCCATTCAACATCTCATCACAGCATAGAACTGCTTATAGAATATTTTCCTATGTGCTAGGAACAGCTGACCAACATGAATTGAGTATGAGCTGCCCGAATCACGATCTTCTCCCATCAGTAAATAACACAGTATCACAGTTTACTATGACCTCTTCCTAAACTTGGCCATTTTGACTCAGTGATTTCATCTGGAGATGTGTGCTGCAGCACACCACCATCCAGCTGTGGATTCATTGCTCCAGGGGAACTACCACACTTATGCCTACAAATGTTGGATACCTTAAAATCTTGCTTACAGCCTTTTTTTCTAATTATTTGTCGAGACTCAATTGACTAAATATAGTACTCAGTGCTATCAGAGGAACATGCACAGGGTCGGCAGAAAGTGTCATGGGAGATTTGGAAAAGCTGCAACCTTCTAAAGAAGCCACAGGAGACTATGTAGGTTTTCTGAAATGGAACTAGACAGATGTCTTTGCAAAATGAACCCAGCTCATTTATTTTAAATATGTGGAGACAAGTCTGATTTATTGAGCATTTAAAAGACATCTTTCTTTCCATAAAGAATGCTGAATAAATACAGTATGCCATATCAATCTTATTCCATTTAAATACAAAGTAAAAAAGAACCTTTGAATGCCATAGGGACTAAAGTTCATTATCTTGCAAAAGGCTAGTCAGTGTTGCTGCTCTCCCAAAAACCTATGATGTCATTTGTCTGATCTATTTATATCTGTACCAAATAACACCTGACTACCACATATCTTGTACTTTTTACTGTCCCTCTGAAGGTACTGCTCATGATTATTATTAGAAATGAGGAAAGAGGTGCATTTTTTCCCCTTTTACTTTTTATAGCATTTCTTTACTGGCTGGTGGGTAAGGGTCGCTTCCTAAATAGAACACATAAAATATAAAGAGGTAGGAGTGTGAATGATATTCCCATGCATACTCCTTCTGTACTTTGCTCTACTACAAATAGGATCAGACCAACACAAGTGTTTCATTTCATATTTGAGGCATTTCATAATAAATGCGATCCCAAATTATCATCCAGATTCTGCACATTACATTTTGCAATGCAAGGAGAATAAATATTTTCTCCAGTGGGAATATATGTCATCACAATGCTGAGTTTTCCACGGCTAAAAAGAGCATCTGGATCTAAGAGGTACATAAGAGTTATTTTTAAAACCATCCTTTATATAGAAAACTGTTATGTGCCTGCAGAATGAACATTTGGCAGGGTTGGTACAAAAGAGGCCCAGAAAAACTTTAGTAGGACTGCTGCAGGTCAGCATGTATATCCATCTCCTGAGTGGCCCAAGAAACTCTGCACATCACTTGCCTACATTAATGTCATTTTTTTCAATCAAATTAGCTTAAATTAATTTCTTATTTTATTCATGTACATACAGGCAACACATGCATAAATATGTATGTACATCTTACATACAATTAACATCAATCCAATTGCAAGAGTACATGCCCTTTAAAAATCTGTCATGACTGAATTATTTCTTATCTTACTGTGCTCAACACCGAGTTACAGTAGTGGATGGCGCCCTGTAAGTACTGAGAGAGGCAGCTAGATGGACAAAGTCCAGAAGTTTTGTCTGTATTAGACAATGTATATAATATATAAAGCCAGAGTTGCAGCAGTTGAACTGGAAATAATGCAATACATTGAGCAGAGTCTGGATGCTCACTGCTCTGAAGCGCACATCGTTCATCGGGCAAAGAGAGGACTGCATGCCACGTACGAACTGGCAGCCTGAAAACACTGTCAGAACATCGTGTAAATCATACTGCTTTGACCCAGCACCTCACAATAATGAGATATTGAAAATAAAGAATAACTTCTCCTGGGACACCTGAAGGAGATGAAACCAGGAGTCTTTAAAACGTGCTAATCAGTCACACATGCACCCCATTGAGAAGCACACCTAAATCTACCCTCATTAGAAAGAAGTAAATCAACCTCTGGATAATTACTATGCTACAGCAGTTTGCCAGCTGACAGGGTCAGAGGCTGACAACACAAAACTGAGAGACCATGAGAATTGTTTCAGCTTTGAATCACAAGCAGGAAAAAAATGAGACATAGCTGTGGGAAAAATCCAATGTTTAACAGAAGCAGTGCAGCAGTGGTACTGAAGGAAACCCTTCAACATGTGTTGTCTGTTCCATGTACCCCTCTCTCCCTGACAGGCTCAGTCCAGCTGGCCATGGCAGCAGATCCCACCCCTTGCTCTCTTCCAAGGGCAGCACTGCAGGAACAGGGGCACAATTGCAAAGCAGACCTCTGGCTTCTTTCCAGACTGCCCACCCCATGCCAACAGAGCCAGACACTCTTCATTTCAGCCACAGTCGTTTCAGCCATTCTTCATTTCAAGGGTCATGCCAGTTCAGCTTCTCGCTGCCAACAGGTTGCCCGTGTCTAGCAGATGAAAAAAAAAATTAAAAAAACAACAACAACAACAACAAAAAACCCCAAACAAAACAAAAAACCAACCAAACAAACAAAAAACAAAACAAAACAAAAACCACCACAATCATCCCAATGAAAACAGCAGCCAAACAAAACAGCGGTCCCCAAAACCTTGGAGTCTGGCCATCCTGCATGTCTCTATGGCATTGCAAACTGCGCTGCAAAAAATGGTGGTTCTTTGTGCTTCGTCTCTTCTGCTCCTGGTCCTTCTCTGTCTAGGCAGGTTGCAGCACCTTTCTCACAAGCTATTTTACACCCACTGAGTCTCACTCTGTCCTGCCAAGAGAAACCTTTCAGGTCCATCCAATGCATCAGCTCTGTTAAATGTTTGCTGTCAAACTAGTTGTCCCAAAAAACCAGGCAAGTCTGGTATTGGCCCTGGATCAGCAGCCTTTCCACATGGACATCTGTGAACTGTTTGAAAAAGCTCTTACAAAGGGGTATGCGCCTGCTGTGATCCCTATCCCCACCAGCACAGGGGATGGGCAGGGTCCACTTCCATGCGATGAAGCATGGAAGGGGGAAAATGATCTCATTTTGAGCCTTTGGAACAAGTCTGTATCTCTAAGCCCAAGTGTTGCATGAGTCATACCAAACAAGGAAGAACAGCTTCTGGTTTTAGCCCATCCACACTCTTTATTACTCTGTATCTCCACATTTTGGCTCAAGAAATGCAAAGTGAATGCAAAAATTTCTTGCTTTCTCTTCCACTCATTTCACATCTTAATCAGCGTTGCCTTGTGTCTTTCAGCTCAGTCTTGCAAAGGTCTCCCCTCCCTGGCTTTTCCCCTCCTGCCCTGGGTGATGCTTTCTGTGTATATTATCCAAGGTACAGTGACACCATCCAGCTCCATTGTTGCACCTGTTTCTCAACCAGGGCTGACTGGCCAGCACAGGCATCTGGCATGCATTTCATCCTGCTGCAAGGCAACATAAGGTCATGTGGGTTCTTTAAATCTCCGTGGCAGACCACCTAAACCTAAGCAGACCCTAGATGAGTACTGGGAAGCTGAGTTATTTGATTTGGGGGATTGAGTGTGATCAGACCCCCATTGGTGTTATTGGTATTTGTTTGGTTGGAGTACTTTACCATGTAAATAGAATGGCAAATACCAAAAGTAGTCCAAGACAAAAATAATAGCCTACCCTTACCCCTCATCCTATACCTGCATCTTTTAAACTGCCTGTTGTAGTTTTTCTGTAGAGATGCATATAGTCCTGTGGCTTCTGGAGGTTACTGTAATACACATTATTAGTACAACTGGCAGTCTTTACTGACATCCTGAAACTAACTCACAGGTGCTTTATGGAAAGAACAGAAAATCTGCTTGATTTCTTTACAAAAATCTTCATTGGATGCTAAGGCATTTCTTACAGTTTTCCTTAGGAGTGCAAAAGCTCCCACATACTCAGCCTGGAAGAGAAACATTTCTTCCTGAAGACTGCAATACCAAGAGCAGTGCTATCTTCCACATCACTTGCATGGGTCTGCTCTCTAAAGACCCCAGAGACACCACAAAGAACCCATGCTGACCCTCCACCCAAGTGCCAGGACTGCAACAGGACGTGCAAGCCTGCATGGAATGTTAACTGGGACAACTTCTGTATCCTGCACACTTAAGTGCAGTTTGTTCAAATAAAATGTGGCAGGCTGGGCATACCTGTATCTGCAGCATACTTCATGCAGACAATGAAGCTTTTTTCTTAGGCTAGGTCTCAGCTGCCCTGCAGCAGGGCTGGAGTGCAGGGTCAATGTTAGCTGTGCAGAAAGTGCCACTTCCCAGTCTGGGGTCAGGCAGCACCTGCCCAGGGTTGTCCATCCTTTATTCACAGGTCATGATGCTGTAGCTTGGTCTTTCAAAAATCCCTGTGGCCTTTATGTTGGCTTATGTGACATTCGTAAAGTTTGTAAAAATACAGTCTTCTTCTCTGCATCATGCAGCCTCCAACACACAAACTCAAATCACCAGAACACATGAGCTGAGAGATCAGATGCTGGAGTAGACACACGGTTCTTCATCTGACTGCACTGTACTCACCCCTCAGACTTCAGTTACATGAGATCTGCTAATTGAGAAGGAAGCACCTTAATTTCTTGAGTTTTAAGTGCTCTTTAAGAAGTCTTCCTGCTTCAGTGCTCCAATTACCCCCCTCATAGAGTTAGCTCACTAGTCACACTTAATGTTAGTAATTAATGAAACAATCTGCAGCAGGCCAGAGGCACCAAAGGAGCCTCTTGCCTTCAGTGCTGTCTCTGTGAGTGAACTCTTCTGCCTGCCAGATCAGTGTAGCATTGGGTGGTAAAGATAATAGGAATGGTCACTTTCAGTCTCATTCTTTTAAGGAGGTTCCAGGTTCCAACTCCAGACTAAGCCACATTCTCAGCCCCTGAAAGTCCTTTCTAAAGGCAGGCATCACCAGGTAGTGGTCTTTGCATGTTTTAACTTAAAGGTCAGGATGATGATCCCTGACCCTTCAGACTAATACCACTTTCATAGCCAGCATTTAAAACTTTTAAAGATGTCACCCTTTTGGTAAGTCAGATTTCACCTTCTTTTGAGCAATATCACTGTGGCTTTGGTCTCAGACCAACAAGCAAAGTCCTGACCAGTAGATAGAGCAGCATCTAACATAATGTAGCCTCTGAGTCTCTCCATGCAAAGATGAAGATTCAACACCTGCTTAATGGAAATCCAAACACAGGTGGGGTAAGTGCCTTGTAAGTGCCTTGCCTTCCCCCCACCCCCACCTTCTTGAGAACCAAGGAAGAAAAGCTGACAGTCCTAATGAGCTATGTAGCAGGTGATGTAATTATCATCTGAGAGCCTGAATAGAATGAGACAGATGTTACTTTTAGGGTTTATTGCTCTGTTAGCAACACCTGCTAACCAGCCTATGTGATCCACCTCTTGGCACACCAGATACAGACCAATATTAGATGAACTGGTTTGAGTAAAACCAAATAACTGTAGGTGATACCAAAGCCATACTCAAGGCTTCCCTTAAATGGTGGGATTCCCAGCAGGAACTGTAAACAGGGACATAAATCACTCTTAAATAAAGTAAATATGCCATTCCTGCTTCCTGACAATCTGTCTCAAACCTATTATGTCACCACAAGTCCCTTATTCACAAAACAGAATCATCAGCTTTGCACAGAGCTGCTGAAGAGTGGTGACTCTCTACTCAGCTGCAGGCTGGGAATAATCTAGTTAACCATGGGTTTGAAGTTATTGTAGGAAGAAGGGCCCAATTGACATTCCCCTGGTCAGGGAAGGTACAAGGAGCCTTCAAGTGTGTAAAAGCCACAGGTTTTTGTTAAACCACAGTCAAGCACTTGAAAAAATGCCCAGCATGACAGATCATCGCTCAAATGGGCAGGATGTGTTTGAATGCTCGGTGTTGCCCTAGAGAAAATGAAGGGAAGCAAGAAGGCTTTATGGATCAATTTAATCCCGTTTCCTGCATGGAATATCACAACAACAGTTGTATTCTCTGTGAAGTTTGGATCTGTGTTCATCCGTCTTACTGAGGGCTGAGAACAAGTGGACAAGGGTGATAAAAGTCCATTAAATATGGAACAAGGTGAGTTCAGACTGCACTTTGAGTCTTGTACCTCTTAAGTTCAAAATGTTCCACAAAACAGACACTGGACAGCAATTAATGCTCTATAAATCACTGTAGACTGAATTAGATTAAAGTTACACCCACAAAAAGCATTGCTCTTGTTCTTAGGCTTGTCTGGATTTTGAGGAGCAACATAGGAGCTAAAAGGAAAGTGGTGTTAACAGTGTCAACAGGCACAGAAGAAATCTATTTTGTGCCACCACTCCAACTTGACAAGAGAAAAGAACTATATCTTTTTGTGTCCCCTCATTTAAATGTTTTTCAGGTAATTAACACTGGGCGCCAATGGAGCTGATGTTTCTTGAAGAAGAGTGAAACATTTATTACCCTTCTTGTCTTCCTTCCTGAAATGATTGAGGTGAAAGAAAGGCTAAAAAAGTCTTTCCTTGGTTGTCTTATTTCTCTTTTATCTTTCACATTGGTTCCAGGAATGGAAAGTCATTAATCACCTATCAAGACAGCAGATAGGAGTTGCCTTGGGGTTAGAGAGGATTGGAGAAGATCATTTAAGCATGACAATTAATTGAAATGAGTAAAATGGGGACAGATTCCTCATTCAAAAGTAAGTAGCAGGTGATAGGCAACAGATTTGGACTGCTATTAAGAAAAATTGAGTGAGGAGTCTTAGCTGATGAAGATGGAAAGTAGAAAATCAGTTATAAGGTAAAAAGAAAAGACAGTAAAAGAACGGAGAAAAAAGGTTAAAGTGATAATCTCAGTTTATTTGTTGTTTTAAATTATTCAGCTGGGAACCTCTGGCTCTGCCTTTCCCCTTGTATGTCAGCACTACACAGAGGAAGCAGTGGGAGCCAAACTGCAGTGCCTTTCCTGAAGAAGAACGTTTCAGGCAGCGATTGCATTATGCACATTTGTGACAAAGTTTTCTCTCCCAGCTAGGCTCTGGAAACTCTATAGGTATATATCCTGGAATGCTGCAGCTGCTGAGTTGAGTGGGCTCTCATTTTATCTTTTGCTGGTTTTATTCATCCTGTGCTTTTGACACAGCTGCCAACAATTTTGCCATCCTTCTCTTCACTCAAGCTTTCCTCTGTGTAAAGGACTCACTGGGAAGCTCCAGGTGACCACTCACCTCTCCCAGATGTGCTGCACACTCACAGGGAGGTTTTTTTATTGGGCAAACAAAATGACTGCAACACCTCCAGCTTTTATGTCCTATCTGAAGGAGGTGCCAAAAAAATGAGGAAATAGACTGTTTTGAAGAGTCAACACAACAAAATAAAACCTGCCCACAATTTAAAAATACCTCACAGATTCCTGTGAAGCCTTTCCTCTGAAAAGTTTTAACATAAGAACAACTGGAGATGAAATGTTTTTTGCCATGTTCAGCAATGAAAAGGCTGCATTCATAAAAGTCATTTGGAGATAAGACTTCACCAGCATACAATATTTTAACTGCAACCAATTTTCACATGGGTTACTTTCACCTCTTCATTAAGCACAATACATTCTCTACAAGATAAATTTGATGTACCATATTCATGTAAAATGCAAAAAAATTCCTGATGGCATTTTCTGAGTTGGAAGCTCAAAAAATCCCAATTTCAGCTGCTAAAAATTGCCATTTCTATAAGAAAATGACATTAGAAAAAAATTAACATGACAATGGATACTGCTTCTTATATATTTAGATGTTTAAAGATGATGTAGAAGCTACAGGGTTATGTGGTGTCAGTTTGCAGGGTCTGCTGTTCTTCTCTTTTGAGACTCTTTGAGTTTCAGACAAGGTCTGGTACAACACAGGGAAAACACATCATGCTGCTGTCACAATCCAAATTTGCCATTGGAGCAGCTGCCATAAAAACCCTTTGGTCTCAGAGGAAACTTGAGAAAGGGAAAAGTTTCCGGGAGGAAAAGTTAATTATAAATTCATAAATATCATCAGCTGACTATGAATTGTTTCTATCTAGAAGAAAGGAGGAAACAGAACAAAGATTTTATTTCAGGGACAGTCATATTTTCAGAATTTCTCTCCATGCTATTACTGAATAACTCACACTCTTTAAACTAGGGCAGAAGACTTAGTTTTCTTCTTCTCTGTGCCCCGAATGTGCATCTCTTAGTGAATGCATCCTGTGAATCCTGGCATGCAACCATCAACGGTCAGCGCCTCTTGGAAGTTACCTCTTGGATCAAACTTTAGTCCTGGAGTAGTGGTTTCCAGATAAATTTTCATTACTCTCCCTTTCACCTTCATTTAAATAAATAAATAAATAAATAAATAATCAAGTGAAGGTGTCCCCTTTGAGTTGTGATGGATGGCTTAACAAAAAGGCATCCACCCACCTCTTGGAGCTGACAAGAGATTCCTCTGCCATATGTGTGAAGAATCCAGTCATGACTTTTTAATTCCTGAATAAAAGACCAATTTTGATAAATCTTTAATGATTTTTATTCCAAGTTCAATATTTGGTGCAATAATCATTTTTTGCATAAATATCCTGTTCAGCTCCTGGGATAGAGCACGCAGAGCCGGGTTGATCTAGAGCATCAATCTTGAGCAATTGGAGACGTTCATAAAAAGCTCTCAGATGTATATTTGCAATGCAAAGACAAACACCATTTATGCATGATTTGGCTCATTCTAAGCCTTGAAAGACTGATAACACCCAAAGCAGCTGTGACTGAGGTTCACACACTGGGCTGTCATTTGTGGACATTACACTAATTACAATCCTGCTGGCTTCAGAGAGGAATTGTTCTGCAATGATCTGTGATGTCTTTTAAGGCTGCTGTAATCACATGTATCACATTTTCATGAACTGGAAATAAATCTCAAAGAGCTGCAAATAAATCTAGGAAAAAAGCATTCAGGTAGCAATTTCATTAAGATTGGAAATGTGAAACTAGCTCTGCTGCAACATGGCAGATTCCACTTTCCAAAAACGATGTTTTCTTCAGATATGTTGGCTGGTACAATTTTCTTTGCATGCACTATTACTGCTCAGTATATGGGGCATGACTCATGATACAGAATGATAGCTAGAGAAAATTGAGCTTCTGAAAAGTGAAATTAAAGGGGAAAAGCCAAAGGAATAAATAATTCAATAGACAGACAGGGCTGGAGCGTACAAATGAGATGTCTCAGGATAAGTTTCAGCCTGTTATCCAACCCCTGGCAGTGGTTTGTGGACACACTTTATCTTTCTAGTATCCTAAGGGAAGAGTCAAATAACTGATAGTGCAGCTTGAGGCCACCTGTTACCAAGGGCAGGTATGCTGGTATTTGAGGATCAGATACTTGTATTTTTTTCCAGCATCCACTTGTCTTTAGTCCTCTGATAAACAGCCCCAGACCACCAGCCAGCTCTGCCCACCTGCATTCTGCAAGGATGAACAGCCACAACAACACCCCTGTGATTCAGATCTCAGCACTGCAAACCTCATGTTTGCTCTGGATGTAGTGGGTCCAAGCACAGCCACCCACCTTCCTTTGGGAGGAAAGCTGCAGTCCAGCTCTGCCCCACAGTAAAGACTTCCATGGTTACAAGTACCACCACAGTTTTTTTAATGTTGTTTTTGATGCTTTGCTTGTTTAGGATTTTTTACTGACTTGAATATTTGTTCAATCTGACTTGAATATTTGTTTCAAAGTTCTTCCTCTCAACTTTGTATTTGTCAGGTGGGGTCTCTTACAGCACTATTTGACTTCAAGCACTGCTTACCATCAATAAATATTTGTGCAAACTTTGCCCATTTTTAAGGAAAATACTTTTTTTTTACTTCCAGTATTTCGTATTGGATGGAATACACATGAAGAGCACAGTGCATGAGCTGAGCAGAGCACGAGCAGAGCATTACCACCTCTGTTCACTCCTGGAGAACAGAAGAAATGGCATGTTTAGTAACTGGAAGGCATAGAGAAGGAATAGGCCTTTCAAATCTCTGGCTGCTGTAGTGGCTCTGTAGATAAACACACAAAACTAAGTTAATTATCAGGCTTTTTTTTTTTCCCCAAATGACGATTACTCAGTAGTAAGATGCAGAGCCTGATGTTATAAAAGGGTGGATGGTTTTTAATTAAATTAAAATAAAACAATAACTTCATAATGGCTTTTCCAGAACATAAGCATCCTTCTAGAAAAAAAAAATCAGATGTTATTTTAAGAGCTGGTAAGCTTTCACACCCAAATTGCCACAACACTGAAACTTATAAATCCAGGCAAGTCATGTATTGTTTGTTATCCTTAGCCTTTCACTGGGCATGCCACCTACCCTTTTGTTCTGCCTTGTTTTCCATACTCTGAAATGAGCTGCTAAAACTCCTCTAAGAAATTCAAGGATATATGTGCCCAGGAAAGTCATCTTGTGTTGGCCCACCCACTCACCGTCCCACTTGACAGACATCTTTTGTTAAATCAATACCACAGGAAAGCCAACAGAGCAGGTTACATTTTCTGTGAGCAAGTGCATACAGCACTTCAGCTTTGATCACCCTTGAAACAACTGGGAGCAAAATAACACTGATAATGGCCTCTATTATCCCGAAGAGGAGTGGAATCCCAGAGGAATAAATGAAGTACTTGTGCTCCATCCTTGCTTTAAATATGATGACCTTCATTCCCTACGAGTCAAGTCCCAGAGGTGCCATCAGGGTTTTGTGTAGGCAAAAGTTTTAACTGTCAAAAGCTCATGGCTCAGACCAAAGAGGTCCTAGTCCTGCTTCTCTTGATGACATGAGAATCTTGAAAGACTCTCACAGAGACTGAAATCTGACCTCTCACTGTTTTTTTTAACATTGAAAAGAATTAAAGAGCAGGTTAAACACGATGGATTAAGAAATTTATTTTTCAAAACAGGTGCAAAGGAAGAGGCAGAGAAGGAAGAGATGAAGATTCATGCATTTGGGTAAAAGCTTAAAATTTCAAGATGAGAAGAGATACATTAATGGAACATCATTGTTAATAATTAGAATATTTAAGGTGAATGGCTTTATATGTATTCCTTAAAGGAAAACATCCTGTACCCAGTGAAGTTCATAAATGCCCACCTAAGAAGATGTTATAGACAGGGTGAGAGTGATGTTGTAGATTGTCAGTAGGGAAGAATGAGTTTCCAAGTCACTTTTGTGTGAGAAGATATGTTCTGGGAAAAAAGGATGCTAGCCCAAGGACACCATCAAATCCCTGTCTCTGTCTATGGAAGAACTCCAGTGAAACAATGTGAAAGCAATCCTTTGCTAAACACTCTCTTTTGTTCTCTAATAAAGGATGCACTTGCTGATATTATAGGACAGAAAACTAGAAACTGGTAGGAATGGATATGGAACAAATTACAACACATAAAAATTATTCTAGATTCCTTCCTCTTCTTAAATTTTTTTTCCTACATTTACATTTATGCTGAAAATACAAGGTTAAGATCTAAAATGGTCAGGACTGGGAGAGAGAAGTTTTCAGAGTACCTCTGTTACACAGAAGTTGTATTAACAACTGTTAATGTTGATGCTGAAGTTCCAGTTAAGCACTAGGCAAATACAGCTCTAATCTTATTGGAAAGTCATGACAAGAGATGCTCACAAGGAGGTGAATCACCTGTAAACAAACCCATTCAAACCTGCTATGTTCTGATAGCCCACAAACACAAGACGTCTCCCAGACAGACTCTTAGAGATAGCACGGACCTTCAGATCAGAACAGTCACATCCTGGACCCACTGAAAAGAATATAAATTCTACAGGTTCCCACTCAGCACAAAAGAAGTTTCAGCAGCAAGCCCTAGGGATTCCATAAAAGATCCTAGAACACATTTTAAAAATAAATATGTGACCTGCTGTAAGGGAGATTGTGTTACCCGTGCAGGCAACCCAAAGAAGTTGAATACTAGCTACAGAACTAGTTGCAATTTAGGTGCTGAAAAGCCTAGTGCTGTTAAAGGCATAAAAATGATGTCAGACACATCAAAAATTACTTTCAGCATGACAGTTACTCAGAAACTCATCAAAAAGATGGTTTCTGAGTAATTTTTTTCACCTGGTGTTATTGCTTTCAAAGAGCAAGACCAAGGCCAGTGACAAGTTCTTTCAGCCAAAGACATAAAAACCACCAAGACCTCAAAAATGACAGAAATTAAGATTTTTCTGAAAAGTTGAGAAGGAAAGGTAACTGACTGATTGGACAAGATGCCAGAAGAATGGTAGAGTTTAACAAAGAGAAGACTTAGAAAACTATCTTCATTCTGCACTGAAACTACTAGCCTCAAAAAAGCAGTAACACTGCAAGACCAGAAATAACACAGGAAATGCGAAAGACAGTATAAGGATCATGTCAGAACTTAACCTTTGAACTATCATTGAAAATCATTGTTATTAACCTGAAACGTAAAATGGTACTCGATCACTGAGAGGTGTTTTCCTGTAAGTATCCTTACTCCTATTCAGAGTATTCAAAGAACAAAAAGGAACAAGGAGTTTAAATTATTTCAAGCATTAAAAATGGTGCTTACTTTGTCAAGAAGAGCTGCCCAAGTGGTTACAGCATTAGCCAGAGTTTTCAATTCTCTAACCACAGTTCATCTCAGCCTTGAAACCACTTAATCAAGTGGTCACTGGGAGAGGAAGGGGAGGAGGGGAAGGATTTGATGTCACACAGGGTATCAGAGCAACCCTAACAAAGCCAGAGAAATCACAATAATGTAAAGCACAGCTAATATAAAACACAAAGATATTGCAAACCACACATATTCTAACTGTGGGTATTGTGCCCATGCCAATGTGACTGACATGTGAGTCAGCAGCAGTGAGAAGCAGCCCTGGGTGCTGACAGACACCTGCTCAGCCAGTCCTGTAGTATGCAAAGAGCTCCCCACAAACCCACTCTCCTAGCCAGGGAGAGACAGCAAGCACTTGCAAGATTGGCCAGGGAGGAAAGTACCACAGATTAATCCAATGTGCTTGTGCTCTCCTATACCCTGAGGCACTGGTTTTCTAGAGGAAAGGATGGTGGGATCAGACAGGTTCCCTTGGTCGTCAGACCTGGCATGGAGCAATCAGCCATATGAGTTTATTGATCAGCCATATGAGTTTACATGTCACTGGTGGGAGCAGAAGACATAGTGGCATGTGCTGGAAATGACACAGAACTTTCATGAACAGTGCTTTGAAGGCAGCTTTTCTCCTCTTCTACATAACTATGCAGTCTTTTAGCATGGTCCTGGGAATTAACTTTTTTCCTGTACCCAGTCTGACTTTGTTGTTGATGTCACGGAAAAAAAATAGTCAGTTGTTTACCAGAGCATTTGATTTCTTATCAGCAGATCTGCCTATGAATAATTATATCACTTATTAATACCATAGTAAACCAGCTAATGGGCTACAGACGCCTAACAAATAACACGATGAGAGAAGAGAGGGCAGATTGGCAGGAGATTGTTTGCCTTTGTGAGGGTTGAATTATAGAACTGGCCAGGATTCAAAACTATGAATCATTAAGAGCATGCACACAGCAGTTTTACATCACTGAGCTCTATTGACTGTAGAGGAGCTAATATTGATCTTCTAGACATATGGAAATGGGGAAGCAGGTCCCACATAGTTAAAAACGTGTTTTAGTGTCTGTCCTTTGAATTGTGTTGGTTCCCTGAAACACCTACACATTTCTGACATCATGACCAGAACTTTATGCAAAGTCTTTGAAAGGGTACGTGTATTTTGAGGTTCACAGTAACAGAAATCTTTGAAACATGACTGGAAACAAGATCATTGTGAGTTACCATGCTTATCTTGTCTTGTATCTCCCTTATCACATTCACTCAGTTTGCAGTAGCTACACTGATGTTTCTATTAACAGAGGTGTTTCTGAATAGAAAATAAAAATAATTAAAACATTCTCTTGCCTTTCCTTAGTAACTGGAATTTATCTTCATTTGTGCAAATGGGACAAAAAACTTGCCCCATGATGCTGCAGACATGACTCTTGTGAACTCTGACATCAGCAAGAAACTGCTGTACAGCACTGTGTTCCTCACTCCTGAAAGGAAGGAGGAATGAATGTTGCATTCAGGGAAGGGAACCCAAACTAGGACTGCTTTTTTACTCATAAATACACTTCATTGCCCATTATAGCAGATAGCAAAGATTAGCCTCTGCTAATGCTATTAGAGGCTATTTCATGGGGCAACAGCAAAAAATAACTGGACAGAAATTGTATTTAACTTGTTTTATTCACAGGACTTGGAGACCCTGCACTAACATCAATTAGACCGGGATCATAGGAGCTTCGTCCAGCGTGCTTTATCCCATGTTTGCATACAAATAACAAATAAACATTTAACACGCTGGCATGTAGTAGGTAAACAGATAATTTAGGATCTTAACTATAATGTGAATTTTCTTTATGTGTTCAGTTCACGCCACCGGTCATACATGGAACTTGAGAACGTACTTGCATCTCTCCAACTCTTAACATTTGTTTAAATTTGTTCATAAGACTCTTCAGCATCATAATCTCCCATCCACGGTGACTTGGTGCTGACACCCTCTTCTTTATTAATCCAAATATCTCAGTCACACCCCTGTCACTCTGAGCCATAGTACAAGCCTAGATAAATGGGAGCTGAACATGGTCCTCTTCTTTCATTCTGACAAGCAGGAGCACATCCACAAACACTCACCTGTCTCGGCAGCCCTCAGTAATAATAACCAGCCCTGCTGCTTGCTGACAGACAGACAAGAAATTCTCTGCAGGGTAGGGTTACTTGAAATACAAGACATTCTTCAATTCAAATGATGATTTTCCATCTCTTCATGGTAAAGAAGCAGGAGTGTGAGATATGCATCAGTTTCAAGGCAAAGTCTGTTTGCAACCTGACCTCCAAGCATTGTGACCTGTGCACCAGTAAACAAACTAAGCCTGATGGAAATCTATCATTTCAGCTTTGGCTATTGAAAAGCAAGCATACATGTGATTTAATTTTCAGCTGTTTATGGAAAGGATGAACAAGGCACAAAGCTCTTTCATTTCTCCTGTTAATCCAACCTGCCTCATAGAGAAGCTGAGCTTTAGCCCTTTGCTGACCCTTTTCCTTTGCTTTTATGTAAGAGAAAGACAGGGAGACTAAAGGAAATTTTTAAAAAAGCAAGGGAGATAAAGTGATGTCTCAAATGACCAAGGCATTGAAAAAAATTCTAAACCAGCAATTCACCTTAAAGTTTCCAAGTCTCCAGTTTCCCAGATCCTTTCAGGGAGCCAAACTTCATGCCTTGCTGTGGACCACAACATTATCAGCCTCTTTTACTGAGGAAGGACATAAGTTTTCAGATGATGGGGAACAAATGAATATTTGCTCTAAGTCTAATCTTGGCATGAAAGCTCTCAGAGAAGGGCTAATTTAGGGCTGATTGGCCTTGCACAGACATTGGGTATTGTAAAATTTGACCACTTAAAGTCACTCAGTCATGATCAAACTGTACATCTAATTACGTCCCTGCTTTCCCTAAAATGCTTCTGGAAAAAAACTACATCCCTGAAAATTTAAGTTAGTGCAGAATATATTAGATATTTACAATCTAATTGCAGTCAAGAATTGATTTCACCATAGAGAAGAGAGTGTAAGCTAATGGAAACAGGGCATGACAGAGGTTGTCTTTTATTATTAAGTGCATTTAATACAACTACTTTATACTTCTGAATAAAATGTAGCCATTCTGACTGCAGTAGAACTGCATCTGCACAAATGAGAAGAAAATCTAGCTTACAGAGCAAGACATAAAAAAATAAATGGAAACCCTTATTTTCCTGAAATAAGATGGGAATACTTCACTTAAGGAAACTGAGCAGCTTTCAAGAACTGAATGGAAGTTATTTATGATACTTTTACAATTATCAGATTCACACCTTGTGCTATATAATACATTTTTAAACATAATGAATCAAAAGTAGTTTGATTAAAAAGCAATCCTTGGTATAGGGTCAATTAATTTATTTTGCACAGGGCTTCTATTATTTTGAATATTATTGTAATGCTCCTAACACCTATTAACTGTCCTCCCCTTCAATTTAGCGTTCTTCAGCTCAACCAATATCCTGGTAAAATTTTCACATGGCCTCTTGTCATGCACTGTGACTGCTGGATTTAAACCACTGGACAGTGTTGACTATCCTCAGTCTTTAACAAGTCTTACACCCTCTGGACATTGAACAAATTCTATAGAGGTAACCAAGCTGGTCCAATTGGAAAAGGAAACTTGGAAGTTGCTCTGTCAGAGGCTTCTGCCACAGTGCAGCCACTTGGCTTGTTGAAAGGAAACCTGACCAGGAATGGTGGGCAGAAATCAGAAGAGGTTAGATCTTCCCCATTTTGCAACACTAGACAATGTAGTCCTTCAATAACCACAGGGTGGGAGAAGACTTACTTTAAAAGGGATAACAGAAAGAAGATTCAAGAATTTGAGTGGTCATGAAGACATGAAAGAAAACAAGGCAGGAGTCTTGCTCTTCTCCATCGGAGCAATGGATACCATGAGGTTACCCAATTTTCAGAGTTGTGTTTCTCACCATCAGTTTATTTGATGCTGAAGTAATACAGTCCAGTGAAATAATATATCCCCACTGCTCCTTTTCACACTGATCCTGCACTCTGCTTAGACTCAGATTTCAAAGTTTCCTATTCATTCCCTGTACAGAGAGCTAATTACTTTGGCTAGACGACAGACCATGTTACTCACAGAGTTACACTGACAAACCCGGAAAATTAGTGAGGATCACATAAACTTCACAAATCCCATTTCAATGAGATCTTAAACTGAAAATTCTGAAGAGAATTGCCATTCTCTCACTCTTCTTCACCTCCCAAAAGAATTCTGTCCAAGAAGGGAGCTGCAAAATGGAGATTGCTACCAAGAAAATCAAATTTACAAGAGAAAGGGCTATACAGCTAGCTTCTTAATAGGAGGCTTGGTTACCTGCATTATTCATTTGCTTTTTTTAATAGAAACAAGTACATGGAATTGGAATATAGATCTGATCATATGAATTAAACTGAAAATAGGAACCTGTACAGTAAGTATTCATGTGGTATTATTCATAATAGAAATGGAGATATAGCTGCTAATGGAATTAATGACTATTAATGACCAAGAGAACTGAAACTGATCCCCCAAGGAAAAGGATTTACAGTGCTGTCTCTCCCTGCCCTCATTTTAAGACTCAAACTGGTTCACACTGTTAATGGGATAAATATTCAGCATTTTTCTCTCCTCTACCATCTGCCTCTCCTATTTTTACCTTGGCAGGCATCATTACCATAATATAGTCTCATTATGTTGTGCATTGGACCCAATTTTGAATGTTTAATAAGAAATTCTCCCTTGTCCATGTACTGTTGTTGAACCCAAAGGGTCTATTTGTGGGGTGATTATTTACATAATTAAGATTGTGATACAAGACATGGAGTTGAATTAGCAACATGTTCTCTGTATTTAATAAATTTTCTTAATGTATTTATTAACCAAGTAAATATGGTTAGGCATAATGTAATCATTATTATTTGACTTTTTTTAAAACAAGTGAGAGAGGAAGAAGGGAGGGGCAGAGAATCCCACACTCACAATAACCACAAGGCAGGTCTCAGAAAAATGGAAGGAAGGAAAGGAAGACATCAGGCAAACAGAATACTGAAGAGAGTTGATACAAAGGAATATTAAAAAAAGTGTATGAAATATGGAAAAAGAGCGACTATGCTATACAGCGATTTTGCAAAGCATCTAACATCATGTCACAAAATCTCACCGTTAAAGTCAGTTCACATTGTTTTGGATGTGAACACTGTCACCTGGACAGAAACTTGATAAACCAGCTGTGAATTCTGGGTGATGACCTCAAGCAGCAACATGAAGCTGAGAGATCACAGAATTGTATCATTAGTTGAATCATTAAGTTTGCAAAAGACCTCTAAGATCACCAAGGCCAACCATTAACCCAGCACTGCCAAGTCTACCATTAAACCATGTCCCTAAGTGCCACAGCCAGACATTTATTGAACACTTTCAGGGATAGCAATTTTACCACTTCCCTGGGCAGCTTGTTCCAATGTCTAAGCACCCTCTCATAAAGAAATTTATCCTAATATCCAATCTTAACCTGGTGTAACTTGAGCCATTTTCTCAAGCTGCCTGTCCTGTTGTCCTATTTCTTGTTACTTGGGAGAAGAGACAGATCCTCACCTTGCTATGCCTCTTTTCAAGTATTTTCAGAGAGCAGTAAGGTTGCCCTGAGTTCCCTTTCCTCCAGGCTAAACAACCCCAGCTCTCTCAGCCTCTCCTCATCAGACTTTTTCTCCAGACTTTCCCCCAGTTCTGTTGTCCTTCTCTGGACACACTCCAGCATCTCAGCATCTTTCTTGTAGTGAGGGCCCAGAACTGGATACAGGATTCAAAGTGAGGCCTCACCAGTGCTGAATGCAAGGGAATGATCACTGCCCTGGCTGTGCTATTCTTTTCCATTGGACAGCTTTCCAGCCAGATCCTGCCCATAACTGAGATTTTGAGAGTGAGAATACTGTGGAAGTGTACCACAGAAGTGAATTCATAAGTTTGATTGAAAAAAAAATTGTATTTGCAGGTTTAGAAAAAAGGAAAAAAGGTCGATGAGGAAATAGAGCAAATAGTACTTAAGGATAAATACACATATTGGTCAGAAGGAAGGCATAGGGATTTAGATCTGTTGCAGTCTACTTACCAGTTTACATTTTAGTAAAATAACCTTTGCAAGGGGTAAAAATCCTGACATCAAGAGTAGGAATGAAACAGGTTTCTTAACCAGCTTGTCCAATTGTCTTTCCATAGACTCGTGGGGGACCACCTCAGACCTGGAAGATGCACGAACACACCCTGGTGTCAGGGGCTCGTGTCTGCCTCCTGCCCCTGCTCACAGAGGCACCTCTTTGTTTTCCAGGTCAGCATCACACCTTCCTGCCATGACTCGCTGATCTGTTTCTTGCACCTCTGCTGTGCCTTCCCTCTCCATCAGCAGAGTTCATCCATCAGGGTTAGGGCAGTGCTGGAAGGTTCACCCTCCTTCTTGCCCCAGGATAGGCCTGCTGCAGGATGGGGGACAGGATGCGTTGCTGAGGGCAGGAGTGCCCCTGTTCCAGCTTCAAGTTGCTTCCCATCAAACTGGAAGAAATACTTCTGCTGACCCTTTCCACACCCCTTCACTGGACGGCTAAGGAAAGGAAACAGAGAGAAGCAGAAATTAATTCCAGCTTGACTTCAGTGCACTTGTTAAGAGTGCTCCCTGCCTGCCAAATAAGAGCACCATGGAAACAGCAACAAGCAAATTAGCGAATTAGAAAACACTGATCTTTGCAAATTGTAGCTGTAGCCACAAAGCCCCATACAAGGAAAAAACATACAAATTCAGGGGCTCACAACACAGATCTAATGCAATGGCAGAGCTCCCTTGCCCAGCCAGAGAAGGATGCCAAATCACAGCTAAATGCAGGGATCTGAAGGACTGATTTCAGATGAGGGACTGGTGTTTTCTCTACTCCAATGTTGTGCTTTTGTTGCCATTTGATTCTTGCCGTGGGAGGACTTTGAAGGAAGAATTAAATCTCTTTCTATCTAAACAGTAGTTAAATTTATAGTGAAAATCATGGAATTGTTCTCCATTCCAAATCACACCTCTTTTATAGGTGCCAGGATCTTGCTTAAATAGCAATACTAGCAAATTTCAGAAAAAAATATGAATAATTTGAGCTTCAGCTTAGGAATGCAAGCACAAGTAATTTTAGTTATTCATGAGGTTCTTTACTTCTTTTGTTGTTTGGTTTTTTGAAGGTTTTTTTGGTCTCCTTACAAAGGAGAGTTTTATTGGGAGATTCAACAAAATATTAAAGATCACTTTTCTGGATGCTTAAAAAGTAACTTCTAAATGGAAAGAACAAGCAGAAAACTAAAAATATTTGGAAAAATACAAGACATGGGCAATCTACCAAACAGCAGAGCTGCCCCAGAAGAGATTGTTGATAACAACTAAGACTTGTGATGAAGGATGAACAGCTGAGTTATAGCTTTCTTGAACTGGAGCCGGGGTGACACATCAAGAGGAAATGTCAGACAGACAGGCTGAAATTTCATTTGGACACAAGCAGATGGGTCTGTAACAAAGAGATTGATCTGAGGCTTGTCCATATAAAGACAGTAATTAACTTTGTACTTACAGATGAGTCAGGTTCATGAGCAAAGAGAAGGAAACCACAGGCGGACTGCTCTACGAGACTCAAAGTGTGAGCTAATATTTTCCTTCCCTGTTTTCATGCCCATGAAATAATGTGTGCACTTTCACACCACTTGCTTCACTGATTTCTTAAACACAGAAATCAGATTTTCCACAGACCTGAGCCTTCAGAAGAATCCTACAATGCTAAAATAGGGTACTGACAACAGCACACATTGTCAGGAAAACAAGATGTATTTCAGTTTTGGGAATCTAAGGGGTTACTGGCATATGTACAAACAGTGAGTTATGTACTAAATATTGTACATGAGTGAGAAACATTTTATATGACACTTTGAGAAGGGAAAAATAAGCCCCACTGGTGCACCTTACTGAGAAACCTGAAGACTGAAACTACTGATCTTCCTTTTCACTGACCAGATGTGGACTTCAAGTTATTTCTGGAGCCTGTCAAGAGAGCATCAGGCTGGTTAGATGACAGAGGGTAATTCCAACACAGCACTTGTGTGGGGCGTGAAGAAGTCCTTTGACTCCTGTGGACACTCAGAAAATGAGCATCCATCACAAGACAGGGTCTGAAGTACTCTATGGTGAGCTCATCTTCTCAGGAACACAGCTTCTTCAGTGAAATTCGCAATAGGACATGAAAGATGTGGAGTGACCCTTTATTCTAACAGTAGGACACCTTAACTTGAGCCAATACAAAGATCCTGTTCTGGGATGTTTCAACACTCCACACTTGCCTCACTCACTGGCCAAAATCAGTGCTGCAAAAGTCCTTCCTGGACAATTTGGAGGTAAGACTGTCTTGAGTCTGCTGCTTGGAAATGCAGCCCAGTTGCAACACCTCTAAAAATCTGTGTTCTATCAGAAACAGGCACACTTATGCTTGTTCTCATAATCTCTCTCAGTGCCTGTCTGCCCCATGCTTTTGCCAAAGCCCCAATAGCCACCCACAGGTAGCAGCCCTCAGCTGACTTTGGCAGCTGCAGTCCCAAGAAGCCACCAGCGGGTCAACACCAGTGAATACTCTCGTTGTTGACTTCTACACATCCCCCTTGGAGCCTCTCCCACATGCAGCTTCTTCAGGTGAAGGCAAAGCCAGTGCCCAAACCCTGTGGAGATGTGCACGGCACGTGTACGCTGGCTGTTCTCCACAGGTACCACGGCTTCCATAATGTCCAAGGGGACACTGAGGTTGTGAGATGGATAAGGGTGTAGGTGTACACCTGTACAGACAGCTAAAAAAGGGAGATTCTGCTGCATGGGAACTTTACAATGCAGGGCTGAATCTTTGAAAGACATCAGTTCTAGTAGATCCAAATTTGGCATATACTGCTAATTTAGTTTGTCATTAAGCACATTTTGCAGCAATCTTTATTAGATCTCTCTTGGCTAAATGTAGCTACTTCCACTCAAGTACCAGAATTTTCCTCATCTTCTTTGTCTCCCTTTTTCCTCTTTCAGGTCATTTGATGATTGACAGCTCAATGTACTGCAGGAACATTGGAGGGTAAGAGATAACTGCGTGCTGCAGTCAGAAGGTCCATGCTGCATAAAAATGTATTCTCTTCATTATTACCTATTTGACAGAGATTTAAGATGGTTTTGAAGCTAAGGGCCACATAAAAAAAGACTACAGATCATTTCCAAAAGACAAATTGCAAAAGGTCTGGCTAATTTACAGGGAAATATACTCACCTACTTTAAGGAGTAGATGAAAGCACATCTGCAGGGTGCACCTCCACATCATGGGAAGGAAATTGAAAATAGCAGACAGAGGTACAGCTGGTTAAAAATTCTGGGAATTATATATGTTTCCACTGGAAAATGAGAAGCTGTTAAACTGAGAATCAGTAAAATCCCCAATGTTTGTTTGTTTCTCTGTTTGTTTTACAGTTAGCAAAAGAAAAGGCACACATTGTATCTGCAGCCATGTGATAAAGAAAATCTGCTGCTTCTGAGCTGCTACTGAGCACTGCTGGAGTTGCAGTTCATTTCCCTATTGCTCTCATTTTCCCCATGGATCCTGGGCCCTAGCTGGATCAGACATCCCTGAAGCCACATCTTCCTTCCCAGGAACACTGCTGAGCTCTCCCAGCAAGGGAAGGGAGAAAACGTGTCATTGGTGGTACAGCACATCTGCACTGGTGCCAGGAGTGAAACACAACCTTCTCTCCTGCTCTCCTCCCCTGTCCTCACCTTCCTACCCTGGTGCTGGGCCCAAACTCTTGTAATTTCATGGTGGACGTGATCCCACATGCCACAGCCTGACAGTCAGGGCTCGGCTAGAGAGCAGTACAGTAGGGAGGAGGGCTGGGGAGCTGGAGGTCCCATGAGGGTAGCTCAGGCAGATGGAGAAATTAATAACAGATCATAATGCACAAAGCCCTGAGAGAAAGCCAGTTTTACATTCTTGCATGTTGGTACAGATTATGGGAACCCCATTATTCTCCTATTTAATTCATGACTGCTCTGTAGCACCAGCCATAAGGAGCCTCATGTGCTGCCTGGTTTATCTATATAATTCAAAGGTGCTAGTAGAGGTCTTTGATGTCCTGAAAGGTTGAAGAGATACTAACTCACAATACAGTAGATCACCTTGTATGTTACAGAAAAAATAAAATTTGTGAATGGTCAGATGACAGATGCAAGAAGGGGCTATCCACAAGCTTCTGAATTCAAGCTGATCCCACAAATACACATACCTTAGTGTGTGGGCTCCTTTGCAGAACTCCTGTATTTAGATAAAACACACCAAACACTGCTTGAATGCTCCATTAAACCAAGCTCACCTTTGCAGGGAGCCGGACAAGGCCTGTGTTACTTTAGCCACTGAGTGCTTTGCTATTAGTGTTTGTTTTTGAACAGCACTGAATATATGTGATTTCATCTTTGCTACTTTGCAACACCAAAACAAAAATAACTACTACAAACAATATTATAAACAAATGCAGAAGAAAGTAGGCATGCCATCAGGAAGTTTCCCCTCTTGCCTAAATGGCAATGACTCCACTCTAGAAATAATGCCCATGAACAGTGTTTCCAGTCTTTTTACCTTAGTTTCTCTCTGATGCCAGTATAGCACAAGCCTCTCCTCTGTGGATGCACCACTCTCCTCCACAAGACACCTTCATAAGCCTTGTAGGACACTTGAGACATATGCACCTCTGTCAGATATGACTGATGCTGGCAAAGAATTTTTAGGTAGGCGGACACATCCTCTGCGAGCAAGCTCACACAGGCTCATTTCCATAGGGACTAAATTGAAGAGGACAAACCCTTGTGATAGGAGGCGCTTGCAGCCAGACTCTGATGCCATCCCATCAACCTGGATACCTGAAAAAGCTTGGCCAGTTGGGGAATGTACAAAATATGGAATAAAGGGTCAGAAAAAAGCTGAGAAGTCTGGATGAGCAATGATTCGGTTATTTGCTTTGGCACATGCAAGGAAATCCACAAACCTCCTTCTTCAGAGCAATCCCTGTGCCTGCACCAAAATCAATTTGCCTCCTAGACCTCAGCCTACCCATGTCCAAGGCAGAAAAAGGGACAGGTGGATTGGCTGCCTGGTCCCATACACACAGCTCTCCCTGTTGTCCTCACTGGCCAGACCCCGTGGAGAAGAGGGGCAGGAACAGCTGTCAGAGATGACATCACTTGTCTCCTCTGTTTTGCCATGCCAATGACCTTTCCCCACCTCAGCTAACAAACTGGAAAGAGCACATCTGTTGGGGGGCTGGTGGTGAGAGCAGGACCAACTGAGCACAGCTATGGGGCCACTGAACTGCAGGGAGGATGAGCACGAGGAGAGAGATGGGCTGTCAGAGGGCAGCTGAACAGATGGACCAGCCTGGGTGCAGCTCCTGCAGCAGCACGGAAGGCTGGGGAGCAGGTACTGCCTTGCACAAAGACGTGTGCAAGGGTTTACTTGCCTGGGACCTCGTGTTGTTCTTCTGGCCATTTCTGACTGATATAAGGAAGGCACAAGAGGAAAGAAAGAGGCAGGGAAAGAAGAGCATCTCTGGTGCAAAGCTGTCACTGAGTAATTTGGAAGGATTTGTCCTAAGACAGAGGATTCAGTTCTGCTCCCTCTCAAATCACAAGAAATACTCTCATGCTCTGCTCCTTGCTTAGCAAACTACCACTCTGCAGCCTAGTTCCAAATATTTCCATTCCTCAGTTCTTAGAAAAATCACCTTGAAGTCAAGTCATCAAGAGACATATTCAGACCTTTTGAAAGTTTTACTCCACAACTCTGTTGTCTCAGGACAGACAAGCATTTACAGGGTCCACTAATCTGGTTTCTGTCTCACTCACCTGGCCTGTGTATTTCTGCATAAGAATACAATCCTGTCCTGCCCTTTCCTCCCTCAAAGATATCCAAGCAGACAAAAACAGAGTAACTGTTTTGTTGGTAGGACAAAAACACGTTTTCTGTAAGCCACCAAAACAGACAAAGTTGTCTAAAAAATCCCAACCACTCTAAATTTAATAAGTGCCAGAGCATTGCTGATGCACTGCTTAGCTGATGGATGGGGTGCTGAGAGCAACCCAAAAGTCAATGCCACTCTGGATACCATCTGCAGAATAAACTACCCATGTCATCAACATCAATAGGCAGCTGCACTAATGACAGCACCTTGCCTTGTTTAAATCAGGGCCAAGCTTTAGTCAAGCACGGGCAGAAAGGGAAATTAGAGACTGAAGCTGCCACAGCTTGAAGACTGAGCACAACTCAAAGAAAGTTCATACAGTGCAATGAAGCAGCATGGACACAAGCTCCTACCTTCATCCCCAGGTGAAGTAAAACTGAATTATACGATCCCAAGCTAATCTTAATGGAACTATTTCACCCAGGGAAAGGAACACGCTAATGTAGCTGTATTTGCTCCATTATTGCAGCATGCAATAAGTGTTTTGTAGAAACAACTTTGTCTTAAACAAGCTTGAGTACCCATTGGAAGAGAGGAAAATCTGGAGTTTTCTCCATACCCATACCACTTTTTATTCTTCTGTCTTAACCTGGAGGTTAGTAACAAAAGTAGAAAGACATTGATTTAGGTCTCACATAAAGAAAATATGGAGATCTTTTTACATTCTTTCTCCATCTTCTTTGCTGAATTTTTGTTCCACAGAGTGCTGCGGAGGCAGTTACTTAATGGTTCTTCTGGATGGCCCTTGTTCATTGTCCAGATTAGACCCCTGATTTCATCTTCCAAGATTTTTGAATGTTTTGCATTTGAGAGAAATTTTTGAGGTGTCTGGTAGGAATAAGTGAAACAGAAGTGCTATGTAAAACCATACAGGTTAGAGGGGTGAAAGAGAGCCTCATATGTTGTTAGAGCAACAACCAATGTCTTGTCTGGGTCTGGGTTGTTGCATACTGTCACATACTTTTCTGCTTCTACAGCCCAAGTAGTTTTTCTATCATTACAAAACAAAAGGGAATCTTGAACTTTAGACTTTGCCAGCTAATAAGAATAAAAACCAGCACTAAAGAGTCCTGCAGACAACCTCGATAGAGGGTGGAGAGTAGGAGTTTAAGTCAGTCAAGCAGTAAATTAGGATGCATTAATGGGAAAGCATAAGCAGTTCACAATGCTACTGACTGTACCAAAATTATCAGAGCATGTGCCTGACTCAAGATCCATTTCTGCAGCTTTCTTGGACTGTTCCATTCACATACTAAAAAAAAAAAGTTGGAATAAGATTAAATGAGTACCAGAAGGTTCACTTAGGAGAGGAATAAAGAACACAAACAGTAACAGATCAGTGCTCTCCATTGCCTAGATGACAGAAAAGTTTTGAGGAGTTATAAAATTATGTCAGAGAGTGTCAATGTCATGTTCTGTTTGTCAGAAGCCTTCAAGTTTCATCAGGAAACAGTTCATTAGAAATTCCTCCACAGTTAGTACAGCATGTCTGCATTGAATGACTCAAATATTCTTCAAACTTATTAAAAAACTCCAATATAAGCATAGTGTGCCTAGAGCTGCAGTAGCAGACACAATAACAATTATTAAAGTGCATGTATGATCAGCTTCATGACAATTATTATAATGTTAGTGTAGAATGCTACTAATAATGTAATTCTGACAGTATGATAGTTTTGAGTATTTTCTATTTTTAGAGAGTATTACATTCTACTTTTTGATAGACATCTGGGTTACCATCAAAAAATATACCAGCTAAAAACATCACTGTATGTTAAATGGCAGTTGCTTTTAACCTTCGTTTTCTTGGTACTAGTATCAAATTTTCTCACTCCAGTCTTTGACAGCACAAACCAGATCTTAACCTTGTTTTTTATCCAGAGGAAGGATGTAGAGAGTGTCTAGCAGGCACTTAAATAGTCCACATTCCAAAACACGCAGGTGTCAGGCACATTGTACATCAGGAAGTTTGCTTTGCCAGCTCGTCCTTTCGCCCTCTTTCCTTCTAGCTGTGGAGGGTAATCCAGGTCTCACTGGCTGACGTCTGGGTACCTACCCCCACAGAGCAGCTTTATTCCCTTCTCTAACTCTGCTGGCACCTGCCAGATGCCTCTGCTACATCACTGGCAAGAATCTCTCTGACTGTGGCTGGCACAACTGCTGTCTTCTGCATCTTTGACCTTCCCAGATAGTGCAAAACAGATCTCAGCTTATTTGTCCTTGAGCAATGAAACCAGTATGCAGTAACTTGCACTGGATGACATTGATTTAATGCTTCTCCAGATCTATTTCTGCCTTATATAACTTCTGGGTTTTTTTCTATAAAATTCAGCAGGGCTCGCCTGCAGATATTTTTGTACATTAGAGCTTAAAAAATCAGATTCTGTTGTCATTCATTTTATCTTTCCTTTTCAAAGGGAAAAATACAAGCAATAGTTAGCTATGAGTAATGGTAGAATGGGTCACTGTTCCTTGTAAAGAGCACTTTTTACTCTACATTCAGAATTCTGGCTGCTGCAATTTCATTAAAGTTTGTAAATACCTGTGTTTTCAATGGGGGTTCTTCTCCTCTGCCACCAGAAATCTAAATGTATGCTCACTGCTCAGAGTTACAGGTCATAGAGTCAAACACCTTCTTTGCTCTAGCTGTTGTCTGGCAATCAGGAGTCACAGCATCCTATTAGAGACTAACACTTTTCACATCCCTCAAACATCCAGTGCTTATTTCTTCCCTGTAGACAGATCACAGGCAAGAGCAACACCACAGTCTGAGCAGCTTTCACATGTTAAGTCTCCTTGCCCCAGAGTTCAACAAGCTCTGGAAAAGGTTGATGACTATGCAGTGGGGCATCAGACATCTACCTTTTATCTTTTTTTTTTCGGAAGCATACTCCTCCTCCATTACAAATTATCTCTAAGATGCGAACATTGCATATTTTATGTTCATCACTCATCACTAGCCAATTAGATTAATAGAGATGGAGTATATCAAACATAATTTTCACAACCTCTGTGGACACCATTGGGTAAGTTTCGCTCCTAAGGTGTAAACATTGGCACACCCAACACTGGAAAATCCAGAAAACAGAATAAAAGTCCTGTGAACAGCAGCTACATGACAGCTATTTAGACCAAGACATGCAGAGGAAATTGGATACAAATGAAGTTCCAGGAAACATTAAATATGGATGGGATACCTTGAAAGAGGAGAGATAAGGTGATGTGTCACAGTCTTAAAAAATGCACTGGGCTGAAAGATTCACTGCTAGGAAAGTCCAGTATGATCAGAGACCTGCTGCATTACCTGGTGGAACATAGCTTGACAGTATTTTGATGTATTTCAGGGAAGACCTATTCATCTGAAAGGGTAAAGCCAAAAAAAAGGATAAAAGAGGAAAAATATAATCCTGCTTGGAGAGCTTTTTTTAGCGCTTGTATGTCAGAATGATGACAGCTAATTATAGCAGCTGCTCTCTTTATGGGTGACCTGTGCTCACAATGTGTTGTACCTTGTTACTGGAGCAAGCCAGGAAAATTAATTAAAACACTTCAGCCTAAGTCTTCACGCCTTCAAAGCATATCTGGCCCCTGGTTAACTATGCAGCCATCCTGTTCCCCCAAATTTCCAGTAGAAAGGACTTACTGCTGTAAAGGAAAACTGCTGCAGCAGCTCATCTCTGTGTAGGCCATCTGAGCCTAGAAAGCTGCAAAAGAATCCCTAACAAAAAGGAAGAGGTAATCAACATACCTAAGACCTTACTTCAACTTACTGTCAGGGATAAACTCATGGCTGGCTTTCTGATAAAGCACTAATGCTTAAGGGGATGTCTGTATTCCTGACTTGTTCCTGTCTCCATGAATAAATTCATGTCACACACTCATGTCACAGCTTGGTTAGCTGGCTACTCACAGACATCAAAGGAGACAAGAAACTTTGAAGGGAGGGACTGAGACATCACTGTGAAAAGTGGGCAAGAAAGATTTGTCTTGCATATTTGTAAAATGGTCATAGGGAAGAAATTAAAACAAGTTATCTTTTCTCTGTACAGAGGAG
Organism: Argya squamiceps; assembly: GCA_037834095.1. Classification (NCBI taxonomy): domain Eukaryota; kingdom Metazoa; phylum Chordata; class Aves; order Passeriformes; family Leiothrichidae; genus Argya; species Argya squamiceps. The sequence goes on along the minus strand of JBBMKD010000102.1, from coordinate 48,305,290 downwards.
GGATGTTGTGGCTACCTTTCAGCGAGCTAGGAAAATAGAATCCTATCACAACACTGTTTGAGCACTCAAGCATTATGGAAGAAAAAAATCCTTTGAAATCCCAAAGTATAATTTTTCTTTGAGAAATATTGAAAAGGTTGTTTAGGCAATGGGATGTTTCTTGGGGCTTTTTTTTCCCAAACAGAACGTTTTTGTCTCTGCTGCAATTTTTCTGCAGTCCAGTTTGACTTCTATTTTCATTCCATATGAATCTCCATTAACCTCCAGGCTTTATTTTCTTCTTCTAAGTCAAATTAATTTAATCATGTTGCAGACCTGTAGCTTTTTGGCAAAAGAACTATGGTAAAAATGAAGCAACTTGAATGCCATGTTACTGTACCAAATTACTCTCCTAGTAGAGAGAGGAGTTCAAAGGCTTTAAAAATACAGAATCCTTTTTCTTTTTTTTTTATGGTTCATGAAATTTCTGAGAAGCTTAATGCACTGTTCAATATCTGTATTCAGTGATAAAATACTCAAATATGATGATGCACACATGCACTTCAAAAGTAGTTTCAAAGCTTTGATGGAGCACTTAAAAGAATTTGCGTGCAAGCAACGCAAAGGGTTAAAAACTACCAATTTGACCCAAAAGGGGAGCAAGTATGTTTTTGTATTTATTTTGCTGCACAACAAAGCAACCTGTCTTTACTTTTAGAAAGGTTGGGACTAATATGTGTAACGGTGAGAGTTTCAGGTTTTTGAATTTGTATTGTATTTTGTTATTTGTCTGTAATGGTATGTCCCTTTCACCCTACCCCCCAT
>JBBMKD010000102.1:48247579-48299176 GCA_037834095.1 Argya squamiceps | reverse complement strand
GGAAAAGGAAAAGGAAAAGGAAAAGGAAAAGGAAAAGGAAAAGGAAAAGGAAAAGGAAAAGGAAAAGGAAAAGGAGATGGCAGGCTAGGACTTCTTTACAGAACACTTTCACAAAGTGGCTCATGTCCTTCCTCCTCCCCACTTCATCCTGTTGCATCAGGGAACTTCAGCTGTTGTCAATAAGAGTGACACAACTATTTTCTGCCTTCCTTAAGAAGGCAGAAAAGGAAGGTATTTTCCTGAGCCTGATCCCTTCAGAGCTACTGCCTGAGCAAGCACCCAGTGCTCCCATGGCTAATACCTGGGAACACCTAATCCTGCCTGTGAAGTTTTACCCAGAGAAATGGGTTGATGGGTGTTGGTGACCTTTCATTGCAGCTGGACAGGCAGTGCCATCACACTGCCCTCCACATGTTGTTAAACTCACCCCCTGATCTTCTAGAGGGATGTGTTACCAGTTACACATCTATCTGTTATTACTGCACAGTTATGAGGCAAGTTTACAAGCAATCCATCAAATTACTAGCTTTCATGCCAAACTCTTACTAAACTATTAGTTACTGACACTTTAGTAACAGCAGCTTCTATGAAGTGATAAAGACACCTGACGGACACAAGGTTAATCTGTGAGAATTCTTGAAATTCTGGTTTTGGAAAAATGATATTGTGATCCTCGGGCTTCAGTATTTAAAAAAAAAATAATTCAAAGAATATTAAATTGAAATTGGGCTTATTTTAGGCAATACAATGGCCCTTCTGTCCATCCAATATGTTAATCAGAGCTGATGCTAACTGAGAAACTTATTGGAAAGGAAGAGAAAATAGTTCAAGGGAGCAAAATTTTGCAGCAGTTTAGAAAGCACTGTTCTCAAATAAGGTTTTAAAAAGTAATGCCACCATCTCACATTTTTCCAACTGGTTAGGGCATGAATGTTTCAAAGCATTTCTAAGCATTAAGGTCTACAGCAAAATTAAGAATGAACTATCAGGAAATATCTAGGACACCGTAGGGAAAACTGTGTTTAAAGGAAGCTTCTGTGTTCTCCCTGAGATTGCTGTGAGGGCAGAAAAGCCATTACACAAAATAAAGAAAAATAATAAAGTGGCCCAGCCCAGATTTAACAGAGCAGAGATGATATTCTTGATGACTGCAGATATTACAAGTAGAGCAAATCATCCTCCTTTAGAGGGCCACAGTTTTTTGGCCATGGGTGGCATCACTGGACCAATCTTGCACCTCAAGAACGTTGCATGCACCATGCTTCACCCAGGGCAGTGGAAGAAGGATGCATGACACTATTGATGACCAAAGCTACTTTGATCTTCCTTCCTGACCCATTTTTTTCCCCCCTCTCTCCTTTTCTGTGTCTTGTCAGTCCCTTTTCACTCCCTGTTACAGACTGCAGGGTTGTGCCAGCCCCTTCCCATTCGTGGGTGTTTTTTTGGGGGGATAACATATCATTACTGCCTTCCACAGGGCAAACTTTTACTCCTGGGGTTAAAGAGCAAGGAAGGGAGAAACTACACAGCCTGTGATGGTCACACACTGAAACAGGCTCAGAGCTTCCCTGGTGGTTTAACTGCATTGGTTTGTTCAGAGTTGTGCCTGGCAGATCCAGGAACAGCCAAGAAAAACAATGGAGGCTTTTCCTAAACATCAATAAAAATGCATCAGCTTCTTAAACAAACATTTAGGGAAATTTTGTTGCTCTGCAGCCCTTGTGGTAAATATGATTTTGCTGTTTAATGCACACATAGAAAGCTTGCTGACAACCTTTTGATGGTCATGAATTACATCTTTCCAGAATTTTTCTTTTAAATGTTTTGTGTTCATCAAAATAATTAAAATTGTGCCTTTGTAATAATTATTCCAAACAGAGACATTAATGAATCATTCATCAAAAGGAAGGGAACAAGTGTTCTATAAAATGCTTTAGAAAACTTGCCTTTGTTCTAGTAATTTAGCAGCTGGCAGCTGCTTCATCTTCATGCACACACACACACACAGAGGGATTAAAACAAGAGGAAAAATGGGCTTAGAGGTACCATGAGCAAAGTCTAGGAGGTAAATCTTCAAAAGATTCTGTGTGGTTTACACACTCACATTTTACCCAAGAGCACTACTTTTGAATTTCCATGACACTTTTCTTGCAAAATTATCATGCAGAAATCCAGTTCCCCTGTTGGCACTGCAGCCCCAAGGCACAAAGGATTCAGAGACATCCCCATGCACAGCCGTACTACACTGGCCCAGGAGTGTGGGCTCTGCTCAGAATCTGGTCCCTACAGGGAAAGACCACTGTGACCAGCACAAAAGCACCCCATGCCCACAGCTGCTTCTCCAGGATGAATGTGAGAGAATTTCAGTCCAATACTGCAGCTGAAATGCTCCTTCTGCCAAAGGGTTAAAGCTGCCCACTTATACAGTCACATTTGCCTGCTTCATACCTGTGCTTCATCATCATTAGCTGCTTAAACAGAAGGCAGATGGCTGCCATTGTGCTGGGCTGGGGATTTTTCCATTTCTCTCCTTAGTGTGATGGGTATTGAATAAATAAAACACTTAGTGTGTTATTGAATAAACAGACAAGACAGATCCTGGGAAAGGTCAGAATTCATTATGAGCAAGAGGAAACAACTTATCCCCCACATGCATATAATTGGGCCTGACTTCCATTAACACGAGGCAAACAGGCAGCTTGGGTACCTGGAGGCAGTGTTATAAAAATAGCTGCAGGCTTGACCAAGCTTATTCAGACAGGAGTGAGGGCTAACACAATAGCTAACAGGGAACCACAAAGGAGATTAAGAAGATGTGCAAAGCAGACTGCAGGTGATTGCCTGCACCCCAGATAAATATTTTCTCCACTCATTGTTAAGCCCCCCATTCATTGTTAAGTGCCCCAGCTTAGCCTGGAAGAAACAAAACATGGAACCTCCCAACTATTTTTGCCACCTCTTTTGTGAAGATCTGATACTAAAGCAATATTACTTCTTTTTGCTTATACCCACACATTTTTGACATGACTCTTGCCCTGCTGTCAGTTTCCAGACAATCAGAGTCCAATTCAGTAGTCAGCATCTCAGGAGGATCAGCCAGTCAGATGCCTGTTGGCTTCTGGAAGACAGGAGCACCAGCAGGATTGATGCTACAGCCAACCTTCTACTCTGGTGGGGTAAAGGCAATTGCAACTGATGCCTCCAAAAAGTTAATTGAAGTCTTATGATGCCCCTGGAGAAGACAGGTGATGGCAGTGTTTCACCAGCATATTTCTGCTTTGAACTGAGACAAAAGAGAGCAAAACTCAGGCATGAACCACCACAGAGTTTGCAATATACCCAAATCCAGCTCAGATCGAGCTAATTGCACTGTTGTAACTCTCAGGATAAACAGCTGCACCTGCTTAAGCTGTTTTAATTTAAGTTTGCTCAGCAGATGTTTTAAAACAGTGCAAGAGCTCGGTATAGTTAAATTAGCCTGGCTTTGTACCAACACATCAGAACCATTATCACTGAGACAGTCATTTGTGGGAGGACAGGGGAATTCAGTGTCAAAGGTCTGGGCTTTTCCTGGCATTCTCAAAATCTCATCTGCCTTCCAGTGATTTAATTTGGATAAGGACAAATGCAACAGACTGGATTTTACTCTGCATGGGTTAGAGACACTGCAGATATTGTGATGTGATATTGTGGGAATTGTGAGTTCACCCACTTCCCTGGGCATAGAAATAGCACCAATGGAAAGTGGAGGCACTAATTGACTGGCAAGGCTGGTAAATAAAATTGATAAAATGGGTGCTAAAATGATGGGAGTAAAGTAAGAGCCCTGACTCCTAGCTTATCTAATACATGGAGGATTCTCAACATTGAGAAAGCAAGATGAGAGCTTTCTGCAGGTTTCCCACTGACAACAGAACTGGTTGGTTGGAGAAAAGATATTTATATATATCTGTCTTATAAAAATATCATAAGAAATCCAACACAGTAGTCTGCCAATGGCAATTGATTGGAGATATTACTCTGCCCTCCAAAACACTTTGGTGGCTTTCCCAGGAGAGGTGTGATTTTTTTTAATCTTTAATGAATCTCAAGCCACACAACAGGCAGTTCATGTAATTCATTAAGTTACATTGCTGCTTGTCTTGCCAGCAGCAAGCAGAAAAACACAGACTTGCCCTCGCACCATTTCTGTGCCTATTGATTATATCATTAGGTAAGTAAATTGGTTACCTCACTTCAGATTTGATGCTAAATTACAGTCACTAAGGTTTGCTATCACCTAAATAGGGTATTGACTGCCATGAAAAGAATATGTTGAAAATCCCTGTATCCTAGGAGAACTAATTGTGAAGGAGCCTCCCCAGCTCAGATATACTCTCCAGCATGACACACATTGTAATAAGTCATTTATATCAAGGTCAAAATTCAAGTCATCGTATGTACGGCAAGTATTCATTTTAACAGATCAAGTAAGCTACCCATCAAATACAGATTTCCCTAATTTCCCTAAGCTAAATTGCTCTGTCAATGAACAGAGCAATGGACTGGCCTCTCTGCAGACAGAAGGCCCCACAATGTCTTAGTGATGGCTGAACATCCTAAGAGACTGAGATATGGCAGATTTATGGGAGCTTCCATCCGCAGGGATGCTTCCCTGGCCCTGCAGGTCTGAGTCCTGGGTTTTATCTCCGGCTCTGTCACTCCCTTCACTGAGGATTTTTGGCTCTGCTTACCTCTGTCCTGGTGAGACAAGGGGATTGTACTGCTTTCACCCACCTGTGAAACAGTCCCAGTGAGGGGAAAAACTGGTCAAAGTGACTAAACCTCACCAGGTACAGGAGTAGCCTAACCCCAGGTCTGGCTCTTCTTCCTTACAGAGTGCATATTTTAAGCTGGAGATAGAGCCAGCAAATAACCTACTCCAACCAGTCCTCAGACCCAATTTTCATCTTACAGCAAAGATATAATGGGACCATTTGGTTTTGGGTTTTTTTCTAGGCTGATCTGCTTAAACTCTTTTAGCAGCCCCCAGAAGGATACAGCAAGTCTGGGATGAAAGCACATCCTGACTTCAGCCTCAGGGAAAGCACATTGTCACTGCTCTGCAGAATGCCCCAGCCTGTATTAAGGGGACAAAGTCACAAGGCCAGTTTGGTTAGGTCCTGAAAGCAGAAAGATGGGCAGAGATGGCTTTTGTTTGGGTTGGGACAATACCAGGCACCCTAGAGGTTGTCTCCATCCAATGCAAACACACACCCTACTTCTGCTGGGCTCCTGGTGAGTGAAAAAGTAGATAGAGTCTTCTGAGAGGACCTCTCTATTAGTTACAGAAAGCATTCATTGATTTCCATCAGCTTCTAGATTAGGCCCTTAATTATTATTAACTTCGGCTGGGGATTGCAAAGCAACTTAACAAAGCAGCTTAGCAGCAAAATAGGCTGGCAAATACTCAAACTGCTCTGTTCCCTCATGTTTAGGCTCAGTTCAAGTTTGGGGCAAACATACAGGTTATAATCTGTTTAACTGAGAGAAAACAGTTGTCTGCTTTCTGGTTCTGTTGTGTGTCTCAAAAATCAGTATTCCTTCTCCACATCCATGTACACTTTCCCTGGGGTTTTGCTGTACAAGAGAGTTAGCCAGTGAGCTGTTTGCATTTCCCAAGAAGCAGCATCAACAGTGTGTGACACCCCTGCCTGCAGCATGTGATTACAGTGCACCCCAGAAGGCTGCACATGCAGCTCGTGCCCCACAAACCCCACAGTGGAAGGAGAGCAAGACGTGCAGGAAAGAGGTGGACATGGAGAACTTTGCACAGCTGTGTTGCTAAGTCTGGAGGAAAACAGCCCCTTTGCCAGTCTCCAGGATCTCAACTTCATTTTTTCCCAGAAAGAAGCAAAGCTGTCTGGGCTGTTACAAAAATTGGTGGAAGACAATGCACGAGTAGCTCCCACCATGGGAGAGGCCACATGTCCAAGCCAGGATGTTGAAATGCACGAGGGAACTGCCTCATACCCTGCAGCTTCCCCACAAGCTCAGAACAGACATCAGGAAAATCCATCAAGGAAGGGCCTTATCATAACTGCATAGCCCCTGAGTAGTTTATTGCAGGATAAATATAGCCTTGGCTCTCTGAACCACAGTAACAGGATGATTATAAGTATAATTTCTTTGTGAAGGTATTAAGAGCTCTTATCGTCATGTCAGGCATTGAATTCAATGAAAGAGTCACTCAAGCTCAAATAAAATTCTAAGTATCTTCAAGGAAAATAGATAACTTAGAAGACCTGACCAGTACCACAAGAATTAAAGAGTTTGAGGCATATTTATTAGTGGAATGTGTACTCCCAAAAGAGTGGCCTAATATTTATTGAAATAATGTCTAAATAGCTTTATCAATACTGGGTGTATTTAATGGATATCTTTTATGATTGGATTTCCAGGCAAGGGCCCATGGATCCTGTCAGAAAACAATTCTGTGTGTCAAGTTGACACATATCAGATGTGCTTATTTCCCTGACATTTGAATTTCAAAAGAAATTAATTTTTTATGCTCCTCATTTTGTTTGTTTCCATATCCCCAAGAAGTTGCAAAGCTCAGTGCTTTTTCTGGCAGTGCATCCTCAGCCCAGAGCAGGGAGAGTGTCCTTCAGGCTGTCTAGAAAGGAAAATGCAGACAAGAACACCTGCATAGACAATTTGCAAACACGGATTTCTCTCTTAAAAATACAGCAGGAGACAGCAATTGTAAGAACAATGCTGCTGCCTGGGGACCTGATTGTTCCTCGGGCTTCAAGTAACATTCTGTGCCTGAGCCTGAGTGGTTTTGTACGGAAGCCATCTCACTCACAGTTCCTTGCTGCCCTGAGGAAGATTGCAGGGACACTTAACCCACTAACTGAGCACCTGCATGAGGAATTTATCCTTGCTGGAACGTGGGCCAAGGCTCCCTGTGTGCATGAGTGGTCATTCTGCCACCTGAAACTGTGGTTTCCATGAGTCATTAGTGGTTTCCATGATCGTTGTTTGCAGTGAGGAAGCTCCTTCCCCAGCTCCAGCCAAAGGACAATGCACAGCTCTGGCCAGGCTGAGCTGCTTGTCTTCTGAGGGCACCTCTTTACATTCCTTTGTAAAAGGCTCTAGGATCCAACATGTGCAGTGGGCAGATGGGCCTCCAGCTGAGTTTACAAGACCTAAAACTGCACATTCTGCATGTATGCTGAAGAACTCACAGCATTTTTCACTCAAGGTGCTCTTTGCTGAAAGAATCCCTAGAGAAAATCACACTGAGCAGTTTTCTCACTAGCATCTTGAGATCCTGATCCCAGTTTCACAAAGTGACATGATTTGATGTGTCTAGACTACTTAGGTGCTTTAAAATTCTCTATCAAGAGATTTTTTTTTTTACTTCCAATTCTAGGAAGAAGAAGAAATTACAGTAGCATGGGGGTACCTGCCCTTGGATAACAAGGGATGATGTGAAAGGGATGCAGGAGTAAACAGTGCTTGCAAGTAAAGTCCTGAGAACTCTGCGCTGAGACAATCCCTGCCTCAAAATTCACATTGCTAGGAGAAAATGAACAGGAGTTCACAGAGTTTGCCCAAGACAATAATCAAATGGATCAAACAGAAATGGATGGGGAATTCTGTAGAGACTTGAAGAAAGGTGTCAGCTTGGAATCAACTGAGAAAGATGCATGAAAATTTACAGGACTGGGAAGAGAAGTGGTAACAGAAGCAGGTAAACCTCAGTTCAGCATTGCCAGAGAGTTAGGAAGGTTAGTTATAAGAGCAAGTTTAGGCACTTATAGATTCTAATTTGCATCTTCAAAGTATCTAGTCCCACGGTTTACCTGTTGTGCTCTTTATACTGATGTTCACCAATTGTTGGTTTACTAGATAACCATAAGTGCTTTGATCCTGATTTGATTTAAACCATGTGAGCCAAGCAGTTGTTCTCTACAACACACCAGAAAATTTCCTGACTGCAGGGGACAACGTAAGAGGAGGAACAGGCTTCTGGGTAGAAATCCCAAATCCTTAATCATTTCTGAAAACATGACTCACCCAGCAGTAATTGTCCCCATCATCTGGAATTTTAGAGCACCATGTCAGTGCTTCATGGAGTGCTTTGAGATAAAAGGTGCCATATAAAAATATTTTATGTTTAACACTATGGCAGGTGTGACATTCCATCTCATAAAGGATAATCAGAATGGTACACAGGGTAACATTACAATTTTATCTTATGAGTCAACCCAATCAGAATTTAAGTGCTTATCTAGCAAATAGGACAGAGCAAAACCAGAAATAACCCAAAACAGCTTTTTTTTTTTCCAATGTTATACTTAATTCCCTTTCAAACCCATTTTTTAAATTATTTTTTTAAGATGTGAAAGAATATGATATGTCAAATAGATATATAAACTCAGATGACTTTTCAAATGGGAGCAGATAAATTCAGAGCTCAAATTTTAAAACCTACATAAACCTAAGGGGTTTCTGGAGCTTCAAGGAGGACCATATTGCCATTTATGCTCCATTCATGGCAAGACAGATGAATTCCCAAACCCAAATATGCCTGGGTAATACAGACTGCTCTCATTCAGACATTTTCTAGACTTGTGCAATCAGCTGTTTCTCTAACAGAAACTACTTGGCAGCCTTTTTAAACACACACAAATGACCCAATCCCAAAGTTTTATTCTTGTGAACTTGTGAGTATGGCTGATCTCAAGCCTCATAACTATGTGTTGAGATTTTTTTTCTCCTTCAGCTAGTTTCTTACTCTTAATATTTTGGGGGGGTAGGGTTTTTTGTTTGTTTGTTTGTTTGTTTTTTCATTTTGTTAGGGTGTTTTGGTTTTCTTTTCAGGGGATTTATAAAACTAACATTAAAAGAAAAAAAGAAGGAAGAGAGAAATTTGTACACATAAGGCAGTGTATGCACTAAGTATCTACCCATATTTGAAATGTGATGGGAATCACTAAAATCTGCAGGTTTTTCTACATTGGAAATAAACTACAGGAGAAACTTGGCTCAAAGCAATGTCTGCAACACAGAGGCAGGGATAAACATTGAGAAAGCACAGGGGTCTCTAGTTTGTCTTGTTTGTCTTCTGAAGTTTCTCTATGTCCTTCAAGGATGTAACCAGGCCCCAGGTAATGGACTGCAACCAAATTTGTTTATTCCCACAATTCTTTATTAAGCTAAGGCCTAAAGCTCTACAGTCTTGGATGCACTTCAATTAAAAAAAAAAAAATAAAGTGTCTTTGCAAAAGGCTTCCCTCCAAGCTATGTTCCTTGTACACAACTGAATGCTATTGATGGTCTATAAAGCTGGATATCAGGCCCACCTTTCAGTGGTAAACAAAAGGAACAGAAGAGGGTCAAGCCACACGATCATGCCTGACACCTGTCAGCTACTAACAAACTTTATGGGGTTGCAATGACTTCTTTTTGAAAAAAATCTACACAGGAGATATAGAAAATCACCCTTATTCTCTTGGTCTAAGCATTCAGCCACCACTTAGAGAACAAACACATATTTTCTTCATGGTTTCAAAGAGCCCTGGTCATTTCTTTTCCTCAAGATGTGCAAAGCATATTATATTTCATGTGTAGCTTTTTTCCTTCAAGCAATGTATGTGAACAGCTTCTGCAACTCTTTCAAGAGCATCTTCAGAGCATAATTTCTCGTTAAAAGTATGTTTTAGAAAGGAAATTTATTTTAAGGCAAACTACCTACCAACAATTCTACTCAGGCCATTTAGTGTCCAGGACACCAAGTGAGAGAAATTAAGATCCTTTTCAGTACCCTAGTGTCCTTTTACTTATGCCACTACTCCACTGGTGTAATCCCTCACCAGTGCACACACAGCCTTCCACATCCATGGGCAGCCATTAATGCCCACCACAGGATTTCTCAGCAACATCCTGTTTTGATATCCCAAGATCTTGTATCTTTTACTAAGAAACAGACAGCAGTGCCAAGGAAACAGAGCAAATGCTGTAGAACTCACACCAGGGCAGAGAAAGCAATGCTAGCCCAGAGCAAATCTCCTTTACAGCTCAGTGACCACTTCTGGCAGGGGAAGCAGGTGACCCCCAGGGCCTGGGGCATGAGCACTTCCCAGTGTCAGACAGTGCCCACAGGACTCTGTCCTTCAGACACTGCCTGCACAACAAGGGCCTCAACTTCCACCTACACATGAAAAGAGAAAGCATAAAGAAAATAAATTTTCATTTTACTTGGTGCCTTCATAGAACTTTGTCTCCCCTTGCTTACTCCTTGTTTTTGAGACAAGCATGTTCACAAGGAAAAGAACTACCCATGAGGAGGCTTTCAGCCCATGGTCCACCTCAGGTCACAAATCCCTGCCTCTGACTACATCAGACCCCCTTCTGGTGCAGGGTTTCCACCAGAAATGCTGACAGTTCAGGGTCTGGGGTTCTGCTTTTGGGCACATGCTACAACTAACAGCAAAACACAAGGCAGAGAGGTGCTGAAAAAGCAAGCAGTGTATTTGGAACTGTTTACAACCCAAACAAGTTTCAGCTGCTGCATAGCCAGCAACACTGTCATTTTGGTAGTTCAAGTTTCTGGGAATAAGATGATTTTTTTAAAAATTGTTGTTGGTGTTGTTGCTATTTTTGTTGTTATGGTTGTTGTTTCAACAGAACAGTACACTTAAACCCAAGAACTGGAGAGTTTTGATCTAATATAAGAAGGAGAGGGTCTAGTAGATCCCATAACCTATTTCCTTTCCAAGCGTGATCACTTCAATTCCATTTGATTTTGAAATCCAATAATTCTAATGGTATGTGTTGCTAAAAGAGATGGTCTAGGAAAAGAAAAAAAAAATCAGAGTAGCGTACAAAACGCATTTTCCCTGTCCCAGTCAGGCACCATTTTATGCATCCAAAACTATTTTTATAAATAATAATAATAATAATCTGAAGGGGAGCTCCCTCATAGCTGAACTTTTTATTAGCAAATTCATCTCTCCCGAACTTTGGAAGACAACAGAGAGACCTCTTGTGAAAGAAGGATGTACTGCAACCACACACACCACAACACCTTCTAGGCAACTTCCTTGTCTTTTCCCTCTTTCCATACTAATGGGCTCTTTAACCCCACCACAGTCTTGTCCTCAAATAACAGAAGCAAACAACCTCCTTCTCCCTGTCCTGCCCATTTGTCAGGACATCCCTAGAGGAAGGCCAGTTTAACTCAAGAAGGAGAACGAATTTTCATCATTCAAAAATAAAAGTTTAGATTTATTTCAACAGATGTGAAATCAGACCCATGGACATTTGCATAGTGCACTCCACCAAGCCCAGTGATGGCCATTTCTGACACAGGATTCAAGAGCACAAGTCCTGCACTCAGTGTTGGACAGGGACCTGCAGTCTGTCCCTCAGTGCTGCCCCACAGCAGCAGTGGTACAGCTGGAATCCATGACTTGGTGATTAGGTCTCAAAACTTGGGCTAAAATAACCCAGCAGAATTCCTGACATGGGCCAAAAAATCAGGAACCACAGGTGGCTGCAATAGTTTTATTGGACATTGCAAGGGAAATATAAATACCTGAGGCTCCCCAAATATATTCTGGAAATAAAGAAATAAATTTGTTGTCAGAACCTGGCTGCACATCAGTTAAGAGCAGTCATGAGCCATTAAAGGATGGCTGCACACAGACAATCCAATGTTTCATTCTGGTGTCTTGTTTGGTTTTTTAGTGTCACCTGTTACAATAGTAGCACCAGTGATCTTTTTTTTTTTTTTTTAGTATAGGGGCAGCTGCTTCCTGCAGTAATTTGGAGAGGCCAGTGCTGTTGCAGCACCTGTGCCATTCCCAGAGTGAAAGGTAGTGACCACATACTGGGCTGCCAGCAGGAAGAGAATTGCTCACCAGCACCTCAAAGGCCTTTGCTCTGCCAGATGCCTCACCTTCTCAGGAGGATGCTGGAGGCTGTGGGAAGAAGCTGACAAACTTGAGAAGAACTTGAAGAATCAAAGTGCTATAAAAATTCAGTATTTCCCCCAGGAGAAGTAAAACATCAGAAAAAAAAAAAGCTGAGGGAAGGAAGGTTGCTGAGGTCCCAAGTCCTCCTTTGACACTCTGCCTGGTAACAAGCCCCAATTTCAGCTGATTCCTGCCTATCCCAGCAGTTTCAGCTGTTAGGGAATGGCTGATCCAGGACCAGTGTTGAAGCTCCAGCAGCACAGGTCAGTCTTAGTATTGCATAGGAACAAAGCTCCTCAGCTCTGACTCAAAGGAGAGCAAACAGCCCACATTACTCAGTAAGACAGAGAACAAAATAACACATTTTATCTCCAGCATCTCCATCCACCCCCAATCTATTTATCACTCAGGGACATGACTTATAAGACTGTCCCCTGCTCATCTCTGTTTGGAGCCTTCCCTGTATCTGACGGTGTCAGATGGCACATCACAGACAGCAGTTCTACTCATCTCAGCAATAGGCATGAATCTTGGATTTCATCTCTAAATCAGACAAGCTGAATGGGAGGTGAGGGCAAAACAGTGGCCAAAACAGTCAAATCTTCAAATTGTGAAAAACACAGGGTGCCATTTGCTGCCAAAGGATGACTTCTACAGGCACGGTTTGCAACAGAAAACCATTCCAGAAATAAAAGGGCTGGAGAGGTTTCCAGCAGGGAAGCCTTAGAGGATTCTCAGTAGGAGAAGGAGAGAAGACTACCTTTGCAAGCACATTCAAGGTGTGAGCCCAGCTCCCACAGAGGCAGCCGAGGGCTCTAATTGAGCAGTGGCACAGGCTGCTGGGACCATCCCTGCTGGGAGCTCCCCACCAGGACAGGCACTGGGTGAGCTCCCCTGGGGCAGAACCTTGGGACCAAAGCACTAGAGATTTTTTTTCCGGGGAAGCAGGCAGAAGGAAGACATCTTTGCATTTTTCCCCTGGTGAGATTTAAAACAAAATACCAAATTTCCACAGTCACTGCCCATGGCAGCTATGGTACACGTAACAACAGCTCTGCTAGCACAGCTGATCTCCTAGACCTCTCTTGTGCACAAGTCAAGGCATCATCAGAGCCATCCTGCGGACCACTCTTTGCTGAGGGGTGCCAAGAAGATTCCCATTTCAAAACTGGTCTCTTTTATCCCCTTTGGGAGAAATTGTAAAAAGATGTCTATATTTAAAATGTTTTTTCTGGACTAATTTCAAAATTTTTGTGCATCCTGGAGAGGAACAGCTGTTGGTGTCAAAGTTCATTTGTAAATTATTGCTGCAGCCAAGCCCAAACCCTTACCCGGAGCTCAATCCCGAGTGGAGAACAGAGTCCCAAACGCCCCATTGCTGTGCCAAGAGCACCACCCGGTGGCCTCCCCGGCCAGGGCTCTCTCCCTCAGAAACCGTAATAAAACTGAAACATTTGAAGGGAAAGGAAAAAATCAGAAGCCTACAGCTGTGCACAGAGCCATATGGATAAGCTGGATATAAACCCTGGTGTGCTGATTGAATAAAACCGAGCCAGTATAAGAGCAAATTTAAAAATCCTGCATTACAAGTGTCTTGAAGAACGGGGGAAGAGTCACAGGGTGGGTTTTGCTGGGACCAGGTGAATGTGAAGGGCTGCAGATGTTCTGAGAGAGCAAGCCATGGTCCTACTATGGCTGGCACTTAACTCTTCCTCCTCTTCTTCCTCTGGCACCTTGCCTCCCAGCTCTGCTGCTCACAGGGGCAAGTACCAGCACACCAAAGGTGCTGCATTGCCCAACAGCTGTCCCTGCTCCCTGCACATCTTTCCTGCACCCTCAGCAAGCCGAGGCAGGTCTGGTATTGCTGACCTGGGCAGTGATGGGCCACCACCTTCCCTTTTCTACCTTCCCTTCACTATCACTTTACTTCTACCCAGTGTGTTTCACAGGGTCACTGCAAGTTTTCCTGAAGCCTTCATGATCATGAGGCCTAAAAGTGAGGATTTAACAAGTGTTCATGAGTAGTTTTCCATAAACTGCTCGCAGGCTTTGGCTGGAATTGAGCACTCATTGGGTTCCCTGGGGCATGCTCACCAGAGAAGACCTCCCTGAGCACTGTGGGATTTCTGTGTTCATCCTCCTGCTGCCTGAAGCAGGAATACATTAAATGATTCAGTCCTGGCAAGGAAGACAGCCCTGTGGGAAACAATTTATACAAGTGTTATTGGCTGTTAATGGAAATCTTTGGGAAGAAAAAGAAAATGTACACTTCTATTAAGATGAAAAAGGAGCGTGTCCATATAACAAATAATTCCCAGTAGCTATGCCTCGAGGCCCATGTGCAAAGGATAAGAAAGGTCCCTTGCTTTTAGTACTCTGTTCTGAAGGTTTTATATAAGAGCTGAATGGATCAGAGGGAAAATTGAAGAGGGTGGAAAAAAGTCATGCTCTGCCTGGCACTTACCAAGCAGGCAAGTGAACTCATCAGTTACCTGAGGTATTATCAAATAAAAAGTGCTCACAACAACATGAGCAGGAAGGAGGCAAGGGTCAGACAGGGCTAATTTGGGAATGAGCAGCCTACACCAAATGCCTGTGGCCCCAGCCTGGCAGCACAGCCCAATGCACAGGTCACCCAGGGAGCCATTAGCTCATAGGTCACAGGAACCATGGCAAAAGCTTCCTGTCAGCTAAGACAATCCTTCACCTCTTTTCCTCCTCTCGTTTCTTTTTGCTTTCCTGTTCTTTCCACTTTCCTTCTCCTTACGAGTTTAGGAAGAGCACCTTCTCTCATCTGCAGACAGACCAGCTGGCAGGTCATGCAGCAGTAGCTATGACAAATACTACAAATGTGGGATGAATACATCCAGCATATACTTGTCCTGTTTATCTTCTAGATGTCACTTCACCTAAATACAACCACACCATGAGAGGTGTTTTCTTGATAAAATATCAAAGCTGCTTTAGTAAAGACAGAATTACCGAAAAGGCTCTTCACTTCAAGAGACACTTCAAGACACCACAGCACTGTAAACCTTTATCATTTTGGTTAATAGAAAAATCCTCTCTCAAGTGTTTTGTACTGTGAGCAGTATAGTTTCTGGGACAAGTCAGCATCACTGGAAAAAATGAGATAAGTACACGAGCATGAAGATGTTGTGTAACAAAATGTAGTGTCACTTTCATTTCCTAAAATTGCAAGGGCCCAATTTTATTGAGAGGCACTGGAAATTGAAGCCCACACTAACTAGAAATCTAGAGTGATATTACCTGTGAACGTACTTTTTTCCAGGTTTGATGAACATCATCTAAATTATGTGTTTTATGCTTAAAGCTCTTTGGAAATGCATTCAGTTATTTGTGTTTTAAACCACCCTTCCTTTGATCATATGAAATGGATGAACATGAAAGTAGCATCTGTATTTAAAACAGAGAAATGTTATTGGATTTTACTTGGACATAAAGGCTCTTGTTGTTACAATATGCAAAGCAACATTTTTCACCATTAATACAGCTTCCTGAGTCATGTGCCTTTATAAACATCCTTTTTCAAATTTTCATTTTTTTTCATTTTTTTTTCCATCTGAAATGAATTTCATATTGCAATCCTTGTCAGCTTGAAACTACAGCCATATCTTTTTTTCAAAGGTGTTTGCAGATTGTAGAGAGATGCAGGCAAGAAGATAGTCTCTCTGCAGCAACAGCAAAAAAATTACTTGCTGTTTACTTTCACTGTGGATTTCTACAAGGACTGCTTTCAGTAGTGAAATTTTGAAGAATGGCATGGGATTTTTTTGTTTGTTTGTTCCTAAGCTGCTCTTTAGACTCTACTTATACATCCCCTACCACAACAAAGAAGGTCTCTGGATGCTGCTCCAGAGGTATTATTTAAAGGTATTTTAAACAGTGTCTGTAGACCTCCTTCTTCTTAAACCTCATAGCACACATCTAAGTAGCTAAAATATTCATATAAAGTCCCACTAAAACTCAGTTCTCAAAAGTATTTCTCCAGCAGCAATGTCCCAGGCTATAAAGGCTTTTTTGTCCTGAAGCACAGAGAAAGGAATGAGACTGTTGCAAAATAGGAGGAAACACCTGATCTGGAAAGTGTTTGTAGCTTACACACAGCTCTGCAATGAGGCAGACAGTGAAGGGGGATGAAACATGTTCTCCAGCTTAGACAGAAGTCCCACTGCAGCCTTTCTCAAAACAAGCCATTGTTGATGACTGAGAAAAGGACAGGGTCCTTTTCCTTAAGCTTTTAAAGATCAGGCTTGCCAGTGGCCATACAGAAGACTACAGGAATCTTACCTTGGGAGAAGATAAAGGTGTGACTTCCTGAAACACTTTCTAGTCCCCTGAAATGTCACAGAGAATGTCTGGAGGAGACCATAGCACAAAACACCACAGCACAACACCTCTTTGAGCCTGGGGGTTTCCCTTCACAACACCTCTCAGCTCACGTCTCCCATTTGTAACTTGTCCCCCTACTCCATGGCAACATGGGCCTGCAGCACACTCAGACACTAAATACCATTCAACACCACAGCAAGAAGTGTTAGAATCATAGAATGGTTTGGGGCAGAAGGCACCTCTAAAAATCATCTTGTTTCAAAATGTCAGTCTCCTGCAAGATGCAAAGGGCAGCTGTCATTCTCTAGACAAAGTGCAGATAAGAGATTTGAAACTCGTGCACAGAGTAGCCTGCCTCAGTCCCTCACTGCTCTCCTTGATACTACTTCTCATTGCCACTACTAGGGATTTTCTTTTTCAATTGATTTCTCCTTTTGAAATCAACCCACTTACAAGGACTGAATGTTTAATTCTAGATTATCCGAGACTCTGAAAATATTTTGCAGCAATGAAAAAATACCTCCTTTCTCCCCAGCTGCTTTAAAAACCACCACTGACAGTTGCCCTTACCTTTCCTTGGCTGAGGATTTCCTCTTGCAATGTTTTTCTCCCCTGCATAATTCTCTTCCCCAGGCTAACCTTTCTTAAACAGAACTTGAGGGAATCTACCCAATTAGACATTTAAATCAATTAGGCTGATTGACAGGAGGATTAAGTCTAGCATATTCTTGATTGCAGACACAAACACTCAGCTGGAATAAATACTTGCCTCATAAGGACTTGCTGAGGCTTAATTAGTTAATGTTTGTGAAGAGCTTTGAACACATGAAGTGCTATACCTGCACTGTTACTCTCTCTGTTCCTAGTAATGGAGGTGTCAAATTTGGACATGGCAAAAACAAGGAGGACAGACCTTGACCCAAGGCTACTGGGGACCACAGCTGCAGGAGAGGACAGCGATGTCTGGCAGGGCTTTGCTCTAAACATCGCTGCTGCTCTGTGTTCACAAAGCCTCTCTCATTCCTGGGCAGGATGGCAGCAGCCCCCGATCTCCAGACCTCACACCAGGACTTTTCCCACACTGGAATCACACCAGCATCAGATCAGCAGGCAGGGCGTGAGTGAATTCTGGAACCCATTTGTTCTGCACCCTGTTCCACAGCATTCTTCCCAGGAAGGAATTCAGGTTGTTGTGCTTTTGAAGAAGTGCCATTCACTAAGGCATCAAGGCACTTGCTCCTCATGAACAATAGCTCAAGTTCATAA
Source organism: Argya squamiceps (assembly GCA_037834095.1). NCBI lineage: Eukaryota > Metazoa > Chordata > Aves > Passeriformes > Leiothrichidae > Argya > Argya squamiceps. The sequence goes on along the minus strand of JBBMKD010000102.1, from coordinate 48,281,591 downwards.
AGGCCTTTGAGGCCGCACACCTAGAAATCTTCACATGAACAGAAAATGTACACACACCTCAGCAATACAAAGGATTTCTTTTCAAAAAAGCATACATAAAGTGTCACCCTGAAAACCTGAATTTCTCTGGTTCTATGTAGGTAAATACAGATTCAGCTTTGCAAGTTGTATGTTTCACCAAAAAAGAGTACACCTGAAAATCACTTAAACAACTAAGTATATTAACTAATATACCAATGAAAATAAGTAGTTTTTTTCAGCCCACACAGAACTGTCTTACTCAAATTGCAAACGTATACACACATGTGAACTGAAAAACTTTAAGTCTGGAACTCACAAAATATAGTTTGGACTGGCATTAAAAAGAAGTCCTCAGAATCCAAACCATTGTAGCCTGCCAGTAAGGTGGTTTCCAACTGAAAAACAAAGCTGTCCCATCCTTACCCTTCCTCTGCCAGCCCATTGGACACTGAAAACAAATTGAACGTCAGTCCTGGTCATTTACCTGGCCAGAACAAAGCTGCTGAATTCTTTGTCTGTTCACCTCCCAGAATCCCTTGTATATGATCTGTCCAAAAGTTCGTCCAAAAGTTCTTCCAAAGTATCTTCCTGATAAAGGCTGTTTAATTTCTGGTACAATTCATAGCAGTCCCTTCACTGATTCATAAAAACAATGACCTCATGACACTATTTTTGCCAGAGCATTTTGAATAAATTTGGGCAGTTTTTCTGCTGTGTGGAGAAGTAGTAACACTGGCAGATAGTCCCAGGAACCAACACAACAGAGGTCATGCACAGAATTCAGCTTTAATACCGTTAAAACATTTATGCACAAACATAAGCCGCAAAGCTGATAAACCTCAAGCAATCATTATTTCCAGCTAAGGGGAAAAACTCTCCATCACCAGCTCTAACCTACTGAAACACAGGAATGCCCTCAGAAACACCAGCAGACCTTTTAATTTCAAAACATACATTTTGAAAGATGTTAATGAAGGAATCTTTGCTACTGGCAAGTACATGGGAACTAAGTTTAGTGTCACAGAAATACAACACCAAATGTTTCTGTTTTCCTTAAAACCTGGATTAGCAAGCAGCAGAAAATATTCTAGACAAGGGTGGGGTTTTCAAGGCAAAAGGATGAATTGTACCATTGTTTCACAGAAAGTGATAATCTAAAATCTGTGTTTGTGTCTTTTAAGATGCCCACTGTCAAAACCTAAAATATACTACAATAAATATTTCATCATTAAAGAAATGCAGGTTCATTTTCAATGACCATCCCACTCAGTGGTCTCTTTCGGAATGCAGAGAACCAATTCTTTTTCCCAGTCATTAAGGGATTCATCTGCATAGCCTTGTTTGTTTTCCCCATATATCCTGCTGCCTTTCCCAGGTAACTCTGTACCTAAACAGAGATTTTGGAATATTCTGATTTTATAACCTTACCAGTTGCTAGCCAATAATTTATGCAAGGCTTCAGCTGCTAGGAGGTGTTCATTACTGTCACATTCTAACATCCAGCTCTAACTTCTGTCCCTTGAACATTAACTGTGTGAGTTATGAAAGCACGTAAATATAAACTTCCATAAAATTCTCCTGTGGATGAATAATTGCTCAAAGTTACTTACATGGTGGAGCAGTTTTTCTTTTATTTCTTTTAAGGGATTCTTCTTCTGTCTTGTCACTAGAAAATTATGATCCAGGTGAGATAATCTAGCAGTTGCCATAGTATCTGCTTGGAATCAGCTATTCCCAGACACACAGAAGTAACTAGGGAACTACCACAGGAATGCTACACACCAGCAAAGGGAAAGATGTTTTTTATTTCACTCATAAAGCTGTGATAGATTTGTCTAGAGCATTGATTTACTTAGGAAAATAAAACATTTTGAAAAAAAGTTATGTTTTCCTTCAGCATTTCCTCCTGTTGTTTTATTTCCCACTTTTTTTTCTTTGGGAATAATTTTGTTTGTTTCAAATCACGAGGGTCCATTTAATATGGTGTCTCTCCCTCTTTCTTTATTTGAAGAAATAATACCTTACCAGGACACATGCTGACTTTTAGCTAAACAGCCAACACGCTTCCATTTTCAAGAACAATTTTATGCTTCCATTGGAAACACTGGTCAATAATACATTTTTCATCCATCACTCACCATGTGAACAATATTCTGGCCAGTATGTTTCCAGGCAAGATGAAATTAATAAGATGTATTCGACCCATTTAGTTCCAGCCTTACACTAGGCACAAATGCTTCTCCTGAGCTGTTAAATAATAAGTTTTATGCTGTAGCAGTGCAATGTCATTGAAACTCTCAACATTGCAGGGTAGTTGCAAATGCTTAGGATTACAAAATTGCACTCTTTTTGAAAATCCAGCAATAATGGTTTTTTGACAACTCACCATAGGGGTTAACAATCACACACTTCCATCTTCTGGGAAAATCATCTTCATTGCTGAAATCCTTTATGTCAAACATTATCTAAAACATTTTATGCTGCAATTCTTCATGTGAAATACCTTCTTAGGGCACAGTGGTTGTCACTGAAATTTAAAAGCTTTATAAAGACAGCAATGACAATGCAGGATTAACCTTTTATGATTCAATACATTTTTCCAGTGGTTATAAGGAGCACCCCTTTTTCACACCTACAGTCCTTATCCAATCTAGCAATCTCACACAGCTCCTGTTGCAGCACTTGCTCAGCCCTACCAAGGTACTTCATGTTCTCATGGCACCAAATATTCTCTACTGCTTTAATTGCTGAAACACTCTGGGAATAATTCCTGTATTTCTCTGGTTTTTAAAATGCTTCCAGCTCTTCATATCAGTTTCTGAATTCAGAAAACAAAATGTATTTCCAATGACAGTTTAAGGTTATTAGCTTTACTTTTCCTGATTTTTCAATTCCTACTTTGTCAAAACAGTTCTAATTTAAAAAGAAAAAAAGTATGCAAGAATACAATGTCTGACTTTTATGATAATCACACAAATTTACTGCACTGCTGGACTCTGCCTTCAACTACTTCTGACACAGGAAACACATCTGAATGCCACTCCTAAGAGCAAAGCATTAAATCAGATTTAATTAGCTGCCTATACAAATTGTTAAAATGAAGTGCAATAAATTTGTGTGATTATCATAAAAGTCAGTCATTCCAAAGAGTTTACAGTGATTCTTAGAGTAATGAGGAGGCTGTGATGTCTTTAAGGACCAATATGCAATAAGCTTTTCTCACTGACAGCCACTTTATCACACATGCAGAGAAGGCAGCTTTTCAAAAACACCATCAATATCCTAGACACAATTTTATTTCCACTGCTTCAGACAATACTGCAGGCCTGCGGGAAAATACCATTTTTAATAACAGAACTGACATATACACAGGCTACTAAGAAACAGCCTCCTTCAAAAAAGCCACTTTTTGCAAGCAACTCAATTTCAAATATAATGCCTGTTTCCACAAAGAAAGCAAACTTTTTTCTAAACCAACTTGAATTTTGCAGAAAACGATTTAATGATGGGAGAAATCAGTCCTGTGTGCATCAAGCATAAGTGAAGCTAAGTCTGCTTGTCATGATCACTGCAACATCACAATATATATGACTAAAACAATAAGGGGCAAAAAACGCTGGTAGAATAAGTCTCAGCTCCAGTCCTGCAAAGATTTGTGTTGGTTTTAATGGGATTATATGCAGCAGCAAAGAAAAACACATTTGTAAGTATTCAAACGACTGCAGCATTAAAGGGGTTCCACTACTCGTAAATGAAGGAACACACAATACTTACTGAAATTGGAAATCTTTTAAAACAAGCATTCCCCAAATAGATACAGTACCAGAAGAAAAAAAAACCCAAAACAGCAACAATCCAACTCAAAATACTTGGCCACACATTTCTTTCCCAATTTATTGGAAAGAACTGAAACACAACATTTACTGTATAATTTAGCTTTATTCGAGGTACAGGGCGAAGAATAACAACTTTTCTGCTGAAGTCTACAATGTATTTTAATTTAGAAAATTACACCTTCAGCCTAGTTACAAATAAACCTTATTGTAGAACAAACAGTGCCATTATACACTGTCAGCCCAGTTAAAGTGCCCATAATTCCTTCCAGGACCAAGAATGTCAACAGTAATTATTTGTGGACTTAGAAAAGACAGAAAAACGCATGCCCAGAAACATAAAAAGCATTTTCCTTACATTGCTTAAATTAAAAGAAATCCAGGTGACAGAGGAAATTATAGGAAAAATATTTAAGAGTGATACTTATGCGTCTTTGGGAAGATCACTTTATAAGCACAGCAAATTTATTGTATTTTCAAGCAGACTAAATACCTCCCCAAATCTGGCTACTTGCCAAAAAGCAAGCAGTCGACTTCTGAAAGTTCACTTTAACAAGAGGACCAAAACCCAAGAGGCCTAAGCTCAGGGGGTAGCATCCCAATATCCCTCCATCCCCCTACAGACAAAAATTGCAGTAACAAAGAGACAGAAAATCCACCTATAATTCCAGTCAGAAATGAGGTGGCAGATTTGATGGTGTTTGAGTCCAGCTATTCCACACAGCTGCTAAACAATCTTCGAAGGTCCCTGAATAAAAGAAGTTAAAGTGTCTGTGTCTCAGAGGAAACAGTCTCTGCTGTACTGCCAGGCCTCAATCTTGAGTCTCCTGGGCACACATTTTTAAATATTAGGAGACTAAATATATGATCAATGACCAAACTCCCACTGTTCATTTTCAGGCAGGTATGCACCATGCAGTGTGAAGCGCCAGTCTTTTGCACAGCTTCACATGCCTAAACACCTCCAAAATTTTTTGCTCATTCTCATTTCTAAGGCCAGAATTTCCTGAAGAAAAACATATTAATATGTGAAGTTTTCACTGTGTTTCAATAATGGGAGGGGTCCAAGGGGACAAGAGGCCAATGACAGTAGGCAGATGACAGGTGATAGAAAATACGTAGGTGAGGTCTAGGACCAATGAAAAGCCATAGCATATGGGAAAGTGAAGAAGCTGAGCTGGGTGGCAAATGGAGGGGATATCCAGGGACCACTTTATCTTCAGGCAGTTGAAAAGCTAAAAAGGCAACTTTGTCTATTATGCATGTGTTTCACTACAAAACAAAATATTGATGACTCAATTCTATATGCTTGGATCTTTGTGCTTGTTTCAAATCTGAGAAATATTAGAGTTAGGGCATGAAAATACGCAAGAATGCTTAAAAGCTGCAACCAACTAAAGAAGAGCCAAGTCAATGGTTAAACATGATGGATAGCCTCTGGTTTCTAAAAGGAGAATATTTTTTAATAGTCAATACCAGCTAGTATAGAGACAACCCTGGAATAACTAGAACTTGATCAGGATCTCCATAATGAGTTAGAAACCAAACAATACCTTTTAAGAGGCATGAACGGATTCCTACTCAGCTGATTTGCTAAAGCTTGAAGCAAACAGGTTCTTGCCTTCCATTGCCTTAGACTTAGCAAATCCTCTGGAGGTGGAACTTTCCTGTTGAGGTCTGCAATACTAATTAATACTTTGCACTTAGCTCTGGGGGGGAGGATTGTTTTTCTTGGTGATATATTCAGACTCTCTTCATTGTTAGTATTTAAAGAGATGGCTACACCATAACTTATTGTCAGTGGAATATAAAGCCATATGAGAGTCTAATCCACAAAGACTTAAGGAAGGGCAAGAAGGAATATTTCTTCTTCCTAACTAATCAGAAAGAATTTGCTCTGCATCTATAATCTCCCCCAGACTTACCGTAGAGAAAGAAATCAATCAAGAAATGAAAACCTTACAGGGAAGATAACTCCAGAACCCAAGGAGACAGTATACATTAGAAAAACTTCAGGAAAGGAAGAACAGTGATAATCCTCAATCACGGAGCATGAACATGTTTCATATATTAGAAACCCTCTCACAGAGCAAAAGGATCAGGTCTGCGTTGGAATATCACACAGAGGGAAAAGGCAGTAGGAGATGACAGGGGATTTTCACCAGTTTTTGTCTTAGTCCTGCCTAATATTACTTTCAACATCAGCAAGCAAAGCTTGAGGCTGAGCTCCCCAAAATCATATGGGTTTTCATTGCTACAAGTAACTTAAACCATAATGTTTGGGGACCTGGACTCCATTGGACAGCACAGAGGCAGAGCAAGAACACTGAAGCAACAAGAGAAAAGAAGGAATAACAAAGTAGGAGAGAAAGAAAGAGGTAAAAACCCTGAGAAGCACCTGGAAGCTTTTTAAGCCTCCAACCTGAAGAAGGGCCTAATGCCACACATGTATTAGCGACAGTGACAAACCCGTGCCTCAGCACTGTCACAGCAGCATCTGTACTTACAGGTGCCATGCAGTGACCACCTGGCACAGTCCATCTTTAGCCCGTCTGGAACACAGAGAACTTGAAAAAAAAATCATTGAAAAAATAAGTACTTTTATAATTGTTGCAAGCAAATTCTCCATCTTCTGCACTATGAATAAGGCTGCAGACAGGTTCTTAAGGGTGAAAAAGGCAACTTGTAACACAATCTCCAGACTTTCAGATTCATTGTTGATTAAATATTTTTTGTCACTTCAGACTTTATTCCTAAACAACTATATTAAAAAATAAGATAATTACAAAATATAGTATTGCACATCAGAAGCTATTTTTCCACAGTTTCCTATCCAAAATAGACTTAAATTAACAGAGGATACATTATTACTAGTACTGAAATACAATGTAATGCTTTTATAATATTAGGTTACATTAGGTTCCCTTAACTCAGGGAAGCACTTAAATCCATTCTTGTTTTCAGGAAAAGGAGAAGTCTTCCTGACTCAGAGACTCCAAAGCAGAAGTATGACATACCATATAGCTACTAGTTGGGCATACAGTAAAGATTTGATTGGTTTGTTTCACCAATTCATGAATTCCACAGCAAGTCTTATTCCAGTAAGTATTAGAAATAAGCTAATTCAATTTAAAGTGCAATTCTCCTTTAAGAGTCAAATGATCTCTACTTTTATACATAATTCTTGCAGCAAAACAGTCACAAGTTGAAACAGAAACATGATGACAGCACCCTACATTTTTTGGTTATTCAGCAAGTTCACACAAAATATTAGCACTCACCAAAAAAAAATACTCTGGTTCATATAGTTGTGAAAATATTCCACTGATTCTGAAATGCTTCTGACATTTTCTCATTATGAAATACATAGGCAGAGCAGCAGCTCTCCAAGTGTAAAACACCTTCCTTCATTTTTACAGGCTGTGTATTCAATGCCAACACCACTGACATTATAACATCAATATGAATTGCTAGCACATGAAACTCAAGGACAAGGAATTATAAAATGGCAAACTCAAGTGCTTTTTGAATTTAATTAATTAATCCAAAGTTCTGAGATTCAAAAGCTGGTCTAGGTCATGGCCCCTCTCTGAGCTGAATTTTCCCCCACAGAATTTCTTTAAAACTGCATCCAATAAAAATATTAAAAACCATATGCAATAGAGCATCTGACACTTCCCCTGGGAGACCTTTCCACAGCCAACAAGTTGTTTTTCCCCAAGCTGGATTTTAGTTTAATTTCATGCCATTGCCTATTCTCATGGAAGCGAGGAGAAAAAGGTCACAGCGAGGGCAAGAGACAGAAAAAAACCCAACCAACCAAACAATTGCTAAACTACACTAAAAAAGTATAAAAAAGCATTTCAGCTATGAAGTGTGTTGATGAAAGGGAAACTGTGAAGGCAAAGGTTAACTTCAGTCACAATTTCCCAGTTTTTTCTTCTCCATCAGCATGGAAAAGTCACAGATGCACATGGATGTCTCCAAGAGGGAAAAAACTCAATACAGAAAAATAACTTGAGTTACCATTCCATAATTATGATTTTGGGAAAAGAAGCAAAGTGCCCTTAGAACTGCTTAACTTCCTACTGCCCAGAGTAGGAAGAAAACCTCTTTGAAAGTTGTTTCTATTTCAATCTTGAAAAGGTATCAGCCATATCTTCCCCATTCTAAAAACAAATGAAAACTTCATAGTACACAGCACCACCTTCTTGTAAAGGAACATTGTACCATCTATTACCCTGAACATTCAATGAAAGATGTTGCCAAGGGAGATACAAAACACCATATTCAGTCAATAAGGTTTTGTATTCCCTCACAACTTAATAAACACAGTATCTGGCTGCTTATTTAACATATCCTACAGCTAAAGAATAAATTTACTTTTTATTCTTCCTTCTCTGAGGCTAGAAGGAATTGGTGAAAAGACTGTTTAAAGAATTAGTGCAAGATGTGTATGCAGACAGCTATTTTGAAAACATTACAGACACAAAACTCCTGGAGGATATCACACAAAAAGGATGAGAGAAGACTCACCACTAGTATCAGTCACAGAAGCAAACATTTGTAAAAGATGTAAAAGCCCAAATCAGTACTTAAAGAAAAATAATAGACACCCTCCAGAATTTATCTAGTCCCCACTGCTTTCAACAGAGAGACTGCCAAGTAGGAGGAGGTGAATGTGAATTTGATCTCTGCCTTTCAGAATCAAAAAAAAAAGGCATGGCAATAGCCACCAATAGCTACACATTAAATTCCCAATTCATTTAGAAAAGAAAACATAAATTATTTGTTAACCAATAAAAAGAAGACCAAACAAGCTTGAAAGATTTCATGTGTCCTCATCAATAACTTCCTTTCGGCGCTGAGCCCGGAAATGGCGCTCAATGTTTATTGTCACTTCCCTCTGCAAATTCCTGCTGTTAGTTTTCCCAGCTGTTCTGATCCAGGGGTGCTGAAGTACTTGACGTGCTGTGTAGCGCTTCTGGGGATCCACTATCAACAGCCTGGTGATGAGGTCTTTTGCTGCTATTATGGAAGAAAGCAAAGGAGAGAGGGATGAAGCACAGAGGTGTGTAATGTACTCTATGATGTGCAATCCTGTGCAATGTGCCCTAGGATGACCCTGCTCGAGCAGGGTGTTTGAAACACATCAAACACCATAGTCACTTCCAATCTTTCCCATTCTGTGATGGTGACAGTTATGCTCACACAAAATGCCCTTAATTTTTTCATTAGTTTTACCATGGTTTTTGTAACTATCCCCAGAAGCTATTCTAACAACTGCAGTTAGAGTTAGTGACAGAAAATACTAAATCTCTATGGCTGATATCATTCTCTCCTTCAGAAACAGAGGAGGAAGTGAAGGGAATTTAATCTCAAAAGTGTGCTGAAGGCATCAGGCTAAGTGTTCACATTCACAGGAAGGAGCATGGGGTATGTCATCCTTTAAGAGGCGTAAGTGTTGTAAAATGCTGTGGAACATGTTCTTTAAAAAAACTGTACAAGGAGTGAAGGAGTTTTAGGGTTTCTGATTTTGAAGAGTGCACAAAAGACACTGTACACTACGTGCAGACCCCATTGTCAATAAGAAATCAACACTGTGTTCTGCAGGGCAAGGATTTCATTCTCAGCTTCTGAGATTTTTGATAACATCTTTACAATCTAACATAACTCTTGAGATTATTTTGACACCTTTTTCTGCAGAGACATATAAATAAGATGAGAAAAATCCTTGCTTTTGCTTAGAAAGGGAGGAATTGAGGACTACATTAAAGCATTCAGAACTAACATGCAGAAACAGAGCCACCGATAGTACCAGGGAAGTAAATTCACATTTAAAGCACAGATTCACACAAGAGAGACCTATAAAACACACCAAGTTGATCAAGCTCACTACCCTGAAAAAAGAGTTTTCCCCACTTCAGGGAAGACAACTTCCACTTCTCAGATCTGCTATAAGTGCACAAGCTTACCTGCAGAAATATTGTCCCAATAAGGGGATAGGAACTCGTAGTGACCCAGCTGTATGATCTGAAACAGCTCCTCTTGATCACGGTCCTGACTGCGGAAAGGGGGAAAACCGCAGAGCAGGATGTAAAGGATCACACCAGCTGCCCACATGTCTACTTCCAGGCCATAGCCTAAGGAAGAAGGGACAAACAGTAAGTCTTGTTTTAGAAAGAAAACTCACAGCTGCGAGGGAACTGTTTATTGGAAATAGAATGAAAAAGAAACACAGAATCTCTGCTCAGTTCCTCAAAAAGATGAGGTGAGCAAAAGAATAAGTGGCTGGTACACCACACTTACAAGCTGCCCCTTATTAGCTACAGCTTGCACAGAGTCTCTCTTGTCCACAACATGTTTCAAAAACACTGTCTCACAAGGCCAGTGTCAACTGGAGACTAATTGAGGAAACAGAGCACATATTTCTAAAATAGTCGTCCTCAGATTCCCTTCAAAAAAAGAACTACGAGTGCCAAGTTTCCATTGAAATTGGATAGAACTGGAGATGTAGAACCCAGCTCCACAGAACAAAAACCAGAAATAGATTTGCTTGAGTCACCAACAAAACTGACTTCTTTCCAAGTCTGAATCTTTTTGGAAGATGAAATCGTCAGAATTCCTTGTGATGCAAAACATATTTTGAATTGTTACATAAATTTAACATACATGTTCACAACGACGTTGCTTCACTGGGGGCTTTGGAAAGCTGTTTGGATTACAGTAATGAAATGGGCCTGGCCACTCTTAGGTTGCAACATGAACTTTTGGTCATTATCCCCCTTCAGTTATTACTATCTATGATATTTTATGGCTTATCTGCTTGGAAGTCAGTGATATACTAGCACAGACACTAATAATGCAAATATAACTGATGCTTGTGTTTGTTAAAAGCTAAGAGGTTTCCTTTCCCAAATTACACTGCTCTCCTACCCTGAAAAACAATTTCAGTAGGTTGAAACATTCTGGACTATTTCCATTATTAGAAAGTTCAGCATAATTGAAAGATTTATGACAAATTAAAAATATATACACTCACCCTTCTCAGCAAGTATTTCAGGAGCAACATACGTTGGTGTTCCACAGACAGTAAATATTGGTTTTGTAACCTGCTTAGCAAGGCCAAAATCTGCCAGTTTCAGTGTAGTAGATTTATCTGCATTGTGCTGAACCTATATCCAAACAAAAAATACATATATTCAGTCCAGATGCATTTTAAAACAGCAAAATACAAAGGAAGCAGAAAATTAAACAGGAGGGAGTTCTAATAATAGTACTAATAATGGAAACAGTCTTCAGAACATGGTTCTTTTCCCCCATACACTAAAAGGGTGCATTTATGTAAGAGCATAAGCAATTACGGAAAAAAGAAAACTGCTCTACAAACTCCGGCACACTGCAGTTTCCAAGAAATTAACAGAAGGAACACAAAAAATAACCAAGAGGCAATTAAATATTATTTCCTCCTGAGAAAATAAACTGTTTGTTTTCCCTGGGAAAGCAAAGAAGAATGCTGTGGACGTCTTTATGCTTAAATGCAATGAGCCCAGGTAAACTACTGACTTTACCCTGGTGTTTAGCCCCAGACAGCAACTAAGTACCACACAACTGCTCAGTCACTCATCCCTCATCTGCCAGCAGTGGGATGGAAAGGAGAATCCAAAAAACAGTGGGTTGAGATAAGAACAATTTAATAATTGAAATAAAAGTATAATAATAGTAACAGTAGGAATGGTAACAACTATAATGAGAAGGGGTACAGGGAAAGAGAGCAATAGAAAGAGAAAGGAATAAAACCCAAGAAAAACAAGTGCTGCACAATACAATTGCTCACTGCCCACTGATCCACAGCCCAGCCTGTCCCCAAGCACAGACCAGCAACTCCTGGTCAACTCTCCTCAGCTTATTTACTGAGCATAAGGTTCCATGGCATGGAATATCCTTCTGGGTCAGCTGCCCTGGCCATGCTCCCTCCCAGCTTTTGGTACCCCTGCTACCTGGCAGAGCATGGGACACTGAGAATTCCTTGACTTAGGATAAGCAGTGCTCATCAACAACTAAAACATCAGTGTGTTATCAAAGTTACTCTCATACTAAATCCAAAGTACAGCACTGTACCAGCTAAAACCACAACACATGGAAAATGTATCTCCATCATACTGGTCTAACAACAAAACACAAACCAAAAAAAGCTTTGTGTTTGTTCTAAATGACTCTTCTACTCTACCTGCTGCTCTAAAACTAGATTAAGTAATGGTCACCACACAGCAAGAGTTGTAGAAATAAGTCCATGCAGAATGACCTCCTAATCGGGCTTTTTCAGCAGTTCTCATCTCCTACCTCCACCTGGCAAGTAATCAAAATACTTTCTTCAATTCCAATTTTGTATGCATGGGTCTTTAGCATTACTTTATAATGCAGTTAATGAAGGGCTATTTTAAGAAATTAAATATGTTAATGACATAGGCAGTGGGATGGAGCACACCCTCAGCAAGCTGGCAGGCAACTCCAGGCTGAGTGATGAGTTTGACATGCCTGAAGGATGGGATGTCAACCAGAGGCACCTGAACAAGCTCAAGAAGGCTGAGTCTCATGAGGTTAAACAAGGACAAGTGCAGGGTCCTACACCTGAGCTGGGGCAATCCCTGCTATCAATACAGACTGGGTTATGGACTGAGAGCAGCACTGTGAAGAGCACTTTGGGGTAGCTGGTGGATTGAAAACTGGAATGAGCCAGCAATGTGCAGCTGCAGTCCAGAAAGCCAACCGCATCCTGGGCTGCATCCAAAGCAGCATGGCCAGCAGGGCAAGGGAGATTATTGTGCCTCTCTGCTCTGCTCTGGTGACACCCCACTTGGAATGCTGTGTCCAGCTCTGGGGTCCCAGCACAGGAAGGACGTGGACCTGTTGGAGCCAGGAGGGCCAGGAAAGAGAGATGGAGCACTTCTTCTGTGAGGAAAGGCTGCAAGAGTCGTGCTTATTCAGGCTGAAGAAAAAAAGGTTCTAGACAGACCTTATTGTGGCCTTCCACTAATTAAAGGGGGCTTAAAAGTAAGATGAGGACAGGCTTTTTAGCAGGGCCTGTAGCAATAGGACAAGGGGCAATAACTTTAAATTGAAGAAGAGTAGATTCTGACTAGATATTAAAAAGAAACGTTTTATGATGAGGGTAGCAAAACAGTGGAACAAGTTGCCCACAGAAGTGGTGGATACTCTATCCCTGGGAACATTCAAAGTCAGGTTGGACAGGGCTCTGGTCTAGTTAAGATGTCCCTGCACATTACAAGGGTTTGGGCCAGATGACCTTTAAAGGTCCCTTCCAACCCAAACCATCTTAGAATTCCATATTCAAAGGCCAACTCATAAACAATGCAGCAGTATAATTAAATAAATCAGCATGCTCAATACTAGTGACATACACTAAATATTCTTTGAGAGATAAAAAAAGTCATTGATTTCCTTTAAATGAAAAACTGCTTGTCCCTGGAACTATGGGGAACAGATCAGCAGCTAAAATGGCTACAAAAAAGCCTAATAAACCCGGATTTGGTTTTGAATGGACAAAATATAATGTGACAGGTATACTCCATGCTTTAACACCTCATACTTTGCCATCAGACATCGCTTAAGAAAGCCAAAAATTCAGGATGGTTTCTATTACCAGATAACTAACGCATAGATGTAACAAAATTTGCTCTTGTACATTACAGTTGACTAATTCCCATTAATCATCTTTACAGAAACTGTAAGCATGCATCCAATTTTGATTAAGCAACATGGGTTTGGACTTATGGTGTTTTTTTTTCCTTTTTTCTTTTTAAGAAACAAAAAGAATTTCATTACAAAATAATACTGTAAAGCCTACTAATCCCTTTTTACCTTCCTTATAAAAAATGCACAAAACTGGGAGGAGTGACTGATACCCCAAAATGTTGTGTGGCCATTTAGAAGGATCTCAACAGACCTCACAGATAGGCAGGGCAGAATCATTTGAAATTTAACAAAGACAAGTGCAGGGTCCAAAACCTGGGCAGGAATAACCCATGCCTCAGTACAGGCTGGGGGCTGACCAGCTGGAAAGCAATTCTGCAGAGAAGGAGCTGGGGGTCCTGGAAGACATAAGTTGTCCATGAACCAGCAGTTCTACTTCCAGAATTGATTATGCAAAATATTTTGGGGGGTTTTTTGCTGCTGTCCCATAAAAAATACTTTCATTCAGTATGAAACTGAAAATAGTGTTTACTCCAATCATGCAGCCAAAACTTCTTCAAGAAGAAGCTAAAATGCCACAGCCTTTTTCTCTATTATATTAAGCAAATACGTGACAATCTTTTGCCATCGTGCACTGCGGACACAAACTGACAAAAATGACAAAAAATTATAAAAGTAATGCTTTGTAGAACAACATGCATCTATAGAATTTATATTCTAATAATAGGGGTAATAATGGTAAGATGTTACAAAAATTCACAACTGAAATACTCAACTTTATATGCAATATGAAAATACAGGCATGAATGTATTCTATATATATATATATTTTAAATTATATAAGAAAAGCATGTCACATGGAATTTCGACTACCCTGCATGCTACTGTACTAAGACAAACAATACTGAAATGTTTATATACATTTTTAGAAAACAGCAGGGTGGTGGGAAGGGTGGAGAACACAATGGTTTTAACCCCAGCCCCAAAATCTTCAGGAGATTTCTTGCTTTCTAAAATGCACTGACTGTTGCACTTTTTCTTTTCTCAGGATGCCAGACTCCTAATCTCCCATTGCAGCACAAGGTGGCAACACAGCACCATCTGTTCTTTCAGGACAAAACCACTGAGCTTCCACTTTACTTAACAAGGGAGCAGGCAGGAACAGCAGGCACGGTGGGTATATTTTCACAGCTTTGTGACAATCACTTCAGAGACAACATGTAACCTGTCAGCAAGCCTGAAAAACCTCAGCCCAGAACTTCTCAGCAGCTTCACTAATGCTGTGCTCAGAACAACTCAGTCAGCTCAGAGAATTCCCTTTGTCCCCAGCTTCCTAGTGTTCTGTCTACCTTTCCATCACCTGGCATCACCTTGAGCATGCAAATATGCTCCACTGTAGAAAGCTTCTCAGGCTTCTCTTTTTAATCATTCCTGAGGCCAGACTACTCCCCCGTAGCAGTATTACAGAAATGCACAATCTGCTCAAGAGAAATCTAACCTCTGACATCCACAGTATGTATTCCATGCAATAGTGAGAACAAAGCAAAAGTAGTGCTGCCTGCCTATAGACTTGAGGTAAGAAAGACTAATACATTATGATACACTTTCTGTAGACAGCCAGTTTAGGTCATACAAATATTTATGTTCTTCAACTGCCAGCATCTAGTGGTCTTGGACTAAAGGCAGTCAATTGCACACTACTTACTCAAATACAGATGACACATCAGAATATTAGAATATTGTTTGAGGATTTCTAGCTATCCCAGCCATACAACCAGAAGATTATAATATAAGGACACATTCATCTCCAAAGGGAAAAAAAATAATCTTTCTCTTTTTCTCCTGTCTGTGGATGACTCCCAGTACTTAATGCTCTTGTTTGGTTTCATACCTACCTTGTGAAATCCATCAATGTGTTTAAGATGATGATTTACGACATTAATATTTCTCTGTATGCACATGTATATGGTAGCACAGATGCTTCTTATGGACATCATGAAAGCCAGTTAGCCCATGTGACATTTTGTACATGGGAAATAGACAGAGCTGAAGAAAAATTACTGCTTATAGATTTGAGTTTCAGACATTCCCTGCTGCTAACCAGAAGAATCTCTATGAACGATCTTGCAGAAAATTCTGGAAGTTAAGACAGGGAAGTGGTTAAACAGGAGTTTGACTCACATACACTCAGAAACCTGGCAGTACTTCACATATATGTAAATAGTGTCGGAAAATGGATAGTCCTTTGTATTTATGTAAATAGTGTCACAAAGTTCAAAGGCAGAAAGGCTATACTTGAAGTTCTCACACATACATGAAAACTTGAGAGACAGAAAAAGGGGCAGGGGGTAATCTCACATGCATAAAAAGCTACAACATTTATGAAGTTGAGTGTTGAAGAATTACCACATTAGCATGTGAGGGAAATGTACAAGGAGGTGAGCACACAATCACAAATACAGCCCTCTCCCTTCCCCCTAGAAAGGGATGACTCTATGTCTTTTACAGCTACAACCTGGAAAATCAACATCACATTTTGGGCATTAATTTCTCATTCACAAGTGAAGAAATGCCAGTGGCTGTAGAATTAAACAGTCCCTTACCTAAAAACCTTGCCAGCAAATCTTGCTCCATGAGGTAGCATGAAAGAAGTGACTGGATTCATTTGTGAGACCAAACACACCACACTGCCCACCCTTGGCAGCAAAGGTTTTCTTGCTGAACACCTAGTCCTAAATGAGGTGATTCTGTGAGCAGATGGGAGAGAGTCGTAGCAGCTGTCTTCACACCAGCTGTCAAACAGACTTTGTTTTTGTAGCGCAAGTCACCACCCTTCTGCCTCACAGCTATGCTGCAGGGAGCCTGATCAACGTGGGCAGAAACAGTAGTCAAAGAGGGAGGGGGAAAAGCAGAAAGGATGATGGTGGCCTGGTACAGAAGTTTATAACTAGAGGATAGTTCCATAAGAGAAACTGAAGTGTAGTGAACTAATAGCTAAACCAGGTTTCCAACTTTCTCCTGTGTCAATAATTTCACAGTTTACTAGGCATCAAAGTATATTTCTACCTTTTCTTCTGTGGGGACAGAAACTGGTTCCTTCCTTCCTTCCCCAGTTGCTTTTTTTCATAAAACTTAGGGAAATATTTTTTCCCAGATTGCTGCTTCTTTGTCATTTCTTAGGACAATTAGCCAATATGTTTAAAAGTCATTAGGAACAGGATTAGAGTCTCACACAAAGCAGGTTCAGAGCAGACATATGCATTTCCTTAGTAAAACAGACCAGGGATCCTTTCTCTTCCATTTCCCATTTTCTTGAAGGGGAAAAACAGTAGATAAAGATTACAAGGTTCACCAGACCAAAAGAAGACCCCAAGTAGGACAAACAAGTCAACAGCCTAAAAGTACATACCTATATTTTGACCTCTGTATACAAAGTCTAGGTAGACCAATTCAGATTTAAACATCCCCAGTGTAACAAGAGGTATCCCACAAACAGGGACATCTCTGCAGGATGCTGGAACTTGAAACACTTTGCTCCATCTCCTGCTGTTCCTACTCCACCAACAGCCAAAGAACCCACAAAATTTGCTTCAATACTGTTTGTTACTGTTCAGCACTGGCTGATGGTAAGATTAGTGGCAGCTCTCCTTCCTACTTTGCTGCTTCAGCCACTCTAAAGAGACAGAGGCAGCACACTAAAAAGAAACACCATAACCTTGCACAAATGGCATTTATAGGAATACTTATCAGATAGCAGGTGACCTATCCAAAATTATCAGAACCTTATAAACTCATTTGTATGGTTGAATAGACTTGCTTTTCAAAAGGATACTTTGTGTACATGGTATCTAATACTGGTGTGGACAGAAAAGTAACAGCAAGTTGAAACTAGAACAGGTAAAAATTTATTTCCTGCAGTGTTTAGGTAAAACTGTTCTCGTATGAAAAACTACCTACCGTCTGGGAGCTGCTGTGTCCTTGAAAAATGTATTCTGACTTTCAGAATGGGCAACATGATTATTTCAGAGCTACACAATGCTGCCACTGCCCAGCATTCTCTGTTTTGCAGTTCTGTGAACTAAATGTGAAAGCAACCAGAACAGACCTTTATCTTGCCCTTCTTTGCTTATCTACACCACTGTGATGATTATGTATTATAGAGGGAAATGAAGCATCAGATCTCAGGTGTTTCACATGCACTAGCTTATTTTCAGCAAATAGGAAGGAGCAGGACCTGGTTCATAATGGAAAATCAGCTTCTGGAAAAAGCCATGCAGTTCTAGGTGAAGTTTTGTTCAAACTTTGTGCAAACAAAGCACAAAGGCAGGATCTACAAGCCCACTTCTTCCTGCAAACCATCCAGTTGCATTCACTTCATTCACAGTTGCATCCATTCTTTTATTTACACAGAGATCACACACCAAAGATTTTCATGAAACTAAGCAGGATTCATAGCAGGACCTAATAAAGATGCTATTGCTTAGTTTAAAGGTGTGGGAGCAAACTGTTCCAGCCCAGCATTGTGCAACCTCTGCATTATCCTTGAGGCTATCCTGCTGCTTTTCTCTAGAAATTCACACTGATCTCTGTGCAAAATCAATTCTCTTAAAAGCACTGAATGGTCCACAGGACTAAATAATCTATTACTTTTTTTTGTTTGGCTAACCATGAACTGCCACAAAAGCAGAGAAAATCCAATTTGTTAGAGACTGGCAAATACTTGCTATTTATCTGTTTATTAGGAAATTTGGAACCCTAACACAAGGGTGTAACAGACACTTAGCAAGGGAGACTTGTTCACTGTTACAGTTCTACAATGGGTATCTTGTGAAGTGTCAATACTACAAACATTTCTATGCATATTCAGACATGTCAGTAACTCTATTGACTTCAGTGCTGGATGCAAAGAATGCAGCCTCAGAAATGTGATGGAAACAAGAATTTTTCTCTTTGGCATGAAATTATTATTTGAGCTGATTTTAATGTCAGATTATTTCAGTCTACTGCATAATACTTCTGCTTCTAAGCAATGAAATTGTCACAAGATAGAAATGACTATAGTAGAGGACCAGGACATTAGTCTTCAAGATATACAAATGCAGTGGACAAAAAGTCCAACAAATAAATAAGATAAATTAGCAATTTTAATAAACTTCAGTCTGCAAGGAAGATGCTTTATGATTCATCTTTGGACACCTACAAGTCAGATGCTAAGTAACAGGTCTGATTTCTGAAAAATACAAATGCTCACTATCCCTGAAGGTCTGATAATTTTTACTTGAATTCCTTTCTGTAGCCACTGCTATCTGCAATGCACAGCAGATGTATGTAAACCAAACTGCAATTGTAATTTCACTTCAAAATTGTACCCATTTTTTCAAACAGTCCTGCTACAGCACATTATTTCTGCATGAGATTTGCTTAAAACAATTCAAAGAACCATAACTGAAAAGAAAATAAATTCAATTCCTGCAAAAATGCAAATGTTTGACAATACATACCAAAAGATTCTCTGGTTTGAGGTCCCTGTGGACAATGTTCTTGCTGTGAATATAAACCAGTGCTTCACACAGGTCAGTGATCATGACAGCAGCATCATGCTCCGTGAACTTCACACTTTCTATAATTGCATCAAATAAGTCTCCTCCTGGGACATACTCTAAGATTAAGTAGATCTCAGCTTCTGTCTCATACACCTCAATCAAGCTTACTATATTGGGATGAGAAAGACTCCGAATAATCAAGATTTCACTTTCCATCATGTCCTCCTTCCCCTTCAGCTTGGATTTATCAACAATTTTCATTGCATAGATCTGATTGGAATCACAA
Organism: Argya squamiceps; assembly: GCA_037834095.1. Taxonomy (NCBI): domain Eukaryota; kingdom Metazoa; phylum Chordata; class Aves; order Passeriformes; family Leiothrichidae; genus Argya; species Argya squamiceps. The sequence goes on along the minus strand of JBBMKD010000102.1, from coordinate 48,262,194 downwards.
TGGCGACATTCCTTCACCACTGCAAAGTTCCCATCCCCAATAGTTCTGCCAATCTCATAGTGCTTTTCCACATCAGTTCTGCTTTTAATGGCATACCTCCGGCTGGAGCTTTCCAATCCCTGAGCTTTGTTGTCTTCTTTATTCACCCTGCGCTCCCCTGTTTTCTCTCGTCGACCCACATCACTCTCTCTACATGTGGCATTCCCCTCCCTTCTGGCAGCTTCCTCTTTAGCCCTTTGTCCCTCTCTGCCCTCCCTATGTGTTTTAGACAATTTCTCACCATCCCTCAGAGAGTCTTTCTTTAGCCAACCACTTTGGTTCATTACACAGCTACTTCCATTATCCTCCTTCACTTCGTGAGATAGCTGGAACCCATCTACAGCATTCTTCCTGATTTTTACTACTTCCTTCCCATGGTTTTCATGCTTCTCCACATCCCTTTCTTTCTCACTGCCCCTTTTTTGCTTCTCCAGCCCTTCATTAATAATCCTATGTAGCGGTTTCCACATCCTCCTACTGCCATTATCTTTCCATCCAACTTCCTCAGCCTCCAGACAAGTTTCAGGAGATTTTCGGCAGTTCCTGACTTTTGTATTTCTTTCTACGTGGTACCTCTGACAGGCACCTGTGTTCAAGTCCCTGTTCTCAAATGAGGCCTCAGCCTGCCTTTCCCTCCGTAACTTTTCTCTGGCCTGCCTTTCCTGTTCGCATTTCTCACACCTCAGCACCTCCTCAGAACTCTCTTCTAAGCCTTCCTCAGAACTCCTCTCATGGTTAAGGTACCTCTCACTTTCTCGTGTTTTCCTAGAAGGCTTCACTCCATGCTCACCACCCCAGCTCTCCCTACTCCACTTTTTTTTGGTTCTCATTTTTTCCTCTTGCTTTGTCTTGGCTTGACTTTTTCCTTCATGTCCAGCTACCAGCTGGGAAGACAAGCCATCGCTGCAGTTCTTGGTCATTTCTGTCTCATCAAAGCCACTGTCTACTTTTGAGGCCTTGTCATACAGCCTGCTCTTCAGTTTTTGGGACTGCTCCTCATTCTGTGGAATAGTAGCACTGGCAGCATAAGGATTTTCAGGATAAAGTTCTTGTAATACCACCTCCAGGTCCTTCAAAGTGAGGGGCTCCCTCCCCATAGCTATGAACGCGTCACCTTCCCTGAAGAACTCAGAAACGCTTCGGATTTCTCTGCCTCTCAGATTGTACAGCTTTCTCACACGGTCATTCTTCCAGCGAGGAAATCCCAGAGCTTCTGAAATGTCAGCCATCAGCTGCTCAAAGGTCTGGACTGATCTCCTGTTGAGAAGCAAGGTTATCCTCCTGAGCGTGCGTCCCCCAGGTTTTACCACTGTAATTATCCTTGGCTTCACAGGACTGTGCTCTGAATGTATCGTGTGAAAACCATTGTGGGGACTGAAAAACGAGGACCTGTGGCTGCTTTCACTCAAACATGGTTTCCCATAGTTCCCACGACCACCAGGAGGACAAGTCCCATGTAGTTTCCTCTCTTTTACTTTTGAGCCTGCATTGTGTGGTGAATGGTCCAACAAGCCTTGGCGTCCTACAAACAAAAAGCAGGAATATTAATGATTTTGCATCAGCAGACCTCTTGCAGCAATAGTTTTGTACATGTCAGTGCATGTGACCTCAAAGAGTAAAGGTAGGTGACTTCAAGGTTCATAAAGAACTTTTACCTACCACTAAGAAGTATCTCCACATAGTTGCAACATTGTCAAGTTTGTGAGAAAATCTAATTCATTTTGTGATAAGGGAATGTCACTAAAAAATAATAGTATTGAACACAAATATCTTTCTTCTAAATCCTCACATCTTTCAGAAATCCTCAAAGAATAGCAGGATTTCATCCAGATTGTTTAGTATTCTCTTTATTAATATATCTCCCATAAACTCACTCAATTCCTTTCTGAACTCAGTTGCAATTTTGGCCTCTGTAAACCCTGTGGCGACAAGTTCCACAATTACACTGCATGAAGTAAGATAAACTAATTACTTGTGTTTTAAAATTACCAGATGGCACTGTGTGTGCAACCTTACATTTTTATAAATAATTATCTCCTCTTCATTTTCCCTGGACCTTCTATAACAAATTAAATAAATTCTTTTTAAAAAAAATTACTTTTGCTGTAATTTTTTACAGTAATTTTATAGGTCATCTAACAGTAATGTAATTTAATCTTTTGCCTTAAAGAAAGGCCATCTTAGTTTCATTTGATAATTGGAATTATGGTTTTCAATACTTTGGGTTGACATTTTTATTCTAAAAATTATGTAAAATCACACAAAGTTTGAGTATTCTCTGGGGGCATTGACATTTCATCTTAGAATATCATCAAAGAAAATGGCACCATTTGTTACACGCAATTGTGAAAAGGAAGAACTGAAAACATAACATATGGTTATGGAGAAATCAAGCTATAGCATAATTCCCTGTCTATTGGCAATAGGCTAAGAATAAAAATGTCCCCCAAAAGTATTCCGAGCTGTTGTACTAGCTAGGATTAAAACCTGCTTACAATGCATTTATTTTCAGCCTCAAGAAATAAACTTTCAGAATGAGATCACAGAGTATTTCCAACTCCGTTTAATAGCCTTGCTCTTCAGTTGGGAACAAACGTTCAACATACATGAAATAACAGGACCAGGACAAAAGGGAACAGCCAGAACAGCCAGGTTAACAAACCATTACAAGGATATTTCTGTACACCAATGGCTTGTCTCCCAGAGAATCAGGTCCATTTTCATACTTTACTATGATTCCATAGTTACCAGTGGCCAGTGGCCAAATCCTCAAAGGAAAATCTGCATATATCAGCATTTCTCTTGGTGTTAAGCTCATGCCTACTACGTTTTGGGTTTTAAGTGCAAGAGAAGCTGTTTTTGGTATTTCATGCTATGAATTATTTATCCCTTCCATCAAGGCATAATAGACTGAAGAAGAAATACACCTCCTTGCCTAGAACAATAAACAAAAGGCAAAACTGCAAAAGTGCTGCAGCAGAGCATCCTTGCTCTGCCTCAAAAAATAGCCAGTAGGCCAGGGCTTGAGTGCAGAAAGCACACTAGGAGAGACTGCTCTAGAATCCACTCTGCTGTTGGCTCTGCTTGATGCAGGATGATGGACACTTCTTAGCTGTAATACTCTCACCAGCTAAGCACTGTGTGCCCCCCGGCATGTCCCTTAACTCTTGGCTTCATTTTCTTCTCCTGCCAAATGAGGTAGATGCTTCTTCTCCAAACAAATATTACAAAGAAGCCCAGCTGCCAGCATGCTGATTGAAGACGCAAGCATTATATAAGAGCTACGTGTGACTAATGCTTGGTGGTTGTACAAGTTATTTCTGTCTTCATTCTGCTTTTTAAGGATGATCTCTTGTTATCAAAAGATGACTACATACGTGCTAGTGATTTTTCAACACTCACGTATTTACATTCCACCCAGAATAAAGCTTACTGTGAATGGAGGGGAAAAAAAATCAGCTGTAATAACAGTTCTCTGAAATCTAAATCAACTCCACAACATGTTAGTTACCAGGAACTGAGGAAACTCTGAATTTAATCAACACTTCCAGGTTCTTGCGTACCCACTGTCATCAAAGCTTTATATCATGCTTATGGGAACTGTGAGTGACATTTTTACTGCTTATAATCTTGGTACAACATAAAAACAATGGTGCACTAATAATGACTTTTCCCACTGATTATGTTCCTCCTGGCTACACTTCTATTATCATATCTTTCTATAAACCATTGATTTTAAGTGCTTGGTTGTACTGTTGGTTGTTTCAATTACCCAGGCATCAATTATGTTTCCTTCCTTCACTAAATTGGCGAAGCCTTAAGGAGAAGACAAGCTTATTTTTTATTTCTGTAACTAATGGAATAAGAGCAGTTTTATGTCATTATTAAGAACAACACAGGAATGTTTTGTTCTTTTTAAACTGACTTGATTCCTAGCCAAAAACACTTTGACAAAAGCCGCAAGTTGATATGTAACAATGTTCTCTATAAGAGCAGATTTGCATATTCTTCTATAATGAGAAAGGAAATAACTGCTTAAACCATTGCATGAAAAAATCTTCTAATATTTTCCATGTAAAGGGGAAGTGTCAAGTTTTGTCAAAGTGGTGGTAACAATAACTGTATATTACAAACAATTAAAAATTCACTTCAGTTGACTGTTACAACTACTTCAGTCATAATGTCTGTTATTTTCCAGTTATGCTGTATTTAACTGATACACAAGGAGCAAGCCTCAATCTGTCATGAAAGTGCATGTGCTTAAAGCGGTAACAAGCATTTCTGGAAAGCCTTCAAAGGTCACACACATACCCAAATCCTATAGCTACAATTTATATTGCTTCAAAATCTTGTTTCCATATTTATATACAAGTGGGAGAAGGAGGAAGAGGGAGGTGGTATGAGAAACACACTTCAGTGAGTTCAAGCACTGGCAAATTATATATCTGAGAATAAAATGTGCTTTTTCTTTTGCTGTCCTCTTGAGAGTCAATACAAATATTCCTTAGAAATGTTAAGATGGATTAATGAGTGTGTCTGGTCTTATCTGCATACACATCTATCCATATATTCTAGTGTATTATGGATTATCAATGGCACAGCATGGCCAAGGAGGATGCTGAGGCTGCTGCTGTGGACAGGCAGGGGTGAGGCAGCATAGCTGGTCAAGACCACCCTGCACACCACCTAAACTGTGCACATGGGCACAGGGAAATGAAAACTAGAACCCACGGAGCAATACAGACATCCACACAATGAAGACATGATGGTCTCGTAGGGCAAACACTGACACCAACTCTAAAGAAGCATGGAGGATGGAACAATCGAGGATTTGGGGGCTCAAACAGGTAGCAGAAACAAGAAATTTAGCACCTATGACAAAAGCACAGGTGCTCCCTAGGGAGAACATGTGCTCCCCTGCAGGGAGCACAGCCTCTGTGATTCATGTTTAATGTTTACAAATTATTTGTGATCATCACAGTCCATCCCACTGTGGGGGTGGGGAGGGTGGGAAAGAATGGGGAGAAATCACAAGAACTCCTCTAGAAGACATTTCCTTGGAGTGTTTTGGATTATATTTTGGACATGGAGTAAAACTAAATGAATTTTGAAAACTTAAGCTCTGAAGAAGTTGTGTATACAGATCATTAACATCTGTATCTTAACGAATTGCCTGGCTACACCAGCTAAAACAGCAGAGTAACAGGGCTTGCCAGACATCATCCATTGCAACTAAAAATGTACTGCTGCCATTTGTCTTTCAAAACTTATCCTTTCCCTTGGCCAGTCCATAAGCTTTTGTTCATTAATTAAAATATTGCCACTCAGCTTGCATTCTTCTTGGCTCTCCTGCTGGAGATCACAGTTTCAGTAATTAACTGAATGGTTCACCATTCTGCTATCAAGTCACAGGCTGAAGGGGAATTAAATTTTTACAAGGGGCTTTACAACACAATTTAAAACAGAAGGCAGCAGTGAAATAGGATCTAGGTATGGCGTTGCTGTGAATAAGATGGTGTTACTTAAGCCCTCCAATTTCTTTAGAAGGCTCCCACTTACAAAAACAACTGTGAAAACACCCCAAAACATTCGCAGCAACTAAACTTTCACATGACAGAAACCATGTATCTGGGAGTTGTTTTGATATACCCAATATAGGATAAATAAAGGTCCCAATATAGGATAAACTAAACACTGTTTAAGTGGGCAGAGAAAGGACAGCAGCACAAATGTCTGTTTTTTCCTTAAGAAAATTCTTGCTGAGGGCATGTAAAACAAAGACCATAGGGGGAAAAAAAAAGAATAATCTTACTCGGAACACAAAACATGTGATTCATTTCACAGCACTTAGAAGTATCTTCAAGTACTTGAGTATGAAGACTGCCTCTGGCACTGAACTCAGAGCAGCCAAGTACGTAGCTCACACAGGTTACCAGTGTGCATCAGCAGTCTGCTCCAGGATGCAGTCTGAGTCCTCTAGAAACGTGCCATCCTGATCTCCTCTCCCTGCTATAAATTATTTAAAGTTGCAACTTCCAGAGCCAGTGCACACCGTTAGTGCCCAAGACTGAAGCAGTAACATGGCAAGTCCCAATTCACTAGATCAGATGCACAGAAACAAAACATGACCACAGGCATCCTTTTACAGCAAGTAAATTTCACATTATGTACTACTTTACATTATCTTCCAGCCCACTGCTGGAAACACTACTGGTGAATTTTTCTCTGAAGAATCATACCTTCTCTTTCCTCCCCTGCTGTTCATCCTTGCCTCCCCTACCATGTTTTGTATCACTTTAGGGCAGAGATTTTGTTTGAGTCAGGACTGGTGGTTATTTCAGCCTCAACAAGAGGCAGACATATCGCATTCGTTTTTGACCAGATCAAATCCAGAGTAGAAAAAGAAAGCCAAATTTCACAAGAACTGGATCAAGCCAGTGTCAAATGTAGCAGGACAGTTGCTATCAGTTCCAGCTTGAGCAAGCTCCAAATGCTCACTCAGCTCAGAGGTATGGAATTGAAAATGGAACAGGAAACCTAGTGAAGAACTGGACTGTGAGGATAAGAGAAAAGAGGAATTGCAACAGACCACAGAGAAGGAAGCAAATAGTGCAATAGTCAGACACTGTCTGACACACAGCAATTCCTATGAACTTTTATACTGGCTGATAGCAATTTCCCTGAACTTTACTGCCACAGTGGAAGCAGGTGGAGACTGTAATAGGGAAGCAGTAAAACATGAGAATAAGAGTGGATCAAGAAGTCAGGTAGAATGCCAAACTTAGACAAAGAGATAGGACTGCAAGTCAGCAACAGAACTATCCTCACATGGTCTGCTCCTTTGCTCTTCTCCATAAAGAACATCTACCTGCTTTTGTTGTCACTTGCCAGATTAACTTACATTGATTTCTATTTTTTTAAATAACAGGGAGAACTACACACACACAAAGAGGGGAATACATTAGGAGAACATTAGCAAGGTCCTCAGTGAGACAGGAGAGTTATAAAATTAGAGTTCTCACCCACATCCTGCATTGCATCAAAAGCAGTGTGGCCAGCAAGTGAAGGGAGGTAGTTCTCTCCCACTTTTCCATTCTCATGAGATCTGCAGCGCTGCACCCAGCTCTGGGGCCCTTGACACATGAAGGATGTGGACCTGTTGGAGCAGCTCCAGTGGTGGGCATGCAGGTGATCAAAGGGCTGGAGCACCCTTCCTATGAAGACAGAGTTGGGGATGTTCAGCCTGGAGAAGGCAGCAGCTCTGGGGATACCTTAGAATGGCCTTTCAGTACCTAAAGGGGCCTAAGAGAGAACTGTAGAGGGATTTTCACAAGGGCATGGAGTGAGGGGAATGGATTTAAACTGAGGAGAGACTTAGATTAGATATGATGAAGAAATTTTTACTGTGAGGGTGGTGATACAGGTTGTCAGAGAAGCTTTGGATCCCCCACCACTGGCAGTGTTCAAGATGGGGCTCTGAGGAAGCTGGAGTAGTATAAGGTTCCCCTGCCTGTGGTAGAGGGCTTGGAACTAGATGAGGTCACTTCCAACCCAAATAATTTCTTTTGTGAATTCACTTCCTCCATGCATACAAGACAGTTTAGATATATACACAATTTTTCTTATGTCTACTCCAGGGTACACTGGACCCTCTTTTTCAGGTAAACTGGATTAAGGACTGTGTTGTAGAGAAATATACGTAACTAGAAGAGCTGGGAAGTGTGTAAAAAAAATATAGGAAGATCAGTTTCTCTGCTTAAGGCACTGCAGCCCTGAAGAACTGGATTTTGTCTCAACCAGTTCCATTGAGTTTCAAAGCAATCAACTTAATCTATACTTTTCAGAGAGGATCAGAGTCTGGTAGCCAAAAAAATATTCTGAGGCCTGATCACAAACCTGCTCAGTGCTTGCAGCTGCAAGGGCATATACTGGAAGAGGTATTTCAGACCACAAGTTGATATAACACAACACATAGATAATGTTAAGTCATCCCAAAAGTCAAGACCTAGACATCTCAAGTTGCTTTCTTGCCCAGATTAAAGTACTTTTGACTTTATTTTCTGCACCTTGGGTGCCACAAGCCCTCCCTTTGCAGGTACCCCAGATAGGCTAATCCATATTTGTTACAGTAGAAATAACCATGACAGAAAAGCCCGGAAGTTAATAAGCCTGTTTTAACAACAGGGTTCAAAAAACACACAGCAGGAGGCATGAAGAGCCAGGGTAAACAGTAGAGTAGAGGCTTAATAGGAAAGCTTTGCCATCACATACACTGATGGAGACAAAGCCCTTGGGGACAAAAAAAGCAGCATCTGATAATGTAATTAATGTGTATATCGTAATGCATAGGAACATGGGTTGAGGGAATAGCAGTGCTAATCAATAGTCATAAAAGCTTGACTTTGTAACCTGAATAATATTAGATTTTAGCTACCTGGCCTCGTAAAAATCCATTTTTCATACTTTGAAGAAATACATTCAAGAAGCCTTATGTGCTCAGAATACATTTGATGGCAAGGCAGTTATAAACTATACTATGCAATAAAATATCATTGTAAAGCATATGGTATTAAAGCCACAGTTTACAAAACCAAATAAAAGAAGCCCAGTCTTTTTAAATGGCCGAAGTGTACTTTATTCAATTAGATTAACTGAACTAGAAAAAAAAAAAACCCTATCATGGTATTTACATGAATTCTTATCTGCATTAGCTACTGGAGCAGAAGGAAAACAAAACCATGTATAATACCATTTCTCAGGTGGATTCTTTCAAAAACAGTTTTAATACTGTCACAATGAAAAAAAAAAAGGGATGGGGATCAGTTATCAGTTTAATTTCTATAACATCCTTTCTGCTACCCTAATGCGCATTTCCTAATGGGCATTTCCAGTCATACTCATGCCAGCACTTCCATGACTGATATGCACCTGCATAGCGGAGATCAATTGCTGACCCAGTCTAACCCAATTTGCAGAAAATTAAAATCACTCAGCAGTTCAGACAGTGTTCTAAGTTCACTGAAGAAAAACTAATTTGAGCTCACATACAAAAAGAAAAAAAAATCAGAATACTATCTCTGTCTCATAAATATACAGTCTTAGCCCTAAAAGATCACATAAAATTAGTATGATGGGATTCCAAGTTCTTTATCTTTCACAATTTCACATCAAGCATGCTTAAATTCGCATGCAGTATTATTTTTCCTTTAACTGTCAGTCCTGCAAACTCAGCTATGTGCCAAGTTGGGCTCCTTCTGTCCCACACGTCACCAACAGAACTAAAGTTTCTCCCGGCCAAATGTGTCTGGTCCCATTAGGTGAGTTTCCAAAGTGTCAGCTGCAAGGAAAGAAAATGTCCTCAGTGGCTACACCTGGACTGCAAGACTATGGGAGACTTGTGCCTCTGGATCCACCCTCTGGCCTCATGAGGGCAAGAAAGAAGACTTCAAAACTTTGCATTGTGTACACCACATCCACTTTTTATTTTAAGAACAAACATGTATTGTGTCATGCAAACTGCAAACCAGAGATCTCCAAATCTTTCAGTGCCATTAAGTGTCCATTCTCATTCTTCCCCAGCCTCTCAACAGTAGCAAAAAACGAGTCTACTCTCCTCCCCCTGGCTATTTATCTCACTCCCTTTTCAGCTCCCGTTTTGGGACACCGACCTCAGAGTTAATGGGAGATCCTACAGGACAAAGAGCACCAGAGCAGCTGAAGTCAGGCAGATGCTGCAGCAAAGGAGTTCCTAAGATGAGACTGTCTAGAATGACAGTCTGATGGAAAACCTTTGCAGCTGGCTGGACTTCAGCAGAAGGAGGGAGCCTGAGGGATGCCCACATCGGAAAACCCTCCTTTGTCGCTAAGGGAGCTCTGGACTTTTCCATTCTGAGGATGTGACACCCTCAGCCCCAGTGTGAGTGTCATCCCACAGCAAAACACTTGTAGGAGGCTCAGAATGCCACATGTGACCATATTTACTGTATGAGAATCACGATGGGTAACTGACATTTAGCAGCCATCTTTCCTTCTTTTTCCTCGAAGATAAAGTTTTCTTTGCCTTATTCCCCCCACCCCCTTCTCCTCCACTAAATGTTCAGAGCCCCTCTGCAGCCTGTGCTGGTGTTCTCCTGTCCAGCTCCTCCATGAAGGGAGCAGCAGGGTCTGGATTGCTGCAGGGGAGCCTGGGTTGCTCTATGTGTAACACTCCTCTTTCCAACCTGGCAACAGTGCTTGGGCAAAAATTACCTTCCCAGGTGCTTATCTTCTTCCCCTGCAGGCCCACAACCACCCCACTGTACCGCTGCAGCTTTTCTAAATCAAGCCATTTGTAATTAAAAAATAAAATATTTACAGCAAACACAGATGGTTACTGCCATGTGTTAGTGTTAAACTGAGCTGAATCACACCCAGAGCAGCAGATGAAGGTAAAGATTTCATGGAGACTGGTAATGACTCACAAGCGCCATAATTTTTTACTTTTTTTTGGAGCAGAACCCCACTTTCATTATCTTCTTTCTGACATTTTAAGGGTAGCAAATTAAAAAGCGAGCATAAAGAAAGTCTTATAGAGAAGTACACAGATGCATAATCTGTAAAGAACTATGTGAAATGTAAGACTGCACGTGAAATGAATCAGTGCCTTTGGAGGTGTGAGGCTTGGTTTAAGCTGCATAAAACCAAAAAAAGAGTATTATGAAACTGCTCATTTATTTAATTTCTTTCAAAGATGACAGCCTGTGTATTTTATTGGGAACAGCCATGGCTGCTTTCTGCAGTTTGCCTGCTTCAGGGTCTGCCCCAGTAACCAGGGAAGTCAGTTCTGCAGCCCAGGACCTTCCATCAAGGGTCTTTCAGGAGAGGGACAGAACTGACAGAGGGAAACAAAAACATCTTACACAACAGTAGCATTTGCCAGAATCCATCTGCTAAAGCCCTCCATGTGCTTCTCAAGGCTCACTGTACAGAGAGTTTCACTTTCATGTTGATGCTCTTGACTCCTGAAGTACCATATACTTAAAATTAATTATTCATGTTTCATTACAAAGTAGGCTTTCAACTGCTTTTTAGTCCTGTTAGCCAACAATGCCTCAGCCACAAGAGCAGGATTCTGTTTCTTCTTGTGGGAGACTTTATTTGCATTGCTTCCTAAATCTCAACTTGATGACTAATCGTTGCAACTGAGCAAACCCAGTGAAAATAAAAGAGCCTGCAGAGGTGTCACTGAGAGTTTAATTAAGCTTCCAGATCCTTTATTACCAATAACCTCGTTGCATAACTAAAGGAAAGACCCGCCAGAGTCTGATTCTCCATCTGGTTTGCAAAAGGGGAAATCACACAGAAGTTTTCTTTGTAAATATAGCACACATTTAAGATGTTAACTCACACACAAAAGTAGAATTCCCAACCCCATTATTACCACTTTTTCAGAAGAGACTCGTACATTAAAGCCACATCGCAAAACAAATTGTTTCACAGGACTTATAAAGGAAGATGGGTTTCACAGGGAAAACTGAAAGCCAGTGCTAATTAGACTCAAAAGCGTGATGACAAGCAGAAAGATCGTGATTTTCACATCATCAGACATTTCCCAGCATTTCCATTAGCTACATTATTTGGGGTGATGAGAAAACTAGAACCTGGAGAATACATGCAGGCTAGCACTACTGATGGAGTGGGAGATGGTGTTTTCAGAATGTCTACTGAGAGTTTCCTCCACAAATATGTGGCATAATTGTTTTGCATTCTTACAATAATTAGACTGCATAAACAATGCTAGCAACAGACAGAAGATGGTAAACACACCTGACTTTCATTTGCAGTGAAAGCCAACTACTGCTAGGTAAGATGGACAATGTCCAAGCATTACCAAAACTCCAAATTTACATTATAATCAATCAAGGCAGTAGCTCCCACTCTTTTCTCATTGTTTCCAGAACCTAGTGAACACTCCAAAAGGACAGAGCCCATATCCTGAAATTGAGAAGAACATGGAAAACAGTATACTGTTATGAAGAGAAATGTCACATTCACCTCTTCAACTACCACATATTCAGCTCTATTCCAAGTTGCACTGAAGCTAATTAAAAGATTCACATTAGCTTCAGCGAGATCTGGATCAGATCTGAGGCAGCTAAAATCACCATACTGTTCCGATTCTAATTATATTTACAAGAAAGATTCTAATTTTATTTACAAGAAAATCTATGTAGCACTAATTTCAAATGTTGTTAAATGCCAAGGAATCATTAAAGGAAATGAGAAAATCAGTGACAGAAACCAACTCAATTCACCCTAGAGCTGTTGGAAAAGAAGGAAGGACCACAAACTTCCCTCATTTCTACAAAACTATAGATGTTTCTGCAGAAAACAAACCAAGCTAGGCAATCTTAGAAATGGGGAAGTAAATCCCACACAACTTCCCTTAGTCACCACACGCTGTAAGTCCAGCCGGTGCCAAAATCGTGACGCTTTGCGGAACATGACCAGAAAAAGCAGCAGTGAAAACAGATACAAAGCTTGTAGTGACACTACCAGATAAAGATACATTCAAAAGCCAGGCTAGCATGCCCAAGGTAATTAACTTGAGTATAAAAAAAGACAATATAAACAAGGTAACTTAAGCACCGGTTGAATTCAGAGGTTTGAACAGCTGCCACTAACTTGAATTAAACCAAGTTATCTTATCTTTGCTGACAGTTTAAGTCCAATTAGCCAATTCAGGTCAATAAGGCACAGATGGAGATTTATCAGAAGCTAACTCTCAGCTGATGTGTCCGAACATCCTACAAAAATTTTCATGGAAAAGGTCATGCTACTTCAGAAGATCCACACCTATTGTACTACAAGAAAAGGACTGACTCAGCAGGATCAGTTTATCTGGAGAGCTGAAGGGTGACTTCCTGAGATATAAAATTCAGTCACCTCTTGAAAAGAGCATGAGTTGCTATAATAACTGCACTTCTGCTACATAAAGCAGCTGTAATATGTTTTGTAAGCGTCATTTCACTTGCTCACTGTTTTGGGAGTCTGCTCAGTTCTCAACATTTCGAAGTGTCAAAACTGCATTCAGATCATATTCAAAAATCTCAGGAAGCATCAAGAGAAAAAAAGAGGGTCTAAAGGAAAAGGAAACAAGGAGGTGGGAAGACAAACTTGCATGCGAACTTGCATATATGCACATTTTCATGTTTCTATCAAGTTAGTATCAAAAGCATGCCTAACAAATTGTCAGCCTCTAGGACAAACTCTTAGTTTATACCCTCACACAGAGTGGGTTTCAATCTAAATGCTCAGAGGAAGGGGCTAGAAAGTTTTTATGCTATCAGAAGGCATTGGGGTTTTTTGTTGGTTTTGGGTTTGTTCTTCTTTGAAAAATGAAACTTTATAGTACTTGGCACAGCAAAAGTTTCAGTTTATGGGGTTGCTCCCAAATACTGTGTCTCACAACCTGAACACTGCTCCATTTGTTCAAACCAGTGGCCCGTCCAGTCCTGCTGACATTGCATACTAAATGTACCCTGAGGAAGGCAGAAAATAACGCTGCTGCACAGGGAAAAGTTACAGAGTAGTTCTCCTATAAAGATCTGTTCGGTTATTAAACAGGAGCAAACACAAGTGATATAACTACAGAAGCCAGGGGATGCAAGGGCAAGGCCAGCATTCTTCCCGAGAGAGGTCTGGCTACCACATGTCAAAGCATCTCCCTCTGAAACAAGAGCCCTCCCCGCCCTTTGAGCCCCTGCCTGTAACCCGCGCACCTCCAGACGTTGTGATTTAACAGCTGAGCGAACATACATCAGCCTCAAGTGTGTTTTAACACACAGCTGTGCAATGGTTTAAAACCCTTTTACTGCATTCTATTTACTTTTTTTTTGCAGAGCATCGGTGTGCTCTGAGCAGCCCACAAGCATTCGCTTCGAGTGAAGTACTCCCATGCTGACTATTAAGAGTGCAAGTTACTTCAAATCTTCAATTTTTACGGCAGCACGGATGACACCGTGCGTGCCTTTCCGAGCGGCAAACGCTGATTTCACAGGGAGACTTCAGAGCTTGCCCCGCTAGTCGCCGCGGTGCTCGCCCAGCCTCGGGAAGGGGCACGGGCGGCGGGACCCGCGCCCAAGTAGCAGGGACCGGCTCTCCGGGCTGCTGCAGCCCCTTGCTCTGCCTTCCCAAAGAAACCCACTTCCCAGCGAATCCACTTCACTAGCCTCCTCTACAATACAAAACTATGCGGGCGAAGGGGGTTCTCTTTAATCCAAAACACAGGTAATTAAATAGAGCGCGGTAAAATAACCACCCCCAACTCCGGACCTTCGGGGTCCTCTCTCCCCTCCCAAAGCCCTCGCCTCAATCCCACGGCCAAGAGGCGTTGCACCTTCCTCCGTCAGTCTCCAGCCCTCATTTTCCAGCCCAAACGCCCCCGAAAGCTTTGCGGACACGCGAGGACCTGGGCAGGAACTTTCGCCGCCGCCCCACGTCCCCCTGAGCCGGGGCGCCGTGCCGCCAGCCCGCCCCCTCCTCCCGAAACGAGCCCCGCAGCTGGCGACCTGCCGGGGCAGGGTGCTGGTGCGGCG
>JBBMKD010000102.1:48153091-48247479 GCA_037834095.1 Argya squamiceps | reverse complement strand
GGGGAAACATAGCCAAAAGGATGGGGGAAACATAGCCAAAAGGATGGGGGAAACATAGCCAAAAGGATGGGGAAAACATAGCCAAAAGGATGGGGGAAAACACGGGCAAAAGGATGGGGAAAAACAGCCATCAGGAAGGGGTGGAAAAAACAGCCAAAAGGATGGGGGAAAAACAGGCAAAAGGATGGGGGGAAAATGGGCAAAAGGATGGACGGAAACAGGTTGAGGAAGGGGAAAAACAGGCATCAGGAAGGGATGGGAACAGCCACCAGCCCCCTCTCCCCGTGGAGCAGCTCATCCAGGCACTCCCTGCAGAACACACCTCATGGGTGCCACAGCCCGGGCTGCAGAGCAGGCACTGGGGAAGAATGACTGTGCTGCTAATTAAGACAAAAGGAGATATGGACACCCAGGAGGAGCTGAGAGCTCCAGCCTTTCAGCTGTTGAACTTGAGGGCACCCTCAGTGCTGTCCATCACCCTGGGCAGCCCCGCTCAAGGTGAGCAAAACACAAATAAATCCTGCCTTGGCACCAGGCTGCACGCCTGCCACACTGGCAAAGGATGTGCCTGGCAATTCCTGGTTAGAATTACCCCAAACGTCCCCATCTTTGTCGGGCTGGGTGACACAAAAAGCCCAGGAGAGGCCGGGAGCTGCTGCCGAGGATGTCCTTTACCCCTGACACTAACGAGGAGCAGCATCTCGTCCCCGATGTGTCACAGCAGTGACGGTGACAGTGACAGCTCCCAGCGCCAGGCAGCAGCCACATGATGTCTGCTTCCTGAGGGGAGAGATGGACTCTGCCTACAAAGCTCCACCACATCACCCCAGCGCCGGCGGAGTCACCGACGGTGACATTGCAGCGGGTGCAATAAAGGCTGCTCCTGCCAGCTCCTCCCAGCTCCTCCCTGCATTCCAGGCACTGCAATTCCCAGCCTTTCATAAAAAAAGGAGGAGCGAGGTCCAGCACAGGGATCTCCTGGAAGTGACTGCACAGGAAGGCAGCTCCGAGCTCAGAGTTCTGAGTTCTCTGAGCTCTGCCCTGCGGAGAGATGAACAGCAGCCCCTCCCTGCGCCCCAAACACCTTCATCTGAACCATCCTGGGGCAAGTGGCTCTGTTTGGTAAATGATTTTCAGCGTTTCCCAGCAGCTGAGCCCAACCACAGAGCTGGAGCAAGGCCCTGCAGCTTTGCTGCTTCACCTTTCGCAGCACCCAGCAGCTTTCATGGACAAGCCAAAAGCAGTCTAGAGTTTTTCCTATTTCTCTCCTGCATCTGTGGTGCAGGAGCTGCTGTTCTGCCTGGTTCCCAGCTCGGGGAAGGCACTGCAGTACCACAAGAATGATTATTATTGCTCTCACAGCACCAGGAGAGGAGGGCAGGGATGGAGATCGACCCATCCCAGCAGCAGCATCCCCGGAGAGCCCTGAGCTGACAGCAGCTCTCTGCCTCAACAAAGCTGCCCCTGGGACTGAATCCTGCCTCTCTGGGCCCTCCTGGGGCTGCCTGCACTTTGCCATGCAGGCAACCTCCTTGATGATGTGCTGATGGGAGTGGGAAAATATATATGTATTCCTTTTTCAGGCTGAAAAAATAGTCAGGGGTGGGGGAAATCTGCAAGAGCAGCGTTTAGAAAATTCACAGCAGTATGAAGGGCTGCTGGAAGGTTCCAAAGTGCTCCAGGGATGGGCCCTTTCTCCTGCAAAGATACAGGAGGGGAAAAGGGGCAAAGGGGCCACAAATTGGGGCGAGAGTGAGAACCAGGCAAGGCCAAAGATGTTCAAAAATGAGAAACACAAGCACAGGGGGTTGGGAGGAGCTCCCAGAGCAGGACCCGTGCCAGGAGAGCTGGCTGGAGGGAAGAGGGGCCCATCAACACGGACAGGAAAGGACAGACAAGCTCACAGACAGCCCAGGAGGACATGGGGCTGTGTTTCACTGCTCTGTTTTCATGTCCATTTGGAGGAACCTTTCCCTGCTCAGCCCAGCCTCTCAGTGGAGATGAAGGAGCAGAGGCAACACGGGGTGTGATTTGCCCTGGGATGGCCCTGCTGGAGCAGGGAGGTTGGATCAGATGCCCCACTGTGGTCCCTCCAAGCTCTGGGCAGCCTCCAGTGCCCATCCTCTGCTCCCACTCAGCCTCCAGCCACACCAAGAGAAAGGATTTTGTCCCTGGGAGAAAAGCTTCTCTGACACAACTGACCAGAGAAATCAAATCTCTCTCAAAACCTTTCCCTGTCTGGTGTCTCACTGCCTCCAACGAGACTCAGATCCTTTCATCTCTCAGGCTGCACTTGTGCTAACAAATTCTCTTTGAAAACCAAGTGCTGACACCCAGGCAGGGCTGAACGTGCTTCAACCATCTACAGATAAAGAGTCATCACAGGCTCTTCAAAGAAACATCAACTGCGGGCAAGTTTGCAAGAGACTTTTGAAAAGCAACTCTCTGAGCTCTCAGAGGGTTGTTTTTTTTCAGAGCATCCATTAAGTCACTCAAGTGATGCTCATTCCACTTGGAGCACACCACATGCACAAGGAGGGAAGAAAAGAAAGAAGAGAAAAAAGCTGCCTTTCCAGATTTCCTAACCAATTTGAGAGGGATCAGGTAATGCAACAGCAATACAGACGAGGCCAGTGCAAGTCCAGCAGCTGGAAATCTGAAATAAGAATTGTTTGGGCTGGAAGGGATCTTAAAGATCATTGAGTTCCCCCACTCTGCCTTGGGCAGGGACATGTTCCACTGTCCCAGGATGCTCCAAGCCCTGTCCAGCCTGGCCTGGGACACTCCAGTATCTCTGTCCCACACCATTATCTGTGGGTGTGTGGAAATGCACAGCCAGGTGTGACCCAGCCTGAAAGGATGCTGACAGTGATGGCATGGGTGTGCTGTGTTCAGAAACCAGCAGTCCTCCCCAGAAAGGGTTAATGCTCTCTGTGCATATGGGGCACAGTGCAGTCACACTCAGTCCTGCTCAAATGGCTTTACAGAACTAATTGATATAAAAATGTTAAGGGACTCTAAAGAGGAGGGGAAAGAAAGCAAGGAGTCAAGTAGGGCTTTATTTGGCAAACCATCCCATTAACTTCAGACACATTTAGTTCAGGGAGATTAAAGCCATTAGGCAGTTTTTAATCCAACCTGCCATTCATCACAGGTACTTGTGTCCTACTGACTGAGCTCGTGCTTGAACACAGAACTGCACCAAGAAACCAACTGGAAAAGCACCAAAGTCACCCCAATTACTTTTGCTATCTAAAGGAAATGAAGGAGAAAAATTCTAACAAACAGCATCCCAGCCATGAAAGAAAACTGGGGGCTTACAGACCCTTTCATTCCACTGACTGGCAACTCTGAAGCTGCTTTTAATTAAGATTTAATAGCAGCACAACAGCATAATAGAGACGTAGTGAATAAAGCACTAGGGTGAGTTGATTTATTTATCTCCACAGGGCTCTGTGACCATGAGTGAGATCCAGAGCTCATATGGAGGGAATCACACTCAGAGCTGTGGGCACCTTGATCCAAGGATAAAATATTACCCCACATCTCTTCCCTGGCTCCTGCTGAGCTGGGTCTGGCTGAGCCATCCTCACACCTCCCCAGAGCTGGGAGCTGTCCTTTTCCAAGCCTCCTCTGCTCCCTGCACTTTCCCAGCAGTGAAACATCCCAGGATATGTTTTTTTTTCTCAGCTCACCTTATTTTCAATTCCCATTGTCACCCAGGAGCCAATGGAAAGGAGGCCCCTGCTCCCTGCAGGCACTCACACCATCCCTCCTCACGTCAAGGCACTTTGAGTTTTTCCCTTCTTGCTCCAGGCTGAGGGGGAGGAGGAGACACTGCTGTCACCGTGACAGCTCATTAGAGCAATATCTGTGCTTTCCTCTGAGCCCTGCCTGTCCTAAACCCCTCAACCCAGCCCTGCAGACCTGCCTGCCCTTGAGCTCAGCCTGCCCAGCACAGGTTTCCCTGCACAGAGACACTTCCCTGCCCTCCTGCAGCAGCCCTGGCTGTGGCCACTCTGCAGGGCTGGGTGTTCCCCCCTCAGCTCCCAGCCTGTAATCCCCGAGGAATCCTCCTCAGCAGAGGCAGATTAATGCACTCCAGGAGGGGCCTGGGCTGCCCCCAGCACCCCCCAGCTCCCAGATTTCAGGTGGCAGGTGCTGAGTTGTGTCCCAGCCCACGTTTGTGAGCCGTGGAGAGGCAGAGGAGGGTCCAGCACACCCCAGGCAGGGGGGAGCAGGGGGTGCCAGCCCTGCCACGGGCACACACAGCTCTGCAGGTGCTGTGATCCAACATCTGCAGCCACTAATCCCAGCTAAGCTGGGCAGAGCTGAGGCTGAGCCCCACGGGGACACAAATCTGGCATTTCCCAGAGCCAGCGTGGCACAAACCCACCTGGGGCTGCCCCAGGAATTCCTGCCAGCCAGGGAATCCCCACTGGTACTGCCCACTGGGCAGGAGAGAGGGAAAAATCAACCTGAGCACAGCCACTGCACTCTGCAGAGCTTAAAGTGCTGATAAACCCCAGGAAAAACACTGTTGTATTTTCTTCACAGCTCTTTTCGCACCTCCCTGCCCTGGGCACTCTCCTTAAACCCAAAACCAGCCAGAAAGCCCCCTCTGCAGCCCTCCCACGTCCCCAGGACAGCTGCCAGGTTTTACACAGGGAAACTGAGGCACGGGACAGCCACCTGACCTTCCTTGCAGCACACACTCCCCCATCTCAACTCCAAAATCCCAGGAAAGGTTCAGTTATTATTCATTTTTAGGGCTCTGAGCATGGTATTGCTGCTCTATTGCAAAGCCCAAGGAAACAGGAGAGCAGCAGAGAAGCAAAGTGACATTCTTAAAGCAGATTTTGGGGGAGAAAGAGGAGGAATCCAACCAGGTTAAAGCCTCAAGGCTGAGGGGAACCACGGGGACAGAGCAGTGTTTGTTCCCCCCACCCCAGGCAGCAATTCTGGGATCTCTGCTGTGTATCAGGACAGGATCTGCTCAGGGACAAGTGGCAATAAAAGCACTCCAGAGGCCTTGAGCCCACCATCCCCGAGGCAAAGCCTTGGCCAAACACAAAACAATCCCTCCCAGAGGCCAAGGAGACTCTGAAGGTCACTCACTCCTTGGGCTCATCCTGCCCCAAACTGCTCCTCCTGCCCTGGAAATTGGGGAAACCTGTGGGAACAGCCCAGGAAAGCCAGCCCAGGTGCTGGGCAGAGGGACAGACCCACCAGGGCCAGACACCCCCAGAATGGAACCAGGTGATCTCCAAACCATCAACCTGCAAGTAATTAAATACCACACTCAACAATTAGCTGTTAATTACCCTTCTTGGAGCACTCAGAGCCTCCCTTGCACCTTGGGGTGCATAGAAGTGACCAGAAAGCCCAAAAATGGATGCTCAGATCCCAGGAGGAAGACTCAGCTCCTTCCTCCTCCTCCTCCCACACACCCTGCTCAGAGACTGGGCTGCTCCAGCCTGCAATTAATGCTCAGCTTATCAAAGGCTGTTCCCTGAGCAAGAGCTAACCTTGACAAAGCAGGCCCTGGTTATAAATGTTACCTTTGATCAATACCTGTCACAAATGCATCGGAATTAATTGGTTAAACCTTGTATCTTAAGCCACATTTATTGCTTCCTGCAGGGCTCTGCTCTCGGCACACCAACAAAGACTGGGGGGAAAAATGGATTTCTTTTGGAACATGGCATCCTCACACCAAAGCAAAGTATCCAAGGGATGAAGGAGCTGCTGGAAGATTTGCAGTGACCTGGAGCAGGTGGGAGTGTCCCACCTGGAGCATCTCCCATCAGTGACAGCCCCAGGGCTCTGACACCACGGATGGAGGGAGAGCACCTTGCCAGCACTTCTGCCAGTCTCTAGAAATACAAAATAAATCCATTTTAATGATTAAAAAAGTGTAGTACTAGCACCACTGCAAACCCCTTGGAAACAGCTCCCTGCCTCCTGCTACAAGAGAAAAGCTGCAGAGTCCCCCTGAGCCAGAAAATCCCTCCCAATTCTTCCCCACCCTGGGGATGAACCCTACAAAAATACAACTCACTGAATAAAAGAATAAAAGACCAGAGAGGGGTTTGCCAGCTGGGAGAAGGGGGTTTGTCCCATGCATGTCCAAATCCTGCCCATTTTTTGTGCTGCTGCAAGAAGGCAGGCACTGAACACAAATTCCTGGAAAACACGAGGAAGTTGGAGAGCACCAGAGTGGCTGTAAATCCCAGTGAGTCTCTGCACCCAGGAGCAGCAAGGGGATCACCCTGTGAGGGTGATCATCTCCCAAGGAGCATTTCCTTGGTCTTGCAAGCTGCTAAAAACGCTTGGCTTTGGTTAAAGCTCCTGACTTGGAACACGTGGCCGTGTCTGGAGAGCAGCAAACACTGGCTGAGCTCACGCCAGAAAGTCCTTGACAGCTGTTAGTACCTCCAGGCTCTGCATTTAAAACAAGCCTTCAACCTGAATTACCTCCTGGCATGCAGAAGGCAAATACAGCCACTTTAATTATATTTTATTCCTCGATGTCTGACTGTTAAAAGTTCCTGGTTGGTGACCCACATGAAGAGTCTGCAGTGGCAGGAGCAGCAGGAGCTGGGAGCTGCTTGGGAGCAGACAGGGAAACGTGGCCAGTGCAGCCACTGCAAGGAAAAAACCAAAAAAGATCCTTCTGCAGGTTGGTTTTTTGGGTGTTTTGGTTTTTTTTTGTGGGCCATTAACATTTTCATTGCAAAAGCCGAATAAAGACCACTGGAGTTGTGACACGGGTTTAATGCCAAACATGCAACTTTGCAAATCCTTCCTTATCTTGCCTCGAGCCCTTATCTGATTTTCTGAGAGATTAAGAAATCTTGACATAGCATTTATTGCCCCAGCTAAATCCCCACTAGACAACCTGCTCTTTCAGTTAGCTGGAGGTTACAAAACCACCTCACACAGGGGTTCCAGCCATTTTACCTTAAAGCTGCTGGCTTTCATGAACTTTGATGAAATATGATGTTTTTGTGGTACAAAGTGAGCTCTGTATTCCAGGATTTACACCCTGCTGCTTCTCCTTTTCCCATGTCAAGCTGCCTTGGGGGTAGTGGAAGGTGTCCCTGCCCATGGGATCTGGAATGGGATGGTTTATAAGGTCCCTTCCAACCCAAACCAGCCCGGGATCCCATAATTCTGTTAACTGTGTGATGCCCTGGCATCCCCAAACCCTCAGCTCCTTCACATTCCTCCTCTCTCCTCCCTCCATCACCGTGTCCCAGCCCTCAGATCACCCCTCAAACCCCTCTAATCAAACCTCCAGCTCTATAATTC
Organism: Argya squamiceps; assembly: GCA_037834095.1. Classification (NCBI taxonomy): domain Eukaryota; kingdom Metazoa; phylum Chordata; class Aves; order Passeriformes; family Leiothrichidae; genus Argya; species Argya squamiceps. Next base: position 48,240,165 of record JBBMKD010000102.1, on the reverse strand, counting down.
CAAGCCTGCATATCTTCCTATTTTATTTATATATTTTTTTTAAAGGAAAAGCCTCGATCTCCTGGAGGAAAGCTCCATGAACAGCCCTGCTCTGAAGCACGGCAGGATTGGGTTCAGAGCTCTCCCCCAGCATCCCTGGCAGGCAAGAGGTGACAGAGCTGTTCCCACAGTGACCCTGGATCCCCCCACGCTCCAGCACCTTCCCTTCCCCGGGATTCTCTTCCTCGTTAAGGAAACATGCTCGACAATAAATAAACCCAGAATAGCAGCGGAGCAAAACACAGTCCAGACACCCACCAAAAACAAATGACAGCGCTGCGGGCACACTTGGGAGCCGGGGAGGAGGGAGGGAACGGGGGACAAACATCAGCTGCTGTGGGAACACGTGTCCGACACACCACAGGACACTCGGGAGCTGCCAGCAGCACTCGGGCACATCTGCACCCCGAGCAGACCCGATCAATCATCGATACAGGAGCGATTGCCCTTGCTGCACGTCCAGATAAAAATGCAGAGCCTCACAGCACCGCTCGTTTTCAAACCCACGCTGTATTTCGGCCAGGAGAGGGTCAGAAAGGAAGGAAACTCACGTGGACGCCGAAGGAAAACACAAGCCGCGGTGATTTCTTTCCCAAACGAAAAGATTCCAAAACAAAATCCAAGATAAGGGCGCTGCTGGAAACAGCAATATTGGAAATAGCTTTTTCTGGAGGGGAATGGGAAGCAACAACATCCTCTGCACATCCTTTGCCAGGCACCCCGAGGCTCCAGCACATCCAACAGCGGCAGCTGCACGTGGGAAAGCCTTTGGAGAGCTCAGCTCTCCCTGCAAAACCGCAGCATCCAAACGCTGGGAAGTCCAAATTTAGCAGCAAGCCCCAAAGGACAGTTCACCAAGTCACGCTGGTGTTTTCTCTCCTCTCTGCAAGCGGCGCCTCCAGGACACGCAATGGAAAAGGGGAAAAGTTTGGCTTTTCCCAAGCACTTCTTTGCTCAACCCCACTTAGCAACGGCACCGATGCCAAGCCTTGGTTTCCATGAATTTTGGACTCTTTATTCTCAGCGCAGTCAGCTGTGCAGGGCCCTTATCACCTCGGCTAGGGAAACACAACCCTGGAGATTGCACAGGTCTCCTTTAGCTCCAAACACCCAGGGTGGCAACATTTAAGATGACTAAAACTTATTTCCTCCCTGAGAGGAAACTTCCTAAATGGCAAATAAGCTCTAGCTCGTGGCACTGCGAGGCACAGCTGACCAGGCATCCCGAGGAAACACTTCTTTAAAGCATCTTTATCCTCCAGCCAGCGCCATCAGGTTTTTGACGCGGCTGTAGAGATGCTCCTTGGCAGGACCGAAGCCTGTTTTAACACGAACTCCTAAAAAACCGCCCTGCCTGGAACAGCCGCATCCCCGAGGAGGGGCTGGAGGGACCCCGCATCCCCATCCCGCTCCCCGGGGAGATGCTTATTTTTAACCTCGATAAGAAGCAGCTCAAAAAAAAAAAAAATTAAAAAAATTAAAAGAAAGAAAGAAAGAAAAAAAGCTGAAACGGAACTCGGGGACCTTCCACCCACCCCGTGGGCTCCGTGGCCGGGGGTGGCCGCGGTGTCAGCGCCCGGCCGGGAGCGGCCCCGCTCCGCCGCGGCCTCACCGGGAGGGAGGGAAGGAGGGAATAGGGAACGAGGGAGGGAATGAGAGAATCGGCCCCCGCCCCGCCGCCGCCACCGCCTCAGAGCCAGTCCGCCCGCCCGCCCCCGGACTGCTGCCCGCCCGCCTCCCGCCTTCCCCAGGGCCCAGCTCGGCCCCAGACGCCGGGCTGTCCTCGTTTTCCCCCAGCTGGGCTCCCGCCCGCTGGGCGCGGATGTTTGTTACGTGCACGAGGGTCTCCATGCGTCCCCGCGGGTGTCCCCAGGTGGCGGCATGTGGGACACTGCTGCCAGCCCGCTCACGAGTGAAAACGCTTTTATTGTCGCCCTGTAGATGCCAAGTAGACTTGGTAAATCATTCACAGAATCACAGAATACGCTGAGTTGGAAGGGACCCTCAAGGATCGTCGAGTCCAATTCCTGGCCCTGCATAGCATCATCCTCAAGAGTCACACCATGTGCCTGAGAGCACTGTCCAAACGCTTCTTGAAGGTCAGGCTGGTGCTGTGACCACTTCCTGGGGAGCCTGTTCCAGTGCCCAACCACCCTCTGTGGGAAGAACCTTTTCCTGATACCCAACCTAAACCTCCCCTGACACAACTTCAATTGGATTAAAAAAGCCAGGCATTAAGCGATGTAAATAAAGTGCACGCTGGATGCATGAACAGCTGGTTGCCCAGCACCTACATAAAATACGAGAAGGGAGTTTATTTCATCCAGACTGCCCATGGGATGCTGGATACATGGCCGGCACACCTGAAAAATATGCGAGTGAAGTGATGAGCCACAAAGCTGATTTAACCTGATTTTTGTATAAATAGAGATTGGTCCCCATACCATGCTACAAAAGGAGATGCAACTCCTTGATAACAGCACATACATACCTTCTTCATGGGGGAAAATACGACAAACTAAAAGGCCCTTCAGCTTTGTAGTTGAAATGGATAAGAAAGTCAATGTCTGGAAGCTGAAGGTGTGTGAATTCAAATAAGAAATGTTATTAATGGGAGTGAATAATCACTGGCACAAATTGTGGAGGCAAGCTGTATTTAATTCTTTGTTAATCTCCTATTAACACAAGATGTCTCTGTGGAAAATAATATGTGAATACTGTATAAATAACTGATAAATACCATATCCCAACAAAGAAGTTGGATTTAAATGCAAAATTTAGTGGCCAGAGATATCCAGTAGGTCAGACTAAAAGATGTAGTATTACATCATTCTGGCCTCAAACTGTATGAACAGGACAAAGCAGAACGTGCTGAATATTTATCTTATACTCTGATTTTTGTCATTTGCTGAAAGTATTGTCAAGCTGCCCTGTTTAACAGCTTGTCTTCTATGATTTTACTTCCAGGGTATTTAATCATTCTGGGGGCAACAGAGTCTAATGCAAACACCTTTGTAAAAACAGATCTTGAACAATATTTTCCCTGAAATGTATTTCACTGTGCTTGTAAAGAAATGGGTATAAAGCTCAAATATCTTTACTCACTCTTTGACATGGAGAATTAGTATTTGGCTGGACTATGTGGTGAGTGAAACTATGTAAAATAAAAGCATAGACAAAAGCTGTCTTATAAACTAGTCAAGACTCAGGTTGACAAAACCCTGCAATACATTATAATACCAAAAAGGTAGCATAATTTCACCATCTTTTGAAATCTTCCTGTTTGTTTAAAATCTCTGAAACTTTCAAATTCCATATTTATTTTCTTTTTTTTTTTACTCTTTTATCTAGAGCTTATTGCTTTCTCCAGTCCTGCAGTCATCATTATCTGTTTGCCCTGTGTATCAAAATTAGTTTCAAGCAACAGATTTTCAGGATTAGAACCTCCTGAAGGAGCGTAACTAAGGTGTTTCTTTTCAGTCATTTTCACACGTGCAGTTTATGTTGTGTAACAGGTCACCTCTTCTGACACACCCCGATGCCCATGTGAAATCTTGGCTTCAGTAAAGGTAATGGCAGGTGTCTTCTGCTATTCCCCATCTTTCACCCGGTCCTTTAAACAATTTCTGCAGTTGTTGGCATCTCCATTATTAACCCTGTCTTAAGAAATCAGGGATTGTGTTCAGTTCCTGTCTCTGGGACTCCTCCACCAGGTCATTCCACTTTTCTGTGTGTGACCTTTTCAATGTGAAATGTCGATAACAACATCAGTTAAATGGATTTGCTGTTGAGAGATGCAAAATCCTTTAGAACGGCTAAGTATGGCTCTTAATTACCTGCAGTTGGCTTCCAAAATAAGAATGCAACGTGACCCAAAAATAAACATTAGATCAGTGGGACTCTCATTTCTTCTCGTAAAATGAAAAACACATGAGGAGTGAATATAGGCTTCTGAAGACACCTCATTTCTACTTGCCTCTGGAAAATTGTGACTTCTGCCTTCATCAGTCGGTGAAGTGTTTTTTCCTTCAATCCACTTTTTAACCAGCCAGTGACCTCAACCACTCCATTCCTCTACTGAACCATCTGGTACTTCCTTGCCATTTCTTAATAAGTATAAAAAGGAACCACGAGATTTGATTCTCAAAGATACCTTTTTAACCTGTAAAAAAACCTGAATTTCAAAGATGAATCAGCAGGAAGTTGTCAAATACACGTCTCTGTGTTTTGCACACCAGCTCATACATAGTATCTACAGATGTCTATGACTGACAATAGATATGTTGGTACACCTTTGGAAATGGGATGTTCAGTCTTTTCAGTAAGAAATCCTACTTTCTTTTTGTCTTGTCCTAAAATCTGCAATTTTCTTCTGCCTTAGAAACCACCTTTTCTGCTCCCTTGAGACCCAGGATTCTGCTGGCACCTGTTCTGTTTCAAAGGCTGTACTTAAATTAAAGGAGATACGTAAAACAAAATTTCCACCTCATCTTCTTGGGGAATTATTCTCTCTAGATGATCATGCTTGAAATTGCATTTTGTTTGTTTGTTGCTGTATTCTTAAAAATATATGACTAAAAATAAATCCACATTTTTTCATGGTGAACCCCAGACAGGATCATTCCTTCTACTATCACAAAACATTGTTTTGAAAATGATAAATCACCTATACACACCATACTAAGTGAGGAAGAAGTAGCAAGAGCAACTATATATACTCATTTGCCTTTGTTTTGCATAATTTAAAAGAAATTAAAATTGCTTTGTGACAAGAAGGAAATCAGCTACTTTAAACTTAATCCGTTTATTCCCAAAGTCTGATGAGAGCTGTCTTCCTAATGTCCAGAAATCTAATCTAGGATATTGAATAAATCAGCATAGAAATAGCAGTTTCATAATGTTGTTTCAATAACAAAAATGTTAGTCTGTCATTTTTATGTGAAAGCCATTCATACAGTGGTTTTCCAACTTGCTAATAGTCCCTGAGGTGGTAAATTAGGCTTAAAGTCTTGGGGCCTAGTGCTGTAATGTAATTTTTCCATAGTCTACAAAGAAAAGCGTGTGTATCATTTTCAGATGAATATGAATGTCCCATGTCTCTGGGATACTCCAAACACCCAGGAGCCAATAGTTGTTTGGGGCACATTAAACTTTGTCACATCATGTGGTGTAAAGTAGCTTCCACTGACACAGAGGCTGAAACATAAACGTGTGACAGGCAGCCTGACACCACTGTCACTGCTTCTGGCAGAACTATCAGGGATTGTTTCATATTTGCAAAAATACCTATATTGTAAATAAGACAGCAGTTAATATGGCTCCCTTTAAAGAAAAAAAAAAAAAAAAAGAAAACCAGTGCATTTAATATAAGAACGAAAGACAAAAAAAACTCTGACCTTTACAGCGGACTAAAAATAAGACTGAGTTCTCTCTAAACCACATTTATATCTCATCTTCTATGGCTTGAGTATATGAAATACAAGGGGCAAAAGATGAAGGAATTAATCCGAATGAACAGTGTGCTGCTGTTAGAGCTCCATAAGATAATATTTCAGACCTCTTCAATAAGAAATCAAAAGCCATCAGTAAAATACCAGAAATGACAGACATTATTCAAATGACAAAAAGCAAATGCCAAGCTCTATGTGAACAACACAGGATTTAGCCTCCACCCTCAAAAATAAATTTAAAAAAAAATCAAAGCATTTACATCCATGCTTCTCCTTAAATGTCATGAAGGAAAGAGTTCCCAATAGAAACCAAATTCTAATACTAGAGTGGAATCAAGACAATGTATAATTTTGCCAGAACAGTGATATTATGGGCATTTACATAACGACAGCACAGAACAAATTTACAAAATCAAATCAAAAGTCAGAATCAAAACTTCCTCAGCTACAATCAGCAAGACAGCAGATATCCAATGTGAAAACCAGACTTTGGTAACTTATTACCTAACCAGGAAAGAAGATAATGAACATAATTGACTACTTCTTTCCAGAATTAACTTTTTGTTTAAAGGGCATATTTAGAAAAGAGCATTGTATTCTCACCAAAGTAAGGTCTGTTATCTTCCTTTAACATACTGCCTTATTTCAGCTTCTAAGTCATGAAAATACTTAATCAGTGTCAAATTCAGATAATTAGAAACTGCAATGGAAAAGGGCCTTGATAATAGGTGTATTATAAATGGCAGTGTTTTGATAATGTGGGATAATTCTCCATGACTTGTTTTAGGAAGTGTTCATGTATTAGAGACACTCATTGGTATCAAATGAGTAAAAATTGTGACCACCTGACATCCCTGACACTCCAGATTTCAGCTTTACCTGTGCTAAACAGTACATACAGAATTACAGTTTCTAGTAAGACTCACAGAATGGCCTGCTTATCATTAGGACACTTCTCTAAGGAGACATTTTACATTTTATTTATATTTATTATATTTATTATATTTATATTTTGCATTTAATAATGTCTTTCATTCAAGCATCACGAAGGTCATCAACATTCAGTGAAACCTTGCACAATGATATAAGGCACAAAGGAACTTCATTGATAGATGACCTGATCAAAACCTAGAGCTGGAGAAAAACAGTGAAGGTACATAAACTGTATTTAGGTACCTTAAATGAATATTAAAAGTAAGAAGTTTCAAACTTGGAGACAATCATGGGTCACATAGCAAGTCACAGAAATAGAATCCAAACTCCAACAGCCTGACTTTGTGTACCTCAATGTTTGCCATTGTTATTACCATATTTGATGCTGGATGTGTTTTTTTGAAAGTACTCTAGGTATTTACACACCTACGTAGGCTCTTTGTGGACTTTTTAGAAGCTATATCCCCTAGCAGACAGTATAGCTTTAAAAACACATTCCTCTCCTTACTCAGAATTTACTCTCCATTCTGTGCTTTGCAGTTTTGAACAGGATTCCTGCTGTGACTACTTTTATTTGCTACATATCAGCTTATTTCATGCCTTATGTAAAGTGAAGAAGAACCTTAGCTTCTTGGAGACACTGGTTTTCACTGCCACTGATGGCTCAGGCAGCAGAAAATTTAGCTGCAAACAGTGTGAGACAGTGTTTGTACGGATACATTTTTAAATGACACAATTTGTAGTGTTTGGAAGCAGGCAGTTCATACTTACTAATCATGTCTGTATTGTTACTGTAGAAATAGAACACTACCAGAAAAATAGAGATGGATGGGGAAAACAGACCAGTAAACCAGAAATAGCAATACCAGTCTGACATCATCTTTTACCTCAAGGTCATTTATCTGACTGATGTCAGTACTGATGAACAGGCCAGACTTGTGAGTGACGCCAGAGCAAAGGGGTTGCACTGGGAAGGCAAGAGAGGCATCACTGGTTTTGAGGGCAGCTCTTCAGGTAAACTGAGGGGCAATATATATTTCTCTCCCCATGTTCAGCAGCTGGGCTTAATGAATAAATACAATTCCTCACTTCTGCACTGAATGAAAAGGCCAGAATAAGGAAGGTGTTTCTCTTTCCAGGAGTCGGTGACCTGCTGAGGACTCAAGCTGCCCAGCCTCTGCTGCATCTTTGGGAAAGGTGGCCACAGCCTGTCGTGTTCATACATGCAAAAGGGAGGGGCCAAGATACTGCAGTCAGTCTTCTGTGTAATACAACTGTAGATCTTCCTTAAATCCTCTCACTTTTCTTTTGAAATAAGGACTTGTCACGCAAACAATGTCTGTGGTTGATGGGAAAAGAAAGAATTTGAAAACTGCAGATTTTATCTGAGAAAGTTCCCAAATAATACAAAATGTGGACTTTAGCATCGTTATAAAAACATCATCCTCTGTGGTTTCATTAAGAATACTTGAAATTTGTCTCTTGTGCAAGTTCTAGTCTGATTAATAATGCTTATGATTCTTAGGAAAAATGGATAAAGAATCCGTATTTTCCTCATCACTCTTGAAGACATTCCACTGTAATTAAAATTCAGACAGAAAACAGGGCATTATCACCTCTACTTTCTGCTTGCTTGCAGCATCACTTCTGTATTTCTTACCCAGGACAGAACTTGTTTCTTGCCCATGCTTTTGCAGAGTCAGCCACAGCAGTGTTCCTGATGGCCTTCTCCATCTCACCATAAAAAGCATGCATGACATAGAAGGAACCCAGGCACACAGGGATTCAACATTTTGAAACTTTTCCCCAAGGAGAATTCAAGGGGAAAGCCTACACAGGTGATGATCTCATGGACAGAGACCTCAGTGGGACTCCTAAGCAATCACATCAGGCCAGTTAAACCATCTGGAAAGACAGGACCAGCCTGCCCTGACTGAGAGCTGAAGAGAGCCAGATCTCTCTCTATATGGAAATATAAGGTCCCTGCAAAAGGGCGTTGTACTCAATAGGTAGGAGAATTTAGAGCATGTAACTTTACCTTCACTTTTATTACACTAACCCCCAAAAGACTGCCTTGCAATGCCAGTTATTCAATCCATTATTGTCATAGTACAGTAATATTAAGAGGTGACAATGTAAAGTGACCCCTGGAATTATATGAATGCATTGCAACACACAGTTCTGATGAGCTAGGTCCAAATTTAAACTTCAATTAATTGATGATTGTCACTTATAATAGGAAGAAAGTACAAGGTTAAGCCACAGAGAATAAGAATGTTTCTAATTAATTACAGCATGCACAAGAAGTTAACATATTTTTGTTTGTATGATTCATAACCCCTTTCACATCCACAGAAACCTGCATTTAGCTATTTAGTTCAGAAGAATAGGGAAATGAAGACCATTTGTGATTCAAGTCAGTAACAAAGAAAGAAGCATTCTACAAAATAGAAGAGTATATTAAAGAACAGAATATGTTGGGGGAAAAAACTGTGTTACTTTGACAAGGCCAAGAGACAAGACAAGCCTGTACATGGTAAATGCACGGAGTGTTCACACATTTATGCTAATGACAATGTAAACACAAATGTATTTATTAGAAATGTAATTCTCATGAGGAGTCACAGCCGAATGACAAATCATGAGTGTCAGAAAAGCATGCAACGAAGCAGAATCCTTGAAAACAAATTACTTCCCTCCACCCCTATCTCAATAAAGATTTTAACAACCTTGCATTATGACTACTACTCAGCTGTACCCAGAGTATTTCAAGTGTTTTGAAGAGCCATCTATATTTACGAAGTTTTTATAGTTCTTTAAAACTTTTGAGTTTTGTAACACTGTATTAGAAATGCAGCACTTCAGTTGGGGCCTTGAGATGCAGCTGGGGAATACAGGGAAGAGATTCCCACTGGGCAGCAGGAGACTGAGCTCTATTCTCAGCACACACAACACTGATCTGCTCTGGAGCCTGGCACAAGGCACCTAATTTCGTGGTGCCTGCCTTTCCTCTTCCTAATTAGCTGTGATATTTTGGAGAAAAGGGATAGAGGGAAACTGAGGACAAGACTGTCTCCTACAGCACTGTCGATCTAAAAACCTGTACCTTCAGGCTCCACTTTCATCTAGGACATCTTGGTATTACTGAGGTATAAATAATAATATCACATTGCAAAGTTCCCTCTAATATTTAGAGGAAGATTGTGTGTAAAAACAGTCACCAGCTGTTCCTTCTCTGCATGCTTAGGACAACTGGTGCCATAGCTTTTGGGAGCCCCTATTAGAATTAGCTATTTATTCTGGACTTTGATGAACAAGATACCAAGTCAGCAAGAGAACTGAAACAGAAGTTGTTCTGGCTACTTTTTATATTTCCTTAATCTCACAATCTAACAACTTTTTTTTTTTTTAAAGTCTCAGTTACAGTTCTATGACAATTTACATTACCATAAATAAATGCTTGGTCCTCCTGATTGCGAAAGAGTATCTTGAAAATACCAGCATCATCAGTTAAAGAAGCAGCAGACAAATATACAGTCGTGGCATTAACTGTTTCAGGCCTGCATTCCCAAGAAAGAAAGAATTTTGAGACTGTGCTTTTCAATTTTTCATTTGTCTCATTTCCTCTCTTCACCCAATAATTTTGACAGCACTGACTAATTTTTACCAAAACTGACAAGAGAGTAGACATTTGAAATATAACTGCCTTGTATACACTTTGTGAAAACTTCAAGCTGGCTAGCACACAGTGAGCCAAATTATTTTCCCTCACGAGAGCAAAGCAACCAGGATGTATCTGCTCTTCACATATGCAACTGCTGACAGCCAACTGGCAGTAGAACACATGTAATCATCCATGGGCAACTTCACATTAGCCCTGGCCCTGTTTTTCTGGGATACCATCAATAGCTGCTGCATCAACAGCACATAGTGGAGGGCTGACATTATTCAAATTGGAGGAAACATAAAGGAAGAGATAACAGACTGGAGGCAAAGGAAAATTCATAGGAAACCAGGATTGATTAGTCCCCTTGCTCACAGAAAAATTCACTTAAATCTCACTTGCTTTTGCATAGGGCCCACATCTCAGACATACTGTCAATCTTAGGACAGTAAACACAGTAAAATGAACACATGGCATTGATTTTGACTGCTCAGAAAAGCATCTTACAAGCCGTTTCACCTTTTTTTGATAGCACTTTCTTTGCTTGCTAGGCCAATATGATGTAATACATTAATTATAAGCTTTTGAGCTCTTTATGCAAGAATTTCATTGTTTTCCTGACTTAGCCTTCAAAACAAGAATGCAAGAGATACACATAACTGGACAAGGTGAAAATTCATCAGAAAGTGTGTGGTTTTCCACTGGCCTTAATGAAACTGAGAGAAAGCACAAGTACTAAAAGTGCTTCTATGTAGCTGCCAGTATACTCACACCCAAGTAAAGGAGAAAGATGTAAAAGGCAAGAAGAGCCAGTTAAGTGCTTTATTAGGATTTTTGATGGATATGGTGCTTTAGCACACAGCAGCATTGCAGAAAGATAAAATTTTTTTCTGGTTTTGTCCCTCTCCTCATGGTGTGGTAAAAGAAAGTGGAGAAAAATCTGAGGGGCATCGCTTACTTAGGCAAGAGGACTCTGCCTAGTATAGCCTTTCTTCTGCCAGGTGTCCTTCAGACACATAATGAACTCACACATCAAATGGTGTGGGCACAACCCATCATTCCACCTCCCAGATAAGGCAGATCAGAGCTGCCCCTATCTCAAAAACATATTGCTAGAACAGAACTTGGCATAAGATGTTCTGTCAAAGTTTTCTGTCCCTCCTTCCCTGACACAGATTTGTGGTTCCAGCCCGTTCTCTACTGCTCTACCCAATGCTATTTTTGATGTCCTTCTTTGACGGGAGATTCAAAAACAGTCAATGTAGGTGCTCCATTGCAGAAATGACCTGTTACAGTATTAAATTAGCCATTTTTCAAGAGATGGAAACCATCTTTCTACCAGACCTCTGCTAAAATTTCACTCCTCAACAACTATGCCAAGGTTTTAAACTGCTTTGAACTCAATGACTTGAGACTAGACAATTTTCCTCCTGCTGAAAGGGATTAAATTCTTCTGTATGTGCAGAATAATGAGAAATAGTGCATTGACATGAATGCTTTTTCAGTCTTCTCAGGCAGCAGACATGGATGAAGTATTAACTGTACAGAAATGATTTGAAATATTGTTATGGTTACCGATGGCTACAACCTTTAATTTATACTTTTCTCGTTTTCCAGTGTTCCTGACACTCTCTGTCTAAACCAATTAGACTTTGCAGTTTTATGGTGAAAAGGTGAGGAAAGAAAAACAGGTTGCAATTTCCATCTGAGAAAATTCAGTCTCTCTAAAGCCATTTTAGATCCACTGCAGATCACAAAAGCCCATGTGGCACCTGGCTTCAAGCAAAGGCACAACAATTTAGTGAGCACCTGTTGTCTGCATCACTTCATCTAAATGATGCAGTAGTTTGTCTAGAAAAACCTACAAAGTCCCCAAAAATTGAAGTTCACTTCTAAATTGTCCCCTGCAAATATGTTTTCCCTCCCTTAAATGATCCATAAATCTCTCTCAAGCAAGGAAGCAGAAGTGAAGCAGTTCAAAGTAAGCAATCACTTTCTAATCCCTTTATGTTTATTAGAAACAGGCCTGCAGTGTTGTACTTGCTCTCAGCCTGGGAGCCTGAGGACAATATTCTGCTATCCAGGCAACTTCTTCACATCACCAGTAAAGCCCTGTGGACAGTATGTGCCAGCTAATCCAAATGAGAAATCCTACATGTCACCAGCTATGTCTTTTATTTACTTAACAAGATACAAATACAGCATCTGTCTTACGGGTTTTGTAGAGAAAGGAGTCAAGTTTACAATGAAAACTCGATCAGAGTTGTTAGCCAGGTTTTATCCTCCCATGCCTGTGCTGGAGATCACCATAGGACTGTGAAACACTCCAAGGATGCATTTCCCTTACAAGAAGCTGATGCTGAAATGTGGCATACGTGAGACACTTGTGTGAAACTGCAGATGTAGATCAATATTCCATCTCTGTTTCTGAGTAATTAGAATTATCTACTGAGTTTTCCATCAAATATGAACAAAAGAGAGAGTCAGGCTTAACTAAAGATGTAAAAACTCCTAGTCTGTCTGCTTAAACCAAGCAGATGAGAATCTTTTAGGGATCGTTTTCCTCATTTTAGGGACAAATGTAGAGACTCTACTCTTTAAAGAGAAAATGGGTATTCCATGTATAAATTTCACCTACTTCAAGTAACTAGCTGAGAATATCTGGAGTTTCAGGTGTTTTTAAATACAGATCTACATACATAGATCATACATGTGCCAATGCACACATTGGTCACACATCAATACTGCCCAATGAAAAACTCCCAAGAATTGGGGAAGAGGAACTGAATTCAGCCTGTTCAGAACCATTTTTAGTATTATGTTTTGAAAAGAGTGCAGACTGGCTGTTCTCCTGCCCTTTCTACTGGAAGATTTAAGGAAGCTACACATCCATTATTTCTTTCTACTCAGTGCTTCATGTCCTGTGGTGAATGTGAACTGAGCTTGAAAATCAAGATTGTAACAAAAAATTACCTCCCTAGTGAGCTGATAAGGGAAAGAGAAGCACCATGTCAACAAATTATTGCTTTATATTTTAAATTTGGGGCGGGGGGGGGAGGTTAAGGCAGTTATGTGAATTAATTTATTTTAGACACATAAAAAAAATTAAAGTTTCAATCACATTTCTGTGTTACAGTAATACAAGCAACTATATTGCAAGGGCATAGAAAATTTCTGGAGGCAATATTATCAACTTATTGGTTTTGAATGTTCAGCAAGCGCTCCAAAGGAGGACAATTTAGAGAGAATCATGCTGTGGTAAACACTGAAAGATTTCAATAAGAATTCTTTCAGAATAGAGTCTATCTGAGCCTGGGAAGGTTTATGGCCACTTTTCCAAGACAGAATTTAAAGGAAAGCTGAATCTCTGTTAAAAAGTCCATGAGTGGGTGCTGTTAATAACTCCAGTAGGTTGGGGATGATTGCACATGACTTACAGCTTTGTTTATTCACTGAATATTAGATGACATGGCATAAATCCAAAGGGAAACAATTAGAATTCATGTGCTGAAAAACAAAGCAGAGCTGGTTCTTCTATTTCTAAATTCTCAGAGGAGTGACCAAGGACTAGATTTAAGAAAGAGCTGAAAGTCACAGAAATGAGAATTAGGTTCACCAAACGAAAATCACACTCTTAAGCACCACCTCCATCCTCAGCCATCTGAATTCTGTCAGCACCTTCGTTCTATCCAGAAGCTGTTTAGTGCAGAATTCATAACCACAGAGAGGCTTTACCACCCCAGCACTGGGCAGCAAGATCTTGGTCCCTGGACCCCCTGATTTCCTCACCCAGGAAGTCTCTAAATGACTGTTTACATGAAAGGACACGCTCAAGAGGGAACCTTGCCTCCAGTTTGGCTTTGTGTTGTGGTCTCAGTGTGGGTGATACTGATCTGAATATTCTGAGTGAGAAAAGGCTCCCTGTGCTACCATTTTGTGTACAAATGCTCCCACCATTTCGCTGTTGTCTTCAAGATGGAGCTCTAGGAAGTGTCTCAGGGAGATGGATCCCACATAGACACCAGAGCACCTCAGGCAGAGATTCATTCTTCTCTCCGTTATTTCCACATGCCTAGCTTGAGGCAGCTGTACATTTTAGCTGATCTCATAAACTAAGTGTAATGGCTCACTGGATTGCATCCTGAAGAGTTTTATTCTCTACATGAATTGTACACATTTCTGAACAGAAGATTTTGGATTTCATTGTGGAGCCAAGCACCAGGCAATTTGAGTGCCTAACACATTCACTGAACACATTTGCCTAAATGTGCTTTCACTAAACAGAAAAGAAAGATGTACACTTGAGATCTGCACATCATTTGAGGTCATCTATTAATTGTTCATTACTCAACTGATACCAAAAAGAAAACCTAACAAAAAAAAAAAAAATAAACTCACAAATGCAGCTATCATCAAATGCACAGAAATCCTATAAGAGCTCAAAGAGAAAGGTAACATATGGGTAAGGCTGGAAAAGCTAATTTTAACATGATTTAGTTCAGCAAAGAACACATCCTGATTTAAAATGTGGTTTTATTCTTATCTCACATTGGTTATACTTAGTTATTTTTCTGAAGATTGATTCTCACTTTTAGCCATTATTAAGGCATGCTGTTTTGCAAGTAAGTGAGGCGTTTTTACTAAATTTGGTACCTTTTCTTTGGTAACCAGAAGAATGTATATTAGTGTTCTTGTTTAGGGCAAATTTAGGGAGGAAATTTCTGAAAGGGTCCCTTTAGAAAACAAATTGAAGCAGCCCCCTCCCCCACCCGGTTTGGGAGACAAAAATCTCCTTCAAGAAAAGTGAAAAAAACCCTGTTTATTTAACAAGCAAATTATTCACAAGCATTAAAAAAACAAAACAAAACAAAAAAAACCAAAACAAAACAAAAAAAACCCCACCACAAAAACCCTCTCACTGTTTTGAAGAGATGGCAAATTCAGAAATTTCTTGTTGTGGGGGGTAGCTCAGCTCACTCAGTCTCTTATCAGTCCCTCTGGTGCTGGAATGCAACGTCCCAGGCCTCTTTGGGCCACAGGTGTGAGCTCCTGGTGTTGTTCTGGGTTTTCAGTCCAGAGCAGGTGTAAATGGTTTCAAGAAATGGAAAAACCACAGTCCAGGGAACATCTCTGCCTCAGCTAGCTAAAAAACCTAACTAAAAGCAAAGGAGAGTTCTCTCCTGCTGTCTGTTCTCGCTGCAGGCAGCACAGTCCAGCAGAAGGACGTGGGGGAGCAAGTGCAGTTTCTGAAAACAAACTGTGCACTTCTTCTCTCCCACTTTACTCTCAGAACCAGTCCTAAAGGTGCAGAACTTAATGTCCAGCATAAGCAAAACAGACTGGGAATACAAACATCATAAACTCACCCTAGGACAATTAGATAACTTATTTGTTAGACTGTATTCTATTAGATAAAGGCAGATAATGCTTTTTGTTTCTAAGGGGATTCCTTTGTATTCATGATTTGGGTTAAGCTAATTTGGATGGAAATATCAATTATATATAATAGGCAAAAACTTGATTACTTTAAGCAAATAAATATAATTACATGGAATACTAAAAATAATAACAACACATTTATTGAATTATATTTTGAAGTTTAAACTATTCAAACAAGGATTTCTTTGTGGTCATGTGTCCTTCAAAACATCTAGAATCAGAGGAGGCTAACTCCTCCCCTTCAAGGTTTGTCATTAGGTTGCAAATTCTCTTCAACCCAGGTTTCAATACCCAATCAACTTGTCAAGTTCTAATGGTTCTTATATTGTATTTAGCTTTTCATGCAGAAAAAAGCATATAATTTATTTCTTCAGCAAATCCTACGCACCAAATCCTGGGAGGTGATTTCACCTATTACACTGACTGGACTTCAGTGACTGACAGAAAATACAGACATTGTCCTTGGCATAATTTACAAGGATTTCGTAAATAGCTCTAATCTGCAATATACATTTTCATGGCAATATTCAGGACATAAGCAGTCCTGAATATTGCACAAAACACATTTTAATACAAAATATTCATGACAGTGGGCCCAGTTGTATGCCTTTTTTTAAGCCACCGTTGTTTTATTCTGTCTTTTCACACCAAGGCAGAAAAATAAACCAGCAAATATACATTTTAGTTTCTTTGTTAACCTACTCATAACTTAGTCTGGAAATGGGTCAGTTAATGGTCTTTCATTCTGCTTAAGATATTTTTCTGATACATGAAGCAAAATAATTTCTATCAATGTGTTAAGGCTGGTTTTGCTCAAGGCTCTTCATCTTGTCATATCAATCAGCCAAGGCTAATGTGTGACAGAAAGTAGGACAGAGATCCCCAAAGAGGGACGAAAAATTGAAACGACAAATAAGCTGGAAGAGATGCAGGGTCATTTCCCTTTCAGCCTCAGTGAAATACCTTGCTTTATGAGTCAGCATTGAAGATATAAATAGTATGCAATGATATAAATAGTTTGCAATTATAAATATAGTGAGATGATGAATGTCAGACATTGGCAGAATATATTTTGTTATCTTGGTTTAGGAAGGCAGGAACAAACAGGACTGATTGATCTGAGATACCATAGTTCAGAAGCATAAACCCAGCAAATGAATCCATGTTTTGGTTACCTAATCAATCAGCCAGAACACCAGGCCCTTGTGCAATGCAGGCAGAAGAACTCAAAAGGCTGAAAAACAGCAATCAGTCTTTACATTTGAGAACATCAGCTTAGGAAATCCTCCTGTGTACAGAGACACACTCTCCCAGCCACAGCAATAAACACTTTCTAGAACCTGAGAAAGCAAATGAGAGGTTAATTGTCCTGCAGCCTTCTATTCAATAGTATCGATGTCCAGTCCAATTGGCAAGAAAACATCCCTCTTTTGATTTCTGACTAGATAAACAGGTCAGAAAGTCAGAGTAGTGCAGGAAGTACACCTCAGCTCGTACATTGACACCTGACCGCCCTTGCACTAAGACCTGAAGAATCTGACTCTGGTTTTGTTTTCCCTTCATGGCAATGAAAGTAATCTGGTTTTTACTAGGTTGACTCCACTTTTCCATAAGCATAAATAAGATGTGTTTGGAAGCATTTATGCTAGGTGCAAATGAAGTTCCTTCCAGTGCAGGGGCAGCAGAATTTACAGCTCTCTCTGAGCTCATGTTTAAACATTTCACCCAAATACATACATCTTCATGTAACCGTGCTTTTCACCTTGTTTTAAAACGGCAGCCTTTTTTTGAGGAAATGTGGAAAGTTAATTAATTTCTATTGCAACAAATTATCAGAGATGATTTTTTGCTACCCCTCCCCCCTATTTTAAACAAATGTTGAGGGAGGAATAAGTAAAATTTTTGCAGGTGGAAACAGTACAGATACTCTTGCTTCGTGATTCTCTCCCTGCCAGTTTCAGATGAGAACACTTGCTTTCCAGGAGAGTTTTAAAGTCATCAGCTCTAATGAAAATGACAGGTAGATTAAGCCTGATCATGGAAAGCAAATGGCAGTGTATTCCAGAGGGAGGCTGGGTCAAGCAGAATTGTCCATGCTAATCCAGGCAGCAAGTCAATGTCTGGATGACATACAGGGAGTGAGGTCTTGCACTGGAAGCAGAGGATGACAGTAGCATAAAGTCCTGCCCTACAAATCAATATTCTTTTGTGCCTAAATCTTGTCAGCACTCTCTATTCCTGAATTTCTTAATCTCTAAATAGGAATGATCAATACCTGTCCACTGGGATATAACAAAGCTCAGCTGTCCAGTGTTTGTAAAGCATTTTGACAGTCCCAGATGGAAGCTGCTCTATGGACAGTTGCCTCTACCTCCTTGATGCTGCTACACTTTATAATCCACGCTTTTATCAACTGGTATTTCATGCACTCTCCCTTGCAGACGAATCAGTGAGCGAACAGAAATGACAAAGTGCGCTTCCAAACTTCCCTCCCACTCACCTCTCCTCCATCTGTTGGAAAGAGAGATTTTATTTGCTGCAGAACTGCTGTCTGGCTAAAAATGTGAGCACTTTTTACAGCATGATCCCACTCTCTCCTCCACACACACCCACTGCCCAAGTGCTTCATTTTGAAATATGACACTGCTTCTTAGCTAATCCCCTGTGTAAGAAGAGGCTTCTACAGCCCATTTCATTAGGTGATGACTAAAAAGCTGCTGTAGAATCCCACACGGTGTTCACTGCTGATCAACTCCACCCTATTAGGAACAGAAAGAAACAGAGGATATCCGACAATAAGGACTATTTTTCTTCCTCTTTTCCCTGTCACAAACAGTCCAATTCAGTCATATGCCTAACTATTTCCAAATTTTGAGGTTTAATCCTGAGTCTTATGGCAAATTGGTATTTAATACCTAGCTCCTGGAAGGAAGTGCTCACTTCAGATTTTCTGTTTCTTTTAAACATAGCAGTAAGTCAGGTATTCCAGGGTAGGGAGGAAAACTAGATTTGGCTGAATACAGTCAAAAAGACTCAGGAAATAAAGGTATATAAGAAAATGTCAAATTTCAATAAACACACAATACAATCCTATGGCTTTAAGCCCACAACTGTGCAACAATTCTAAATTGTGCATCTGGCAGTATGAGGAGTGGGGGAAAATTTATGGTCACGGAATACAAAATTGTCCACCATGTGTAACTAAGCAGAATATCAAAACCTGTGTTCGGACAGTATTTTAGTCCAGATCTCAAGGTCCGGACTTGAGATGCTGCTGAAAGAGAAAACACAAGATAAATTAGACAAAAAAGAGAGATGTAGTCACATTTATCACTGAGGTGGAAACTCTTAACTTCAAAAACTTCCCAACTTCATTCTTACTCTGGATATTGTGGCTTTCATAAAGGAAAAGGTTTGTATATTTTGGGACTTCCATTTTCATGGTCAAAGGAACTATTTTTCCCCCTATAATGGTGTAACTATCCTATATGGTCTATCTACCATATACCTATAATGGTCTATCTATCAATCAAACTAGGTAGACAGATAATTTTATACTGACACAAGAAACCCACCAACTGAAGAGAAAAATTGAACACTAAAATTGAGCACATGGACCAATCAGCGTAAGAAGTGAGGGACTTACTTAACCAATAGAAGGCAGAATACTAATTAATAAGAGAACTGTGTAACTTGAAGCAAGTAAACATTAATGCCTTTGTTTGCTAAAATGTATAAATAGTGAAAAGTTTTGATAGCTATTGTGATGGCTTTGTGGATTTGCCACCCGGCACTCGTTTTTGTGCAGAACTGTAAATAAATACCTCAACTCTGTGGAATGACCTCAGGCATGCTGGGTTAAAGAACCATATTTTGGAGCAACATTCAGAAGATAAGCATCAGACAAGACATGCCATTTTCTCTTCTCCCTCACCACAATTTAGTTAGAAGGAATATGAGGATGGAGGTCCATACTATAATGTTGAACCTGGAAAGATTGTGTCCCTTTTTCCTTAGGGACACAACTTCTTCAGATTGTGCTCTATCAATTTCAATCAAAAGGCTTCAGTCAGACAAGCAGATGCATCACTGTTTCCAATTAGAGACCCAGGCTGAATTACTAGGTGATTACAGTTCCTATTAAAAACTCATTACACCCAGAAGAAAATGTTTTTGACTGGTCCCAAGTGATGACCCCAGCCTTGGACAAGATTGAGTCAATCCTGACAGCTGCTCAGGAGAGTTATAACACCTGCCAGACAAAGGGGATTGTCTAACCTAGATCCTCAAAAGGGGGCAGGAAGTTCAGCATGTTTTTCTTGCCTATTCAAAAGCCACAAAATCTTCAGAAAGATCCTCCAGCAAAAAACAGTTAGCAATGTATGAACTAGACAACACAAAGTGAGCAAGGTGAGGCCATAAATAAGGACTTATGTCTTTAGGCACATGGTGGAAATAGGAAAAAAATCTCCTCTCCATATCGATATTCACTGATCAGTAAAAACCAGTAACCTAATTTTAATTCACAATGCGAAACATACTCCACACAACAACCAAAGCCTTTTCTTCACCCCTGCAATCAGACTGCTGCACAGAGCTATAAATACCCCAGCTCACAGGTACAGTTCATTGTACTACAAGTTTATTCCTTTTTTAAACATCATACTCCTCCAGCAAAAGTAAAGAATGGTGACAAACTGTGAATGTTACATCAGGAAATTCCTTCCTATTAGGTGTTTAATTTGTCTGAGTAAGATTGGCTTGAACAGCAGAGACATTCAAAGTGATACGGTCAAGAAAAAGTGAGAGTTATCCAGACATGTTATTTACAGAGACAAGCAGAGCAACTTGGAAACTGGTTTTTGGCACTTGCTTATTTATTTCAGCTTGATCTTTCTGTTCTTTATGCAGGTCTCTAGCCAAGAGTTCCTTGTTAACTGCTCAAAGTGCATCTTTTAGGGAAACTTGTGGAAAACATGGTTCTGCACTATTTGTTAAAACTATTAGTTCAGTATTTAAGTGCTTTATATCTGCCCAATAATCATGGTTCAAATACACTCAATAGCACTGATAACTTACTCCAGTGAAAGATTATCACACAAGATTGCAAAGCACCAGTTGTCCTAAGATCTCCCAATTCCAAAATTGATGGAGTTTTGTGAGCCATGTTAGTATCCGCATTTAAGGGACACAAGGGCAGGAGTAGCCTCATCAATATGGGGATGGCCATCAGTATGGGAATGAGGCAGCATTCCTTACCTTGAAGGTAATGTCACTTTGAACTTGTACCCTACACAACAGCAGACTGACTGGGGGAAGGAAAGACCTTCAGAAGAAAATGGGTGGGATTAGCAATTGGCCAGTATCAAACCCAAGATACTGGTCTGCCCCATGCTTGGGACAACACAGTTCATTAATGTTAATTAATTTTCTACCCTTAAAATGTCAGAAAGAAGATCATGAAAGTGGGGTTCTGCTCCAAAAAAACCTAAAAATTATGGCACTTGTAAGTTATTAGCAGCCTCCATGAAATCCTGTACCTCTATTACGCACCCAGGGCTCCCATATTTTGACAAATACAGTAGCTCAGCATGTCACCTACCCCCCAAGTCCAACCAGGATCCAGAAAATAGGCAGCTCCTTCTCACAATCTACTTCAGTTCAGTAAAGCACTCTCTAATGTTCTTGCATACCATGGGCATCTTCATAAACCAGTTACTGCTGATTAGCTCCTGAATCAGTGTTCTCCCAGGGAACAGGAGATCCAGGCTTAACTCCACATCCACCTATCAGTTAACAGTGACGAGCCTGGCTGGGGGGCTGCTGGTAATCCCACCCCTCCTACTGAAACTGTTTCACTGCACAAAGAATTCAGCAGTCATTTATCAAAGAAAGGGTACTCAACCCTGCCCTGGAAACCAGGCACCACCAGCACTAGAGGTGCAGGTCCCCTTCCAAGATCTGGTGGATCTTTTTCATGTGTAGGACTATTGTGTTGACACCTGCAACTTGAATGTATGTATTCACTTCCTGAATGGGTCCCACTTCCACCCTCTCTCTGGATCCAAAATATCCTGAATTAGGCACCTTCAGCAGCATCTGCAATGAATGTTTTCTAGGCAAATTGGCATCCGATGGCTCAGAGCATCCTCCTGGGAGGGCTGAGTTTGAAACCTGGCCGTCTCAGCAGCCTAGGGAAGTATTCCAGCCACTTAGCTGTTACATAAGTATTCATCATCACGTATTCCTCCAAGCAAACTTTTTCTGTCTGTCTCCTGGTGAAAGTGAAGAACTCTATTCTTTTGACAGGGAGATGCCTGAAGGTTTCCATGCTCCACACTTCAGACACTCCTTCACCCAACTTCCCCAGTCAAAACTTCAGTGATACTGAGGGTCTGTAACTCACCTGTATTCAGCAGTTTCCTTTCTGCACATCTTCTGACATCTGAAACACCATTTTAAATCACCAGCACCTTTCAGCTCAGTGCTCTTTTGCTCCATAAACCATAATGAGGTACCCAACTTTCTCCAGAGAAATTAAGCACCAGAATTATTCTGCTTCAGTATCCTGTCAAGCTACACTGTGTTCAAGGGCCCTTCTAGCTTTGCAGACCCTATCCATTACTATTAATGTAGTACAAGACCAGCTAATTCTACAGTGAATAGTACAGAGAGATAGATAGCACTAAACTCATGTAATGTAGCTTCAGTTATGACCTACTCATCCCTTCACAAAAGAGAATTGCAAGGATTTACTTCTACAAGACCAAATGAAAACTACTTTCTGGTATCACTTTTATTTATTTGCCTGCAGAATGTTGAAGAGGCAACCTAATTCTGTCAACTGTTTGCTAAAGTTTCAGCACCGGTTTACATAGGACAGTTTAAAAATCAGTTGATCAGAAAACCATTGAAAGTAACTTCTAAATGTCTATTGTTAAAAATGAACATTATTTAAACCACTAGCAAGTACACCTTTAAACCATGAAGCTTTGTGTGTGGCCTAAGCAGAAGATGGGCTGAAGGGAGGTAAGAATCTCCTATCAATTTCTTTCCAAAGAAATTGGAATTATTTCCATAGATCAAACAGCACAGAATGACCATAACAGGCTTCCAAGACACTGCAACCCATCCTCTTGGAACAAGGCAGGATGAACACAGCAAAGACTATGAATACACACTACCTGTGCATATACCATGCTCAGATGGCAGGCTGAAAACAGTTATAGAAATCCATGTCAGAAAACTGAAATAAATGCTCTATTTCTCAGAACACTTATTTGTAATGGTTATTAATCTGACAGTTCAACTACTTTGGTGCTTAGGTATCTGATTATTCAGGTATTTCACATTGATGTTGAGTATGTGTACAGTCAGAAATCTGGGTGTTCAAATGTAGTTATGAAAATTACAAAATAAATTATGCAAACTCTTCCACTTCCCACCACACCAGCTCTTAGAGCATTAGGGATGATACTCAAAATTTCTGCCATCTACCACATCAAGATAAAGAGTAGGGGTGTTGCCTGGTACTTTGCTAATACATTTCTGAGCTACAAGCTAACAGACATGCCATAAATCTAATACCAGTGTGTCCCTGGGTCTTGCTGTGTAAGTGTAGGTGTGAAGGTTTTAATTAAAACTGAATTATAGAACAGTTTGGACTAGGAGGGACCTCAAAGATCATGTAGTTCCAACCCCCCGGCCATAGACAGGGACACCTTACACTAGACCAGCTTGCTCACAGCCCCATCCAACCTGGCCCTGAACACTGCCAGGGATGGGGCATCTTCTCTGGGCAACCTGCTCCAGCACCTTACCACCCTCACACCAAAGAATTTCTTCCTAACCTCTAATCTAAACCTACCCTCTGTCAGTTAAAACAAGTTCCCTCTTGTCCTATCACATGCTGTTGTAAAAAAGTCCCTCTATAGCCCTCTTGCAAGACATCTTTAGGTAGTAGATGATATTCTAAGATGTCCCCAGAGCCTTCTCTACTCCATGCTGAACAACTTCAACTCTCACACTTGTTTTCACATGGGAGATGTTCCAGCCCTCCCCCATCATCTTCATGTCACTCCTCTGAACTCATTCTGGCAGGTCTACACCCTTCCTGTGTTGATCCAACAAACCATTTCAGTGAATACAGATGCAATAGAGTGTCCCTGTCTATGATTATTTTAGTTGCCACTTTGTTGTTATATATTTTTTAGCCCCTCTTTTCTGTATTTAGCTTTCTAAATACTCCCAACAAAAAGGCTGAAGCTCAGTAGCAACAACTGTGGTCCCTTTCCTGTAAGGAAGGGTGCTTCCTAATTGGTTTTTGGCAAATTCTGTCACAGGGGTTTCTGGCAGGAAAACCTTTTAATTTACAGAGATAAGGCAATTTCTTTCCTCTTATGTTTTCAGTAAGTACAGAGGGAAAAGGCTTCCCTTTAGGAATGACAGCAAATGCTTAAAAATGGCAAGTGTTTAAATGATTTGCTGAGTCAGAGTTTGTAACAGCTGACTGTTAGGGAAGTGTTTTGGAATAAAACTGTGGGCAGTATAATGAAAAAAATGCTTTGAAGAGAAATAAAGGAAAAAGGTGGAAAGTATACATCATTTACCACACAGTAAGCAAGAGATTATTTTTCTTGGGAAGTCTGAAATTTGGAGACTTACCATCTTTAGGACCACCTTTCAACTGCAGCAAACAGTTTGTTCTTCTTTTTCATTTAGGTGTCATTTCTGTATCACCAGGGAGAGACATTTTAAGTCACCAGTTTCTGAGCTTTTGAAACCTTTTCAAAATTCTTTTCAACATGGCTTAGACAGGCAGAAGTGGGTGGATTAGCTCGACAGCCTGCATCCACTGCTTTAGTTCCAAAGTTTCAGTGCAATATGCATCTCACACATACCAAGGCACCTGTCGTGGGTCTTAAGCCCTTTGAGTCATAGGTGTTAGCTGGTGCCAGAACACTGGGACTTCCACCAGAGGTGAGAAAGATTTTTTTAAAAATAAGGAAAATAGAACAAAAAAACTCCCACAACCCAAGGGTGTATCTGGACAAACTCATTTTGCTAATGTAGTATGTAAAGAGGATTAATGCAGTGAGAGCACAATCATCTGAAGAGACTCCATGGAAAAAGAAGATTCATGTTTATTTATGCAGACCAGCATAGGGGAAAAAAACCCCTTAAAGCAGTGATATCTGTCTGGAGATCCAACTAGATTTCCCATCTCTGGTTGAACATTACTGAAATCCTGACCTAATACATGTCCGAAACTGTAAACTCTGAAATTTGAATTGCCATTATTTTTGTCTAGCAGTCAGTATTTCATATGTTATTGAAGTAAGTTCCATCTGGGAGTGCTGATTCAAAGTCAGAGAAAAACAGTGGGCTGCATGGAAACCACATCAAGAATCACAGGTCTCTGCTGCAAGAAAAGGTAACTGAGATTAAGTTCTTGGTAACTTCTGTTGTTTGTTTTTTTTTTGTTCCCCCTTTCCTTGGTGTTTTGCAATAATGTTTATATTTTGGGGTTTTTTCCATAAAGAGAAAGGAAAAGTATAGTAATTCAATCTTTAAAATGTGGCCAGCAAGGATTTTGAAATTGTAGTGGTCCTTAAAACATTTAGGTAGTGTTTACTGCCACAAATATAAATAGAGAAGCTGGGAAACTAATCAGGAAAGTTGCTGCAAAATACCCATCATTACAGAAAACAAAGCCAAATAATTTACACTAATGATCCAGCTTTCTTAATTCTTGACTTCTACACAGTGCAAGTGACTTGCGTTATATTTCATCAATGTATGTTTCCAAACTATCTTCCACATACTTGCTTATGGAATAAAGACTTCTTTTAGAAGAAACACCTGGAAAGAGACTTTTACAATGCAATAAAAAATTATTACTGCTACCCACATAGCTCCATTCTACAGCAGTATTTCATTTTTACCCATGTAAAATGTCCCATTTTCACAACACTGAGCATAATAATAAGTGATTAAGCATTTGACAAAAGATAATTATTGAAGCAATTTTTTATGTATACAATGAGGAACCCTTTTAAAGGCAAAATATTTCAACAACTGAATAATACTCTAATTATGTTTAACACACTAATTTTTTAATTAAAAAGGTTACTAAAGGAGAATACATGTTGTGGTTTAACCCCAATCTAATTACGACACAGTTGCTCCCTCACCCTCCAACCTTCCCTGTGGGATAGGGAGGAGAATCAGAAGAAAGAGTAAAACCTGTGGGTTGAGATAAGAGCAGTTTAATAACTGAAATTAAGTTATAATGCAGTAATAATGACAATAATAATAATAATTTTAATGAAGAAAGAGATTAAAAAAGAGAGGGTGGAATAAAACCCAAGAAAAACAGTGATGCATGACACAATTGCTCACTCCTGACTGATGCTCAGCCCCTCCCCAGCAGTGATTGCCCCTTCCTGCCCCTCTTCTCCCTCCAGGTTTATGTGCTGAGAAGATGTTTTATGCAATGGAATGTCCCTTTGGCCAGCTGGGGTCAGCTGTCCTGGCCATGCTCCCTCTCAGCTTCTTGTGCACCTGCTCTCTAGCAGAGCACGGGAAACTGAGAACTCCTTGACCTACCATAAGCACTGCTCAGCAACAACCAGAACTTCAGTGTCAACATTATTCCCATCCTGAATTCAAACACACAGCACTACACCAACTACTAAGAAGAAAATTAACTCTATCCCAACCAAAACCAGGTCACTTAAGTATGCTGGACACACTGAGATCCCATCAGAACGAGCTGATACTCTAGACCCAATTTACAAATCTCACTCATGCACTCACATACAGCTTTCAGAAAGCATTCAAAATATAAGACAAGACCAAGTGATTTTAAAAAAATTTACAGGTTTTATAAAAACATTAAACATTACAAAAATGTATCAATTAAACCTTACAGAGCACTTAAAATGTGTAACATTCTTTAAAATTAAGATTATCCATTTTTTTCAATAGGTACGGGTAGGAGTTTTTATCAAAACTTTATCAAATAAAATACAATCCCTAACTTTCATACCTATTTAATCAGAAGAATATACAGTCAGAAATATGAATGTGTTTAGAGATTTCTTGTCTATAAAAATAGAAGAGGGATACTGTAAATATCTCACCTGAAGACTCAAAAAGTTCTAAACATACCAAGACTCTTAAAATCAGAGAAATTATCAATCATTTTTTCTGAGGATTCCAGCTCAGAAGAATAATGATGCAAGTTTAAAAGGAAGAAGAAAAAAAAAGACTGAGTGGAAAAATACCCCTGAGGTGAGTCAGAACATTAATATTTTTTTCTACTTGCTTGTTTCTTTGGCTTTTGTTACTTTTAAGCTATATAGGTTTGAAAGGAAATTGGTCCAGTCACAGGTTTTAACAATTACATTATTATAACACAGGTAATTATTCTAAAACAATATCAGCAATTAAAAAAAAAATAAAACACAGCATAAGTTGCTCTTTTTCTTCAGACTCTTCTGATTTCTGACCCCATCCCTCTATTTTTAAAAAAAAAATCCTTCTAAACTTAGATTGTTAAAGAGGATAAAATAGTAATCTGGAATAATTTTTCAAATTATAGTTTCCCATGTCTTCCCTTTTTCCTTGAGAGTTTTTTATGGACAAGTTCTTCAAAGGCCATAATTTCATCTTCTACTTCATTTTCCAAGTCTTTATCATGCACCAAGCCTATATAAAAAACAAAAAATTAATGCAGAATGGAAAACCCCAACACCTTTTTTTCTTAACAGCATGACAACTATGTCATTGCTATTTTACATGTCAGCAATGTATCTTCATATGTGCATAATCATGCTTAAGAAGTATTTAGCTTAATATGACAATGTGCTTAAGAGCTCTGCAACAAAGCAGCAATTGCTAAGCCATTTGCTGCACTAGTAATTAATTTTCACACTGAAAATCTGTTTCTATTGCTCTTTCCTTTGACTTTTCTAAGAAGCCTGTCTCATTTCTCTCTCAAGATTCAGTTTCAGCAGACACTACATTTCCTTGCTGTTTTCCCAGACAGACTATAAGGTTGCTTTTAAGACTACAAGAGCACCCCCACTGATATTAGCTGTATCTGCTGGAAGAGGAAGAGGCAACACAAGGCTTTATCACAACCCATTTTTCTAAACTTGAGCTACTTTAATGCTTTACATATAGTCCATTTTGTAAGTCTAATCACTTCACTGCTGCCTATTTCTGCAACTTTTGCACTCCCACCACCTAAATATATGTTTAAACATGAACATTCAGGGAGGCACAATGAAGTCTTAAACTTGCCCTCAGAGATCTGTGGTGCAGTAGACTGCATCAATGCACGCTAGTTTTTGTATGAAACCAAGGGAAATGGAAGTGAAAATAAAAGAAACAAACACAAGCATCCTTTATCAGGCTGGCATCCATGGAGGGCCAGGGAGGCTTGCTCCACTCTGGCCACCCTACAACCAGCTGCTCAGTTTTGAAGAGTCACTGAGGAAAGCCTGGTTATCTGATGTTTTCCAGAGTGCCCCTGTGGGAGTGCCTCTCAAAGGTCAGTGAAGATCCACAATGCTGCTGAGTGAGAGACTGAAGTGATGCTTAGAGACCACTACTGAACAGCAGTGGGCACAGAAAGCTGTGCAATTTTAAAACATACCTTCTTCTGTTTTCCTGTGAGAGTCCATTTGCTTCAGCCACTTATGAGCATCACCAATGGTGTCAACCAATTTGTTGGCATGTGTAATTATTACTTCTTCAGCTGAAATGGAGCACAGTTAACATTCTGTGAGAACACTTAGCTGAGAAATGGACAGCAGCTCAGAGTCAAGCACAAAATAAAGTTACACAGAGCCATGTGGGATGATGATGCTGCAAACCCAGAAGTCGTGGTCACCAGTGATCTCGTGGTGAATTCACTAATTCACTAATGTAGATGAAGATGATGGATGTATTACTCCCCATTCTAATCAACATTACTAGCACTATCAGAGCAGAAGTTCTAAATCCTTGTGCTGCCCTTTTTGAGGTACATCTGAATCCTGAAAACATTCTACTTTATTTTTGGATTATAAAATTCTTGACTTTCATAATCTCTCTGAAATTATACAAATCGAAGTAAAACATGGACCTAAAATGATGCAGCCTTTGCTGAACTGCACCATTAACAACCTGAAAAATGCCTGTTATAATCTCAGAGACAAAGAATTTCTCCCTAAATATTTTCACAGAGTAGAAGAGCAAGGTACAAAACATCAAGCAATTTTCATAACAAAATCCACTATTACCTAATTAAGCCTACTATATCCATTTTATTCATCATTATCGTGGTTCACTGAGCAGGAAGCCAAGTAAACAGTAACCTAAACTTTACATATGGATCTCATCCATATGTAAAACTTTCCACTAGGAGTAAAGATAAAGCTCACATGTGAAGAGCACAACCTAACATTTAGTTACAAATTTAACGTATTTCACTGATCAGGGCTGATGAACATATCAAATACTACAGTTTTTCACTACTGTCAGACATCAAAGGCAAAATGACAACTTGACAGGATTTGTGGATTTCTACGACTGAAGCCAGTAACAATGTTAAGATTTAAGTTGTCACTTTCCCAAAGAAAGTATACTAAACAGTTTTACTTCTAAGCCACTCATTCACTAATTCAATTTTGCTTGCAAAAATCAGCATAGAATATTAGAAGCATGTAAAGGGGGAAAAAAATCTAATATCAAAATATGTATCTCAAGCACTGTAATTTACTAAACTTTTTAATACCAGTGTTGCCTTTGAGTACCTGACACACCACAGATTTGTGGTTAAGCATCCACTTTTGTTCAGCCCTAGCAAAATTACAAGTTCAAGGGCAGAATAATCAGAGATATCCTTAGTCAAAGACCCCAAGTACTCCTACCAGGCCACCCCTGCATATCCAAATTACTGTGGCTAGCAGAAGTAAATAGGAAACAGCAGAAATAATAGAAAAATTAGTAAAGATGACCTGTCAGTAAAACTGCAAAATTGCTGTAAAACTGTAAAACTGCAAAAGTTCAAAGAACATGGTACATCTGACCATGTGCTTAAAATTCACTTTCCTAAGTATAAAAATTCACTACTATTTACTTTACCTCTACTATGTAATTCATTAAGCTGGAGGAGTTTAGAATATATTTTCAATATTTCCAGCTCTCTCATTTCTTCTTTTCCTCAGCTACCTGAAATATCTGGAAATATCTTTCTCTTGACCACATTAAGATTTTCAAATAGAGCTTTGCCATGTCTAGTGGTTTAGCCAAAAAATGACATATTAATTTCTTAAAGGAAACTGAAAAGGTCCTACCTTTAGCCCAGGCTTTCTTCTCATAGATTTCCTCGACTGCATCTGAAATTTTTTTAATATTCTCTCTGATTTTCCTCTGGCGTAAGTTGGAACCTTCTTTATATGCTAAATGGTGTCGGGTGTAATCCCTTTCTATAATGGCCTCCACTACTTCCAGTCCATCACGTATTATTGGATCTATCTTTCTTCTGAAAAACTCAGCATAGTGTCTGTAGGCAGCATGGTTACGTGTGTGTTCTTCAGTGTTTCTGTGCTCCATACAGGCCTCACTGGCCACAGAAATTGCATTTCCTTCTGCATGCAGCTTTTCTTCCCCACTGTTCTCTGTTGGTGTCAGAGGTTCAGAAGTGTCTGCCTCCATGCTTTCTGACCGGCTGAAGTAGTTCTCAGAGCTTTGGATGAATCGGACTCCACAGAGGTCACACTGGGTCTGGTCAATATCTGCTCTTTTGAATATCTCTGATAAAAATTCCTCTTCTTTCATTGCAACAGGATAAACCCTGGAGCGGGCCTTCCTTTTCCACTTCACATAGAGGGAAATAAAATGGAATACACGACACAGCTGCCGTTGAGCAGATGCTTTCTGCTCTTGCTTCTGTTGCTTGCTGAGTGCAATGACTTCCAGGGGGTCCTTCTGGTCCTCTAAGCAGTGAACCTCTTCAAATTCCTCTTTCAGCTCATAATCATATTCCATTTCATCCAAGGAGGTTATAAATCTGTCAAGGTTTACACGTTCATACTGGATGCCCCGTATGGGTGGATGCCCCTGAGTGTAGGCAGTGTCCCACTTCCAGTGACAGTCAACCAAGTGCTCTTCATCTCGCTCTGCCAGCAGCTCCTGCAGGCCCGCAGCAACTTCTCTTACATGCGTAGCATTACCCACTCGTTCCACGACCCTCAGCAATCTTCCAGGTACTTTAGAGGGAGTGTCTCTTCTCATTGATTCCAGCATTGCCATGATTTCAGGGAAGAGGCGGCGTAAGAGGGATCTGTCTTTAGAGCTCTGCACCTGGTCAGCGTTCAGTAACATCACCAAGCACAGCACTACTGTCCGCTCAGCCTCCCCTGAAGTTATGCAGTCGGGATCTTCAAATGCATCCAGGAGGACATCGAACCTTCCATGAACACCACACAACACTTCTGCTAGGTAGCAGAGATGAGATCTGAAATGGTATATAGCTATATTTGTGTCCTTTGGTCTATACTCCTGTATGATAGAAAACGTGTCTTTGAATTCTTTGTAATGGTCCTTGCGTCTGAACAAAAACTCCCAGTAATGAAGGAGAGCAATGTAACTCTTTGGAAGGCAGAGAGTAATGTTCTTGGAGAGACGCATCAGGACAGCACAACACAGAATATACTGGAATTCCAGCAGCATCACCGTATTTCCTATGCTTGGAATCAGGTATCTTGTGCATTTCTTGATCAGGACATTCATGAAACGAAAAAAAAATCTTTTACAGTTTTCCGGGTTCTTATGAACATAGAACTGCTCAAGTGAATTTTCAAGAAGTCGAATGAAGCACAAGTGTGTTCTTCCAGTATTTTCAGCATTTTTGTCGGGTAGCAACATACCATGTCTGCCCTCTATTCCTTTGGTCTTTTCTCCCTGGCCTGCATTCTTTGGGGAACTTTTTGCCTTTGCCAAAGCAAACGCTAGCTCTTTGTTATAATTATCCTCTTCTTTAAAAAGAAGTTTCTCAAATTCTTCAGGATATCCTGAAGATAAGATAAGGACCTTCATGGCACATAGCCACAAGTCAGTTGATTCTCTTCTGGCTGCAATGTCTTCATTATTAAACTTAAATGTGATATATTTTTTCAACATCTCTCTACAAGGTTTGGAAATAACACTACTGAATTGCAGTATTTCTTTGCACGCCCTTGGGTTCTCTGACAGTATTCTCAAATGAAAATGATTAGGAAAAAACATTCCTAGGAGGGCTTTGCATGACGCATATTTGTCAGAAGTCAAAATGTCCTCAAAGCTTTTGCACTGATTCAGTAGCTCTTTAGGGAAAACGCATGTGGCTTCCAACAACAGTCCATTTATTGCCACCAGATGCATTTTACACTGAAATACTGTCTTTGCTTCATGACGCAACAAGGGCCTGTGGTAACCCTCACAGGTTTTATCTTCACAGTTCAATCCGGCAATGAACCTCATACAAATATCGGGGTACTTCCTGCTCAGTAACTCACGGGTGATAAAGCACAACCTGCTTAACAAGTGCTGCTTCAAAGCTGATTTTACTTTCTCTGTGCTTACTGAGAAATCCCCCTTTGTCTTCCTCTCTTTTAGACTTGGCTTGTCTAACAAAAACTTGATAATGGGTTCAGCTTCATTTTGAGACACCTGGCAACTGTCACCTGTCGGGACAATCCCAAAATAAGCAAAGCATAACTTCACCATATCTTTCTCCGCATTGGTGGCTGCTTTTTTCAGACCGCTAACAAGACTCAGAAGAGACACCAAGCCACGTGTTGCCATGAGGAGGATGTCCTGGCTAGGAGTGTTGCAGTGACATAACGCAAAGAGAGCTTCAACTGCACCAGCAGAGTGATTCAGAGATAGGAACTGACAGTATGCCCTGCTCAGCTTCACGAAGTCTCCTTTCAGAGCTCCCTGCAAAAACACAGCCTCAGCAACACCAGACTTCTGCCCAGTTTGTTCACAAAGCTCAAGGGCTTCTCTCAGGATGCTCTCCACATTCCCCAGGTGTAATTCTGAACCGCGACCCAGCCTGGCACGTGCTTCAGCAAGCAAACACGATGCACGGAACTCTTTTACAGCCGTGAGGTTGGCTGCTTCCAGAGCAAACCCATGTTGTTTCATTAACTTTGCAGCCTCCTCCTGGCGATCCCTACTTTTCAGTAACTCTGCTGTTTGGTGCAAACATCCACGGGACTTCAGAAACTCAAGCTGATCCTCTATATCAAGTTTTGAGAGGGCTTGCATCATTTCCTCAGTCCTGTTCATACTCAGGTACTTTGCAGCTGCTTCCAAATACAACTGATTTGCTGTACAGGAGAGTTTGGATGCCATTTGTCCTTTTGCATTCAACATGGCTTCATATCTGAAATAACAGATACATCGATTTACTGCCACAAATCCAGACAAAAAAACCACGGCAACAACAAAAAGACCCATTAAATGAATAGTTTCTCCTAGAAGCCCTTCCTTCAAAAAGGCCAACTGTTTCACATGATGTGCCTGTCAGGAGAAAGAGGATCATATCATCTTAAAAGATCTACAGAAAGAAACTAATTACAATATGAGGCTGCCAGAACCAGATTATTAAAACTTTTGGTACAAACAAGATCACAAAGTTTACAGCATTAGTGAAGCATTCTCCACACTGTCAAACAACGTACAAGTAACTTTAACGCATTTCATCAGCGTTAATATTCTATTTATTAAAAAAAATATGAATTTCAGTGAATTCTCCATGGGTCAATATATACAATATTCTGTAAAATTTACACAAACTTGTCAGTCTAGAGAGAATTCTTTCAAGCCTGCTGTATGTATCTGCATATTCTTTGTAGCTTGTTGAGTGTTTGTGCAAAATGCCTGGCTGCATCTTTCATAACATCCACTTTAGAATATTCAGTCATTAATTATTAATGGCTGATGTAAAATTATTGAGGTATCCCCTAAGCCAGTTTTGTGAAATATTCTCTCCTGCATGCTGAGAATGAGTAACTTTTTCCTGTGGGATGAGTAAATTATGATTAGCTTTTCCTTATCATCTTTCTCATGATAAACATGGCAGTGCAGATTTTTTGTGTCTATGCTGATAAATTGCCATGAATGTATTGGGGGAGATGATTTAAATATTTATTTGTTCATAAAGTGACTTCAATGCTTGAACTTTTTGATCGAACAATCTCTAAATATTAAATAAGCTTTAATCGTTCAAAAAAGCAGTTACCATTACTAAAGGTACATCACAAAGGATCTATGTAAAACAAAGTCAGTAGACAAAACCCTTCTTAAAATTTTTCAGTGAAGCAGCTGCATTATATGGAATTTGGAAATGCAAAAGAGAATTATATTCTAATACCATCTTGTAAGACATACCTTTCAACAGCCTTTGCTGCTTCTTCATAGAGTTCTTCCTGACAATACATTTTAATGGCCAGATCAAACTCCTCAATAAGTTCATAACATTCAGATGCTTCTTTGTAGCACTGGCTTTTCTGATAGTAAACTGCAGCATCTTTCATCTGCAATGCAGAAGTCAATAATGAAACTGAAGTGCTGTAAACAGTCAAAACTACATGAATGGAATAAATCTTGTAATTCTATCGTGTCTCATAAAGAAGTACACTTTAATAAAATGTAATTAAAGTATCTGAATAAAATCAAATATATATTAAAGCAACCATCACTAAAACTGAAGAGACTGTTTAAACAAACTTCAAAATATTTGTGTCCGAAAAACTGGAGTATAAAATGAAAGGTATTATATAGGATTTTCAAAATAATTTTATCCACTCAGCTCTGCCTGTGGTTAGAAAACACTACACATGCTTCTGCTGATTTACAGATTTCTCAGAATGAAATTAAAACAGTTATGGATGCAGAATGAGAACCCTAATGTTGCATAAACATTAAACTTCAATATTTGGGAACAATCACTTTACCTTCTTTTAGTGGAAGTACACCGAAAATAAAAATATTACATATTGTTAGCACACTACTTTAACCCTTCCAAGTTTTAAGGTTCCATTTAGATGGCTGTTATCAATGAAGTTTCAGTATCATCAGAGTACTGAATGAAGCAACAGCTTAAGTTTCCTGACATCAGTCATTCACTAATTTCTGACTGCAAATTATTGATAATGACATTTGAGGAAAGCCAAAGAAATAAAGCCAGCCTGCATAATTTCATTCCATTCCTCTTCTGCCTTTTCTCTGACAAATTATTCCTTTTGAACAGCCCAGCTTAAAGAGCTGGTTTAGCTCTTTAAACTGGGCTGTTTAAAAGTTTAGCTATTACCATGACACAAAAAGATACTACTACTTTCTGAGTAATACAAGAGGAAAGAAAGCTGTAGGAAAAGGAAAGTGTTAGGTGAGTATTTAATACCTTTCCTAATTTTTTACACAATTCTGCACAAAGACGGAACTCCTTTGATTGAATCAGACATTTTAGTGATAGTTTTGGTTCTCCACATTCCAAGTAAGTTTTAGCCAATGTCATATATTCCATCTGTTTTTCCCTGTGGAAAGTAAGAGAAAATTACCATTAACACCCCGATTAAGTTTAGGATCATATGAGCTGTCACTGAATCCAGCCAACACTGACCTCACACATTATTCTTTGTCTATTACCTGATGAGTTACGATCTTACAATTAATTATATTTTCAGCTGACATTGCTCTGTCCAGAAGTCTGTTCCAAAATATGATAGCTCTAGCAGCTGAAAGATTCTTTTGAGGGTTTTTTTTAACTAATGTATAGTACTATGATTTTGTACTGCTTCTCCTTTCTTAGCTTGTCCTCTCATTTCTGCTGTTTAGCGCCAATGTCATAAGACACAAGTGAAAGTGTTCTCAACCTTTATTTTGCGTAACTGAACAATCCTAGCCCTTCATGGTATCACTGCAGCATGATCTCCATTGAATTCACAATTCTCCAGCCTGGATAATTAGAACTGTGCAGAGCATTTCATATAGAACACACAAAAATCTTACTTAAGCTTTTTACACCAGCATTAATACTTCTATTAAATAAAAATTCAACTTTGGCAGCTTCATTATTACATACATTCTGTCAAAATATCCTAATACACCAAATTCCTTCTCAAATTTTATGCAGTTGACAAACACAGTGAACTGAGAAAAAGTTTTATCAGTCCTATCAACAATTTCTCTATAATCATGAAACTTTATGAGCGTCCTTATACTTCTAACCAGAGCCTCTAATGTAAAGTGGGTAATTAAGAAAGATAAAATCTCAACTAACTCCAGTAATAGCATTTCTTCAGATCTTCCCTCTTCTCCCCTGTGTGCCAGCTTCCTCTGATCCTGTCATTCCTTTCATATTCTGCTATCATTGCTAGCTTCTGGTCTCTCCAGCATGAACAGGAACTGATTCACTTAGGGCTAGATCTTTCTCCATTAAGTTTTTTCTTGTCTTATTTGAGATGAGTCCCAAAGAGTTTCCAAGCCTCTTCAGGAAACTGCAAACTCTCTCCCCTGTCAAACTCTTGAGCTATTTTACTCAGCTGAAGTCATGAACTACATGATTCATCTCAAAATCTGTTCCTTTAAAACTGTCCTTTGGTTCAGATCTGGTTCTGCTTGTTTAGTTTAAATTGACTATAACACTAATTTTACCCCAAAGCTCACTTTTTGCTAGCAGCTTTTCTTCCCCAATGCACGCCACCATTCCTTCCCCTTTGTTGAGTCAATATGCAGTGGGATTTACAGAAGCTGAGCACTGCTGATGGCATATGTTCCCGATCTATATCTAAGCATTTAAAGCCTCCTGACATAATGCAAACCCTGTTGCTTTTCTCTCACAGAACCAGTAATCCACTGGCCAATTTCATCTGGACAGCCCTTCCACTACTCCCCAGAGGGAGCAGTGCCTGGGATCCTACAGTGCTAGACCTTCCAATTCCTTAAATCTCTTTTGCTAACCACAAACACATAAAGACACCCCTCCTGCACTGTTCCCCGGTCCGGTCCCACAGCTGTGGTGTGGATCTCACCCTCCACACCCCTGAGGGGTCTGGCACCACAGAGTGACACTCACTCAGCTGCAGTGACACCCACCTTGGGCTGCTTTTCTTCGCGTGCACTTTGAGAACAGCGTCGTGTGTCAGGGCCAGCTTTGACTTCTCAGCTGCTCCTCCCTTTTGGTAACATTTGGCAGCCACCTGGGGTGAAATCACACACAGCATTCACAGATGTGCATCCAGCCCATGGCTTATCACATAAAAGCAATACTTAATTTTACAGTCACTGGAATGCAAAGCAGAAAGACTGGCAGGGTGCCTGGAAAAAGGAAGAGGTAAAATGTTGTGGTATATTTTCAGGACAAAAAGAAAAGCTTTAAAGTCAGTCCATGTGCGACTACCAAAATTAGAATATTAATTACAATATTGTACATGGAAGTAGTGAAAATAGAATTCCTGGTAAGCTGATAGAACAAATGGCATATGCAATTTGAATGATAGCCTAAACCATTAACTGGTAAGTGACCCAGGCATCTACAACATATTACTAAAAGTGAGAAAGACCTAAGTGTGCAAAGTGAAATCAAAAAGCCAGGAACATTTACTCAACACTTTTATCATACCGGGCTCTTTCTGGGAAAACTAAACAGAAACACCAGGAGTTACCATGCTCCTAGCAAGGTTTGCTTCATTATCACCCTGCTTATTCTGCAACACCATGATTTCTTTATTCTATCCATTAACTCAGTGTTGCTTCTGTTTGGAAATTGCACACTGCAAGCTGCTCTTAGAACTGCCAACGTCACCAGATAATGTCATCTTAAGGTAGCATTGATTAGCAAGATCAGGGTTATAAAGAAAACAGATTTGCAGATAATATAGCTAATACATTTCAGATTTCAAGATTTTTTTTTCAGCTGTGTGGGTTTTTTATCTAAACTCTTTCTGTCCATTTAGAAAATTGCCTTTTATTTTCAAGGGGAGATAAAGTCTATCTGTATAGTAGCAGCTGATTATTTTGGTTCTTTTGCCTTGTTATAAACATTTATTTTCCTTTCAAAGACTTTTATGTTCTTACCTGCAAAACACAGAAGCTTTCCCTCTGCCATAATCAAAAAAGTATCCAAAGTTTTATTTCACAGAATCACAGAACATCTCAATTTGAAAGGGACTTATTAGGATAATAGAGGCCAACTTACTGCTCCCTGCAGGACTACCTAAAACAAACCCACACAACTAAGAATGTCATCCAGATGCTTCCTGAACTCTGAACTCATGGCTTAATGCCATGACCACTTTCCAGGGGTGCCTATGGCAGACCACCTTCTCAGTGAAGAGCCCTTTTCCATGTCCAATCTGATCTTCTGACCCAACTTCATTCCATTTCCCCATATCCTATCACTGGTAACCAGACAGAAGAGATCAGGACCTCCCCCTGAAGAAGCTGTAGAAGAGACTTCAGATGCTCTTATTAAGACATGCCTGTGGCAATGGCAGAGGGTTGGGACTGGATGATTCTTGAGGTCTCTTCAAAATCAAATCATTCCATGATTCTATGACTTTTCATCACCTTGGTCACCTTCCTCTGGACACACTATGTAATAGTCTGATGTCCATTTTTTGTTGTGGTGCCCAAAACTGCACAAAGTACTCCAGGTGAGTCTGCACCAGCACAGAGCAGAGCAGGACAATCACCTCCTTTGACTGGCTCATACTGCTGTATTTGATGCACCAAGGACATTGTTTGCCTTTTTGACTGTCGGCACACTGCTGGCTCATATTCAACTTGCCACCAACCCAAACTCCCAGATCCCTTTTCATGGGGCTGCTCTCCAATCTCACTCCTTAATTTGAATGTATAACCAGGAGTACTCCATCCTAAGTGCAGAATCTGGCATTTGCCCTTGTTAAATTTTGTACAACTGGTGATAGCCCACTAGGATGTCAAGGTCTCTCTGCAGGGCCTCTCTATTCTCGAGGGAATCAACAGCTCCTCCTAATGTAGTGTCCTCCTAGTTTAGTATTGTTGGCAAACATATTTAATGTACACTCCATTCCTGTGTCCAAATTATTTACAAAAACATCTAAGAGCACTCACCCTCAAATTGAGCACTGGAGAGTCCAACCAGTGACAAGTGACCAGCTTGATACAACTCTTTGAGCCTGACTTGTCAACCAGTTTCTCCCCTGATGTATTATATGGACCTGTCTAGCTGAGAGAAACTATTAAAATCTTTGCTAAGCCCAAAATATACCACATCTACTGGCTCCTCTTGGTCAACCAGATGACTGACCTTGTCATAAAAGGAAATTAAGTTGGTTAAGTAGGAGTTTCCCATAGTGAACCCGTGCTGCCTATGACTAATGACTGCATAGTTGCTCAAGTGTTCTTTTCAGTAACTCCCAGAATAACCTTCTCCATAATTTTACTAGGCACTGAAGTGAGACTGAAAGGCCTGTAATTACCAGGGTCTTCCTTTACACCCTTCTTGAAAACTGGGACATTTGCCAGCTTCCAACTGACTGGGACCTCTCCAGACTCCTAAGACCTTTGAAAAATAATGGAAAGGGACCCTACAGTAAAATGGGCCAGCTCATTCAGTACCTGGAATGAATCCCATCAAGGCCAATAAATTTATGTGCATCCAGCTGCAGCAGCAAGTCTCAAACCAGTGCGGAGTCAGCTGGGAGTTTATCATCCCCCAAGTCACAGTCTTCCAGCAAATGATCATTTTAAATCATGTTAAAGACAGAGATGAAGAAGGCATTAAATGTCTTTGCTTTGTCTATGTCCCTATTTGTGAGGTAAATGACCTCATCAAGTAATGGACCAATGTTATGCCCAATCCTTCGTTTCCTGTTACTGTGTTTTAAAATGACCTTTTTGCTGTCCTTCACAGTGCTGGATTGCTTCAACTCTACGCAAGCTTTGGCCACATGAATTTTCTCCCTACAGTGACAAGCAGCATCCTTGCTGTCCTCCTCCTGTGTCACCTCCCCTTTTTCCAATGTCCACACTTTCCCTTTTCCCCCAAGTTCAAGAAGAAGATGCCTGTTCA
The DNA here is from genome assembly GCA_037834095.1 of Argya squamiceps. Lineage (NCBI taxonomy): Eukaryota > Metazoa > Chordata > Aves > Passeriformes > Leiothrichidae > Argya > Argya squamiceps. The sequence goes on along the minus strand of JBBMKD010000102.1, from coordinate 48,200,540 downwards.
GCCAAGCCAGATTCTGTCCCACTTGCTCGACTTCTGACCCTTTGGAATTTCCTGCTTCTGCACTCTTCAGACTATCATTCATGAATTCCCAAGGGACTTTACTCATTAGCTGCTTCCACAGCAAAAGTCTGCTCTCCCTATATCCAGGGTCAAAGGTTTGCAGGACTTTTCTCCTACAGCCAACCACTTGAAACTCAGCTCCTTTGTGGTCCCTTTGAACAAGACACGAATCCTCACTTTACTCACAAATGCCTCTCTGTTTACAAACAACAAATTTAGGAGGTCACCTTTCCTTAGTCAGCTCCCCTAGTACTTGCACCCAGAAATTATCTTCAACTTGCTCCAGAAATTTCCTGGACCTGTTTCTGTCCACTGTATGATATTCTCAGTTGATATCTGGGAATTAAAATCACCCATAAGGACAAGAGCATTTGATCTAGAGATATCCCTTATCTCCCTGTAGATTAATTAATTGATGTTGTCATCCTGGTTGAGCTTGGCTTCAATCCCATTAACTGTCATTCCATATCTGGACTGCATTAACTAGGAAGCTAGGAAACAAAAAACTATAAAATATCTATGTTCTTTAAACAGAAAGGGAATGAAACCATTATTTTCCTATCCAAATTAATACAATTCCAAGAAGTGCTTTCATTTCTCTACAGTATGTGCAATGATACTGTCAAGAACATGGTTTAGATTCACACATATCAATCAATTCTGACTGATGCTAATAATTGTTTTTCCAACTGTCTTTCATCTGTGCACATTAAAATGTAATTTCCCCCATGGGACTGCAAATTTCTGGGCAGCGAATTTAAGATTACAAACAAAAGACTGGCTCTCCCTGCTCACTTCTTGTAAGTCATTTACAAGTAGACACACAGCTACAAACCACAAACTAAGGCAGACTGCTGCAGAGCAACTGAAGGTTTACAGATGGTTTTATAGATATGGAGAAAAGAACAGGTTTCAGAATAAGCAAGAATCCTTATTTCAGATAAACATATGTTCCTACCTCCCAGAACTGGTGTTTGGCATAGTAGTCTCCCTGTGCAATCCATTCTTCTGGAGTTGAAGTTTTAGCAAACATGCTGTCATCTAAGTCTACAAGGGCAGGGGTGACCATTTTATGTTAGAATGGATAAACCACAGAAACCACATGTACCAACACTAAGCATTATCTCACAATGTTCCAAAGTCTCTGTTTGTGCTTACTCCAGTAATGGTAACTATGAGTCAAGTGTGATAATACTGTCGTATGAAGCTACCAGTGAGAATACAAAACCCCACAGTTTGGCTGGAGACTGGGCTGGTAAGTGGCTGAAACTGCATTAACACAGCAGAAAATCTGACTACAAATTGACCACTTTGAGCCATAAATATCTGCAGCCATCAGGGTCCATTGAGCTCTCTCCATGGTAACTGGCTGTGACCTGATCTCCCTTTATGTAGGAACACCTCTTAAGGTCACTTCTCAATGCTGAGGGATCCCTTACTCAAACCAGGTATCAATGGGCTGGTAAATGACATTTTTGCATGTGTGTAATATTTAAGATAGGTATAGCAAGCTTATGTAAAAAAGTAGAGTGTTGACCACCAACCCATACATACTTAATGAATATTTTACGTATCTGAATTTACTGGTTAGAACTCAATGAACTAATTACAAGATCAGATCTGTCTGAGGGATCGCTGACTCTTCTCCTGTGACAGCAAGAAAACTTAAACTAGTGAATTAGTAATAAACTTTAACATATTCAACTGATCTTTAGAGACAAAATAATTAAGACCCACTGAAATAAGTGGAAATTTGCAAGGGCAGTTATCAATGCATACTGCTAGAAGGACCAAGGCATTTAACCTTCTTTATTACACAGCCTAAAAGCAAGAAAACATGAGTTTTGACTTTTTGACAGTCTTTTAAGAAAGTTTTAGGACAACTTTACCTTTCTTTTCATCTGTTTTGACAACCTTAACAAATTTTCTTTTGATGAAATACTTAAAAGCTGGAGCCCGTTTATCACGGTCTTCATCAAAGATCCAAAGATTGACTCTGGCTCTTGTAACTGCAGTATACAATTGCTTGAGTTCTCCATTCAGCATCTGACCCAGAACAAAACAATTGAATTAAATAAATGAAATGCCAGATGAGCTAAATTGTTAAAAACAAGCATAGTTTGCAGTTATAAGAAAACAGAATGAATAACAAGTAAGAAAATGCTTTTAAGTAAGTCAGTCTAAATATTAGATATGGGATATCAATTACATAAGCCATTGTCCAGCTAACTTACATGCAACTACTACTACAAATCAGCTGCAGGTATGACAGGCTAGTTTTCTTCTAATCACTTGCACATATAATTATTAATTTACTACACAATCCTGAAAATATCTGACTCACCAGATTCTAAGCAACTTCCTTAATTTCAAGATAGTGACACCAACCAGAAACCAGACTACAGGAATAATGAATATTGGCAAGCTGAATTCTATTTGCTTTAACCACAGCTGTTCTGTAAATATACCCAAAAGTCTATGAAACAGGTTTTGTTCTCTAATCAAATTACATTTGCAAACAATCTCTTATCTTTTAAAATCAGTATTATATTACAATATACTTATATTAATTATATCATATTAATGTGAACAACTATAAAAGGTAAAGCAACCTTGATAAACATGGAACTAACAGGATGAAAAGATTTAAGAAATTTCCCTACTTTTGAGATTTAATAATTTAATTTGTCCTTCCTATTCCAAATGCTACAAAAAACTCACCTTGTACATTTCTACATTAAATGGAGTCCTTTCCTGCATGCCAGTGGCATCCTCTAATGGCACTTCAATTAGCAAGTTGCTTCCCACTTGCACATCCGGATCAGGACTGTAAGAAGAAATTATCTTCCATTCTTTGCTAGCCTGAAATATCAAGAGAATAAAGTTTATTTGTATATGTACTAACCACTGCTGCCTACATATGCACAAGATAAGGTTGCATGGTGTGATCTATTCATCCCTGCAAGGGAAGAAAGCTCAGAGGAGAAGACTGGGGGAGAAAATTATCTCAGGGAAGAATGTAAAGAATAATCAGCAACTTTCAACAAGAAAGCTGAACTTCATCTCAACACAGCCTTTGCTTGAGATACTTGTCTGTACCAAGTGGTCACCAGAGCATATAAACAACTTTCCCTAAAACAGCTAGAACAGAGTTACACCTTTCTGAGCTGCCTAGGCAAAAGCAAAAATGTGCCACAGCCCAACAGACTGTGGAAAATCTGAGGAGTGAAAAAACCAAACCTCTAAGCGTGCAACCAGCTTGAGCTGGCTACAAGTTGCATATTACTCTTCAGAGACTGGGGATGGCCAGCATCATGATGGAGAAGCTAATGGGAATACATATATATACCGAAAGCATACACACACACACACACATTTATATATATAAATATATGCAGGGAGCACTAATGGGCATCACATCTGGATTGTGATTCCAATGTATATTGCCATTGTTATATTATGCTTGCCTTAGGATTTCAGGATCCTGCTGCTGTGTCACTCTTCTAGATCCAAATCATATGCAATGCTCAATATATCAAATATGTATTTTGATATTAAACATAAAAACCTCCTTGGGTGGACTATATATTTTCAGCTAAACAACCTTACAGTGATCCCTCTGTGGAGGAAATCAGGTTACTTTCACCATGGAGGAAGGTCAAGGTTTAGTCCTAGGGACAAGGATTCTCCTACAAACCCCCAATACCACAACAGGCAAACTCATTGAAGGGGGGCGTGTTGATTGCTGGGCCAGGCAGCTCCCTGCCAGCTTGGGACAGAATGAAAGGTAAATGGTGGTGGGATAACACTCACAAGTTGCAATTTGTCATACTACAATCAACTATCTAAGACACTTTGGAGAGATCTTGGCCTGCAGGTTAGGATGGGCAGCCACTAAGTCTTCTTGACTCTACAAGACTGACAAGCTCAGTGAGCTGGACCCACACATATCCCATGCTGGTGCATATTCTCATCATCAGGGTTCCCAGAAAAGATCTGGCTGGTCATTCATGTGATGAATGTATTAAGCTTCGTTTTGAACACCAGTAACTGTTAGTGCTGGTCTCAGCCAGGGGGTGGAATGGCACCTGCCAACACCTCCTCTTGTAAGAACACTCAGAGGTGAGCAAAAAAACCCACTCATGGGGAGAGTCTAAAAAAGCGTGGTCAGAAAATATTGGACTCCAACACAGAGACATGTGAAATATGTCTATAAATATGCACAGACACTCCTAACTGTAAGTTAAGTGTGGCAGCAGATCAGTGCTGTGCACTCTCATGCCATGTAGGAAATGCCAGCTCCTGATCACACCACTCTGCAGGTTCCTGATCCCCTGCAAAACTAATAACCTTAAAATCGTGAATATATTCTAAGTTACGTTCATTTTTCCCTTTTGGTATTTAATTGAAATGTGATTAAATACTGCCAAATTTCCAGCACAGAACAAAAAATACTCACAATAAGGCTGAAACAACATTTTTACAATCTATATATTTCTGAGCTTTGAGCAACACAAAACAAGTTAACTGTCGTCCCACGGGGGGAAAAACAGGAAACCTTTCCTGCAAAATGTATTTTGAAGTTAAGATCTCAAATGAAGACATTCCTAAGCCTGTCATACATTGTAACATGACAACCAGCTAAAGTTATCAGTTTGGTCAAGAGCTTGCTGTGTTTTGGGGGCTTGGCTTTTTTGCCTTCTAGATTTTTCATCCACATCTGCTTCCTGAAACAAGACTCTTCTTAAATCTCATTTTCAAGACAAATAAAAAGAAAATCCAGCACTTTACAAAGTGCACAGAGCCAGACTGCTGTGTTTACAATGGTTCATAGCTTCAGCTTTTTTAAATTAGAAAACCTCAGGGTGAACTGCTTTCTTGCCTGCTTGTTTAGCTGCTCAAATCAACTCAATTACTCATGACTCACAGGAACACGGAAGAATTGTATGAAAACAGTTCTCCAGGCCTGACATACATTAGTCTAAGCTAAAATGCACTACACATCTCAGCTCTGCTAAACTGATTCTGCTAAATTCTTATAAATGGCTTGTTGTTTTTCTGATTGCAACCTGCATCACCAGAAACAAATCAACTTTGAGAGATCTACCATGACAGCCAGTATTTACCTCAAGCTCCCTCCTTCTGCCCTCATCATGTAACATTCACTCATGTGAAGAGCCACCAGTAAGCTGCCCTCAGCTTTCTTGTGGTTTCCATCTGCTGAAAACCACATGAGGCATTGTTTTGAGGGGTAAGAGGCAGAGGACATCTGCAACAGGGCTCTTCACACAGAATGTTTAATCGCAGAGTAACTCAGTCATGGGTACATGAAGTGTCTGCAGACATGTTCAGTAAGGAATACTTGGCTGGCTGGGGTCAGAGGAACAGTCTTGGTGTGCAGCAGAAGTGTGTGTGTGTGTGTGTGTGTGTACCCCAAGGCTCTCCCTTAAATTTTAACAGTAAACCTGAAGGAAAATGCAGCACTGAAGGAAAGAAGTTCTCAGTTCATAAACCCACGACCTCTCTGTTCTCTGCTGTGATGAAACCACTCATCTTCAGAGAAGAGGGAATCCTTTCCCAGCTGCAACACCAATTAGACCACAAGTAAGATCGACTTCAGAAACAAATGCCGAAAATTGGTAAGAATTAAATACCTCTGAATCTGTAAAAAAGTTGTAAAGGAGGACATCATCAAATTCCAAGCCCTTTGCTTCATAAATTGTCAGTACAAGTGCCAAACTAAGTTCCTCAGGTATCTTCTCCTTTGCAGTTTCATTTGCCACTAATACCACCTGCCATAAAACACATTAAAAAAAACAACATTAGAAAGCTAAGAAGGAAAAAAAAAGGTAACAGTTGCATAGAGAAAGACAAACACGATGATAATACAAGAGCCTTTCAAAAAATAAACAACATTTCACAGAGATATTTCAGCACACTTCACAAAAAAGGTCACAAAGCTGCCACTAGAAGACTGACAAATGCGTGGTATGCGCAGACAGTTTTAGATCTGGTATAAGAAAATTTGGAGTTAGAAAGGAACAGGTCAGACAATACCTCACACAATACCTCACACCAAAAAAAGAACAGAAAGAACCAGACATATCAAAAAGAAACAGAAACCAACACAATAAAGGTTTCTAAGTTTGAAATGCCTAATTTATCAGTGAGACAAGGGCTTAAAAAAGAAAGTTGTGGGCAGTCCATACAAGACTATTATTTAGCAACAGAGCTGGCAGAATCTGCAAAAAGCCGAAGAAAAGCAAACCTGATGTGCTCCAAATTCTATGGGTTGTGTTTTCCTTTTGTTGCCCCTCAGCAGAATTGCTAGGTCACTAACACTGCAGGACTCCAAGACTGTAGGTTTTGGCCCATCAAAGAGACCACGGTCCTGAGGAAGGCGATCAAAAGATTCTGGAAAATAATGCTGGAGCAAATCAACCACTCCAGATGCTAAACGGAGAATACCTGCAAAAAGCAGAATACAGGTTTTAAACTTCAGCCTGAAGTCCTTGCAAACACTCTTTTAGAAGATTCTGTTAGAAGTTTGGAACCAAGAAATATTATGACAAAAACACTAATCATGGAATGCTGAAGCTGTAAGGTTCAATTGATGTTTTCGCCAATTTGAGTGGATGTCATTCTTCAGCCTCTAAAGATCAGAAAACATGGATGCTACAACAGCTTGGCAGCATTCTCACAAAATAAAGATCACAAATGAGAAACAAGAAAAGCAGAAGCAGCACACCAATGCTGCAAAATCTACTGCTTTGGGGAGAGGACAACAGAAATGGGAATGATAGTTTCTTAAATTTTCTCTCATACAAACACAGCCAAAGCATGCAGTAAGAATGAGAGTTCATAAAATGACAATTTTAAAAAACTTAAAATTCATTTTTGGTTTTCCAGTTGAGATGTCAAAAAACAGAATCGACGTATCAGAAAAAGCTGTCCATATGATCTCTTTGGAAAACAGGCCTCATGGAGACTGAGTTTCTGGCCAGCAGAAAACTTCAATTATTAGTGACACCTGAAGAGCACAGGCTCATATCATAAATAAATTTGTTACTCTACCTGAATGGGACCTGTAGTTCTGGTACAACTGATATATCCTCTTCGGTTTCCTAACACGCTGCTTCTTGTTCACAGAGCTCTTGCTTGCGTAATGAAAGAGTGACCTCAGGTCACTGAAACGAAAAGCAATTCCTTTCATTATGCTCTGGGCAGTGTCACCGGTTAGAAACATGGCATTAGGGTCATTGATGCATTTCATTAACAGAGCTAGCTCAGCTTGTGTGAAATCCTGGATCTCATCGCCGTAAAACTCATGGATGGACCACGGCAGCTCCCTGAGCTTTGCAAGTCTTTGAGATAAATTATACAGCAAATCTTCTTCATCAAAGTACCCTCTCTGTGATCGTATCTGCTGATAAAGACAGAAGAGGTGATAGATCTCACTCCTGTCTTCTGTGAAGTTTGGTGATCTCTTTCGGCCTAGCTTTTTGTACTGTTCCTCAGTAAGCTTGCCCCCAAAGCAACTCAGTGCCTCAAAAGATCCTTTCAGAAAGGATTTTATTTCTTTCCAAACTAGTGCTGGATTGTACAAGCTTTTACCTTTTATCATTTTTGGCCATATTTCATTTGCAAATACACTGTAAGTCACAAAAGTTGAAGGATCACTTTCCTTAGAGCACGCATCTGTAGCTCCTCCATCATCACCATGTTCTGCTTCCAAATTACCTTCTTCATCCTCATCCTGCCAATTTGATACAACCAAGTCTTCCTGGGGACTCCAACCAACAATTACTCTTTTAAGACTTCCATCTTCATTTCTTGGAAAAAATGGGTCGGGCATGGATGCATCTAGTAACAGCAGCAATTGCTTGGAGGTGACAAACAGTGGAAAATTTTCATCTTTAATGTCTTGTAGCCTGTGAATATTTGGGTCCAGAGGCTTGAAGTGACTGGTCACCTTGGAAGACTTGCTAAGTTCAATGAAATTCTTCAGAACTTCTCGGCACAAGACAGGATTTTTTGTTACAAAGATCTGGTGCAGGTGCTCCAGCCTGTTTGATGCTTCTGCACTACACGTTTGGTCTTGTTCATGGTCACCACATGAATTCACTTCTGCACCAGCTGTGCCCACGGGAACATTTTCATCCTCACTGTCCTGGTTTTGCTCATCACTCACCTGCTCCTCACTCGAATCATCACTCTCTTCCTTCCCTGAATCAGCACTCTCTTCCTTCCCTGAATCAGCTTTGTCAACCTCACTGCACTGTCTCTGCTGCCATGTCTGCCTTTCCAACAGAGGCCCATCTGCCAAGGTGGATTTTTCCCAGTATGAATAGAATTTCTTCCAAAGCCTATACAAGCAGCAAGTTGTCTTCCCTGTCCCACTTCGCCCAATTAAAATGATTGGTTCCATAGGCTTTGGATTGAGATCAATCACCGCGTACTCCAACTCCCCAACTCGGAAAGGGTAATCAACAGAAGACTGCACATCATTTATAATGTTAAGTGCCATGTTAGTACTGAAGCTGTGAAATTTCATTATATTGTATTCCAGTTCTGCTGCACTAGCAGGAGGGAAATACTCAGGCATGGTATGCTCTTTTGATTTTTCTGCCTCTGTGTCCTCAATGTAACAACGTGGAACACGCTTCTGTGTTGTCACACTGTGGTTCTGATGTCCTTTGATTATACCCTTGAGCTTTTTCCTCAAGATGCAGGATAAGCCACGATTGTAGGAAATGCATATATTCTCTAAGGCACGGTTCAGCTTGCAGTGGTCAAGAACAATAGCCCAAATTCTAATCATTTCTGTGTAAACTCTACCTGATTTTTCTAGATTACTTTTGGTCTGTTCTGTCTCCATGATCTTTTCTGGACTCTCACTGCAACGAGGAGAAAAGTCAATGGCAAGTTCCCATAGCATTCTTGCACCTTTGCCCAGTTTGGCTTCATACAGCTGGATATCAGCTTTCAAGTGTTTCAGTGGCTTCTGGAGGCCCCTAGACCATTCTCCGTTGCCAAGCCTCTTAATTGTCATTATGGTTTTAGCTTTCAGATAATGAGGCACAGCTTTACTGCTCAAAGTCTTTAGCATTTCAGGAGTGCACTCTACTTCCCAAGTCATGTTATCAAACTCCTGCACATATGCCTCAATATCCAGACTCTTCCCCATTTCTTCCTCTAGTTCTTCCTTCTCTCCATTAGGCAGGGCCATACTGAATTCCCCTGCTCCCTTCTTTTTCTCCCAGTCATCGCCTTTTCTTTCAGGATGAGCCAAGCTCCCACAAGGTTTAAAGGAACTCCTTTCCTCTTCTGAATTAGTCTGGGCTGAAGATGGCTTTTGCACCAGAGGATGATCCTTTTTCAGGGTGTCGCTCACTTTCAATTGCTGAATTAAAGCTGTGATTGCCTGCACTAGACTTTCCTGCAGTGTTAAGGGGCTGTTTATTCCTTCTGCTTCCTGCTTTGCCAACTGACCCTTTTTTGTTTTTATGGAACATGGGGGTTTTAAGTCATTATGCGCTGTGTTGCTAGATGGTGCCTTTAATGAGAGCGCAGATGAAGAACACCCCATGCTCTTTGACTGTGAAATCTCAGAGGCTGGAACAGGTTTAGACATTTTAACCAACTGCCCTGCTCTATCTTGGCGATGCCTCTTCTTCTCCTGCACAGCATTATTCCAGGCTTCTAGCAGTGGATCTCTCTTTTTAATTCTATGCATCACATCTTTTCCTGATTTGTTTTTTATATTAAAGTTAATGTCAAATTTTGCCAATAACTCTGTTATTCTCTTAGTTTGCTTTGAAAATCCTCTCTGGAAAACAATATGCATCACTGTATTTCCATCGTCATCTTGCATGTTTGGATTAAGATATGGAAAGTCAGATGGTCTTGAAGCAAAAAGGTCAAGTAGATAGTTCAGAATGTTCAAACCAGTGCCATCTGAAAACAGGAGAATAAACAGAAAATAAACTAACTTGCTTTGCAAGTCTGCATTGTATGCCAACAATTTCAATACTTTTTTTCTGCTGCTAGTAAATTAAAATCAGTTGTTTTCAAAAAGAGGAACAAAATCTACATTTCATGTTTATAAAACATGCTTGTGTGAAACAGCTCAAAACTGAGTTTACCCAAGTTTCAGGGAAAACAATACAAAGGCAGCAAAGCTTTAGGAATTCCTAATGCTGCAATTATTCCCAGACCATTAGTCAATTTCATTCCTTTTTTTAACCTCCAGGTACAGACAGATTTGTTCATTTTCCAACATCAGCCCTGACTGCTACCCAAGGGACACTGGTAGCCTGCCATCCAGACAAGCAGCAGCTCAAGATGGTGGTCTGGGGTCATTTGGTTCACTTTAATAAGGCACCAGAAGTAATCTACTGCAGATAACTTTACTTTACTAAAATAACCTGCAGGAAATCCCAAGTATTTCCTGATATTTGAGGTCCCTGGAGCAACTTCCTACAAAATCAGATTAGTTACCCCCCTGGGGGAAAGAAAAATACATACGTACTCTACACCTTTCTGGATTTCATCCAGATAATAGATGTGATTTAAATGAGACAATATATGTGAAACATTTATTTTCTAGCTGTAAAATAGCGACATGCCAAAATCACTGTAAAGAAATTGCACATTCAAAACTTTACACAGTGAAAAATACTTCAGAGAACATATTGTCACGGGACTTCTTAATCTTTTGATTTAAAAATGACAAATGGCATTACCTGTGTTTTTAACCTCTCTAAAGCCATTCAATGAAATTAAATGTTGTGCTTTAAAAATTAATAAATTCAGTATTTTAAATCATTTTAATCCTTCAACTCAAAAATGCATTTTTTTTTCCTAATTTAAAATCAAATCTAATTTGAGGCATTAATTTCACAGTTTATCCTAACTTTTTGTATTTTTATGTAAGCCCTACAGTTCTTTCACTCACTTCTCTCCTGAGCAAAACTATTGATTTACGACTGAACAAAAACTGATAAACAGAGTGAGACACAGTCAGACATCCTGATCCACTGTCCCTGCAGCAGCAGAATGGGCAGATAAGGAATGGGAGAGGTTTTCAACAACAAAAGCCTTACCTTTATTATTTAAGTAGATGAAAACTGCAGCATGCAAAGCAGTATCTCCTTGTGTAACAGAGAGGTTCTGAGGATCTGCGCCTTTGGTCAGCAGCAAATATGCCAGTTCAAAATAATTTCTTCTGAGGCATATTTTCAGTGGTATTTCAGAGCTGGTTCCAACACCATCAGGCAGAGCTGGTGTGAAGGACAGGAAAATATTAGGGTTTAAATCTAATACACCAATCTGCTAACTACAGAAATCTCTGAACAGATGCAGTGGGATGCTGATTTCCAGGCAGGTGACAGGGGTGTTTTTTGCCAGCTTTTTACATGTGTCTGTTAAAACACTTTTTGACTAAGAAGATCTTCATCATTTTCCCTTGTCTCCCATTAAGCTGAGCAACCAGTCCTTCTGTTGTGATAGGAAGACATAAAGGCCAGAACATATCTTCTCCAAGCCAGTCAGTCACTGAAATGAGATGCCTCCTTGCTCCTCTGGCATTCAAAAGGCTTCAAGAGGACCATGTGTCCACAACTTATAACTAACACCAAGCTGTGAGATTAAATGCCAGAGGGATCCTAGGAATAAGCCCATGCAAAACAAGAAGTATGATGATGTCTACTCTAGTTAAAAAAAGAAAGACATCTGGTCATGCCTTTGAAATCAGTGAAGTAGTCAGTTACTTGTAGCATAACAGCAGACTGAACTCAAAGACTGGGGCTTACACTTTCTACCAGGACAATATTGTGGCTGAAGACAGAGAAATTAAGGCCCAAAAGAAACTATAGGTGCAGGAGCAACAACAGTCCTTAGCCTTTTACTAACCCTAGCAGAAAAATTTCATTTGATAAACATCCACCACCCATGTAGCCTTACTAGCTTCACCATGTCCCAAACAGCAGATGCAGCCAATGCACTGCATTCCAACAAGCTGCTGCACTTATACAGAGCCATAAAAACCCCCATGTGTTGGTATTTCTGAGACTATCTTGCCCCCAACGTGTCAAATAACACACTGTATCTCTTATAGCACATTAATATCACAGTTTTTTACCTCCTTGTTCAAGCAAGCATCTTATGAGGGGCACTTGGGTATCCAGTCTTTCACACTGCTGAATAATGCTGCCAATGTCAACATCTGGAAGACTGCAGGTTTTGAAGAGTCCTCTGCCTGATGGATTTTCCCCACTGGCTTTCCCTGTTAGGAGCAGCAAAACTTTATGCCACATTTGCTTCCCCAGTAACTGTTTTATGAAGCTGTTAGCACAGGCACTGGAGATGTTGCATGAGATTTCTTCAGGGATTTCTGCAAGACAGTCAAAAAAACATAACTCACTCAAAGTCATATAATGAAATCCACCTCATTGTAAACTAATTTCAGCACAATTAACTCATTAAATTGAAAGTAAGAAACAGTAAAATATGTCTTTCCATCGTTATGCTGTCAGCCAAGTAAGTTTGAACATTTTGATGCATCATGAATTTCTGTGTATATTCCACTGGTTTTAAGTGCAAATCACAACATTAAATATAATTAAAAGCACATTATTCCAGTCATAAAAGTTACAGAAACAGGTAAGAGAAGGAAGGATAAAAGGGCACTAAGTTTATGCTAGTACAAAACACATTTCTCATAGCAATTAAGTTTTGTGAAACAGAGAAATAGGAACTCACTGCACCTTTCACAGAAGACAGCCATTTCAGAAATCGCTTAACTGCATCTTCCTTCAATACATTTTTATTATGTGCTCCATTTTCACACCTGTAGAACTGGACAAACTGTTCCAGAACATCCTGGAGAGAATCTGTATCAGCTGTGGCACTTTTATTCTCTCCTGCAAAACATTACAGAAATTGAAAATCCACTTCCTCGCCAGCATGTTTTCAGGGCAAGACTGCAATGCATTACATCCCAGGGCTCTAAGAAATGTGTAGTGGCAGATTAAAAACAGATGGCTGAAACTCTTACTGCCAATGCCAGTCCCGTGATGGATTTCTGACCCCAAAGGTAATTTGATATTTTCATCAAATGCACTCTTGTCTTGTTTTTGCCTGGGATAAGAGTTACTCTTCTTCTTAGTAAATGGCACAGTGCCCTCCTTTGGCTGTACGATGAGGATACTGTTGAAAGCACAGTGATGTTTTTTGTTGTTGCTGAGCAGTACCTACCCTGAGACAAGCAATTCTCCATGTTCCATGCTCTGCCAGTGAGCATGGGAAGAAGCTGGGAAGGAGTATGGCCAGGACAGCTGGCCTGAACTGGCCAAAGGGACATTTCATACCACAGAATGTTCATTATATAAACTATGAGGAATTGGCCATGAAGGGACCGTTGCTGCTTGGGGATGGGTTGGGCATCAGTTAGTGAGGTGTCAGCAATTATACTGTTCATCAATTGTGTTTCTTGGGTTTTATTCCTCTTTCTTTTTCATAATAATAATAATAATAATAATAATAATAGTAATTTATTTCAGTTTTTAGCCTATTCTTATCTCAACCCACCATGGCAGGGAGGGGGAAGTGAGTGAGCTGCTGCTTGGTACTTATTGACAGCTGAGGTAAAACCACGACACTATTTACCATATAATTCACTAGGCTGAAAACTGTAATAGCTTCTGTATGCAGGCAGGAAAATGCAGCAATTATATAATTGTTCAGAATTTTTAGAGTAGATGACTAAACCCAGTAATGTTTGCAGCATACACTTTTAATAAGCTTGTCTGATTCCCCAGTGCCATTTAAAAAATACATCCATAAAAGAATTTGTCCTCTTAAAATTAAAAAACAAAGCCAAAAATATACATCACACCAAAATGTTATCTGCAAGTTTAAGAGATATTTATGTAATGGGAAATTGCAGATTTTAGACAACGTCCCAATAAATGCCCTTAAACAACACTGAAAAACTTGGCTTGGATTTCCTAAATGCTTAAGGAATTCTGGTACATGAAAGACCACAAAACAGTAGCTTTACCTCTTAGGACAAAGAAAGAGACACAGTTGGTCATCTTTTTAGAAAGAAGGACTAAACTCAGATTGTTACCTGTAAAGCTGAGGCGTATTCTCCATCCTCTCATTTGCACTAAGCTTAGAAAACTGCTGCTGGCTGTGCATCGCCAAAAAACCCCAAAAACCAAAAAAACCCAGGCCACAAAAGACAGTGCAACCCAAAATGCCAACCAAAGCTATTATTAGCACAGAGGTATTGGTGTAAACCTCCTATGGAGAACCACTGTCCTAAAACCTTCTCCAGAGCAGAGATTTCCACGGTAAAGAAAAAAAACCTGTGGGAATTTCTTTGGCAGGAGCTGTAAGATGCGAGCACAATGAAACCCATTATTTTCCAATAAACTTATAAGCAATACACACATGTAAACTGAGATAGAGCCTAAAAACTTTGCTTTCTGCCAAGCTTGATCTGAACATCACTTGGACAGCAGTTCCTTTCAAGCAAGGACAAAATGTTCACTATTGACTAGCAGGAGATCACAGCAACAATTCACAGGGAAAGTTACATAAAACACACCCACAATTACTTACATGAAATAAAATGATTTTGTACCTAAAGGTTGTAATTTTAAAACAGGAAAAGCACACAGTGGATGCAGTACCTGTCTGTTTCCTAGAGGAAGTGTGTTTCTCAATGTGCTTGCTGACTTCTTTTACAGCATCAAAGTTTTTGTTCTTTTTCAAGATATCTATGACATATCTTGATCGTGCATCTGGAACAGTGGGATTAACCCCAAAATTCAGGAGCATGATCACATCTTCTGTTTGTCCTAAAGCAATAAATTTTAAAAAATTAGAAGAAGAATAATTCTCAGTGTTCAGGAGTGTTGTTCTGTTTTCCTTTTTATTTTTAATTACCTGGCACAATTTATAGCATAATTTTAACTTTAAAAAATCTAAATTCTTCCAGCATCATAAGTTGACAAGGCAGAAATCAGTCAAAGGTTGAACTTGAAGATCTCAGAGGCCTTTTCCAAACTTAATGATTCTGCGATTTTATGATTTATAATATTTATAATATATAGCTATAAACAAATAAACTTTAATAGATACATATAAAGATCCACATTTTCTAATGTTTTATATAAAGACATACACATTAATAGATAAATACATATTAAAAATATGTGCTCTCTACGTAATAAATACCATATGAATATTACCGAATAAACTTCAAGCATCATTCAAATGTCTGGTGCTACCTTGGCATTGATGTCTGCTTCCTGTTGCCCCCTCGTGGGCAGAGTAAGAAATACAAGGAAAAAAACCAGGGTAACGCAAAATGAAATCCCACAGAAACTGTGAAGGAAAGCATTTAGTTTTCCTCCTCTGACAAGGCATACTGCTATCTAGACCATAAATTTTCACCTTTTTAAAAGAACAGGAGAAGTCTGACAGCGAGTTATATCTTAGTTAGCCAGGAATTCTGTGGTCCTTTAAAAATTTTGTAATTAACTATGTTTACTTAGCTAAGGAATGTTTGACTGTTATTTTGGCTGGTTTTAATTTATATCTGTGTTGGCTGAGTGTCAGTAGAAAACCCTGAGAAATTACCACACCAACCTGCACAAAGGAACTCAATGGGGACCCATACCCCCTAGGGAACTTAATAAGTGAAGAACAAAATTCAATAAAGGATTGTTTAATGCTGTCATATAACTAGAGATGAATTAAATGCCGTAGAACAAGAAAGATATCTGGAGAGAGTTAAGGAGTGAAAGGTCTATACGCCCCAGAAAACTTGATTAATACATTGCAGGTGCAGTAAGGGAGCCACTTCATAGGCTAATACACCTCAGAAAACTTAATCAATAGTAATTGTCTAACCAGGACAGCTAACATAATAAAGCACTGTTTAGCTGGATAAAACTTGGGTTATCCGTTAAAAAAAAAAGATAGATGAGATGTTCTGGTGGTAATTAAGAGGAACAAAACACCGATACCATAATGCAATAAATTGGGCAGGCTTTAGGGAGTGTCTATAAAAATAACGTTGGATGTATATAAATGACTGAAAATGCTTGTTTCTTTGAACATGTCTATGGCAAATGAATTCCCAACGCATTCCCAATTTTGATTCAAAATTATTATTAGGAATGTTCATCTCACAGCCTTTTGTTGTTAGATTTAAAACTCTTTGTTTCAGGCCTCCAGGTGGTCTAATGTGATTTCAAGGGCACAGCAAAATTTAAAACGTAACTTCTATGACTGAAAAAAACTGCAGCATACTTGTGAGAAAATCCTAGCCAGACAAACCAAAGAGTGAAGAAAATGGTCATAATTTAAAAAGGAATTATTGGAATGCTTAAAAATCAGTTGCTTCTACAAGTCCACATTCAGACACCTTCTCATTTTCTTCCTTAGCATGAAATCGCTAACACCAGGGTCTGAAACTTTTGTCCATTATAGATTTTTCCATATGAAAACAAAACAAACACACACACACAAAAAAAAAAAAAAAATTACTCTGTTTCTGTGAATATTCACTGGAAGAGGCCACAATATGCAGCAGGGTCTGTCCATCTCTGTCTTTCTGGTTGATCCTATCTTTCAGCTCTGGCTTCCAATTCAGTAACCACCTGAAGAGACTGTTCTTTGCTGAAATGATAAAAAAGCACACTTAAAGAAACAGATCCTAGAGGTTTTTCCCCTTTGGAGTGGCAAGATGCAAATCTACGGTTTACTCATGACTGTATTACACACAAAACCCTGTTGCTCCACACTGAGATGGCAGAAAGAAACACTGCACCTTTTTTATAGCTTTTTAAATAGTTTTTCAACTATTCAGGTTACAAAAGACCCATATCAATGACACTTCTGCTTCAAAACACAGAAAAGAACAATTATATTAGGTTTTCGCCACTAACAGGCATGGGTGATCAAAGAGAGTGTTTACAACATTTCTAAAAGAGTGTTTTACTGGCATGTGCAAGGTTATACCTAGATGATCTGACCTGAGCTGGCAGGACATTTTTTTTTAATTTAAAAAAGGTCTAGCTGTCAGCTCTCTGATGAAAGCCAGCATTGTTTTATTCTAGCTGCAGATGTCACTCACTTGCTTTGATGCACAGTCTGATAACAGCGTGCAGCGGATACGGTCCGATGGACTCGGCCTTCGCCCCAATGGAAATCAGCCACTTGACTAACTCTGCTACTTCCTGCAGCTTCTCACCACGACCATACAGCTCAGATGTCTGGTGGCAAAGAGAGCAATTACAACACATTATTTTTACATACACAAAAAGCATTTCTTTTTCAGTACTTCCTATATCTTCATGACAAGAATCAGTAGAACAACAACCAAGCCACAGTCACTATAAAATGGAACTATTTATTTCACAGACCTTCACGGAACGGCTTGGGTTGGAAAGAACCTTAAATATCATCTAGTTTGAACCCCTGCCACAGGCAGGCACAGCTTTCACTACATCAGGCTGCTCAGAACTCCACTCAACCTCAAACATTTCCAGGAATGGGGCATTCACAACTTCTCTGGGCAGCCTGTCCCAGTGCTTCAACACCCTCTGAGTAAAGAATTTCTTCCTGATAGCTAATCTAAACCTACTGCCTTTCAGTCTGAATCCATTCCCCCTTGTCCTGTCACCACATGCTCTTGTAAAAAGTCTCTCACCATCCACCTTGTGGGCTCCCTTCAGGTACTGGAAGGCCACAATTAGGTCACCACAAAGCTTTCTCTTTTCCAGGCTGAACAATTGCAATTCTCTCAGCCTTTCTCTCATAGGAGAGGTGCTCCATTCCTCTAATCACTTTGGTGGCCTCCTCTGGTGAACTCACTCCCTACAAGCTGATGTCAGGAATAGTGTGGCCTGCAGAACCAGAGTGGCAATGGTCCCTCTGGCACTGGTGATGCCACACCACAAGTCCTGTGTCCAGTTCTGGGCCACTCACTACAGGAAAAACATTGCAGTGCTGGAGCATGTCCAGAAAAAGGCAACGGCACCTGGAGCACAAGTCTGATGAGGAGAGGCTGAAAGAACTGGGACTGTTTAGCCTGGAGAAAAGGAGGCTGAGGAGACACCTCACTGCTCTTTACAGTTTCCTGAAAGGAGGCTGCAACCAGCTGGGGGTTGGTCTCTTTCACTTCCTCCATGGCGAAAGGAGAAGAAATGGCTTTAAGTTGTGTCAGCAGAGGTTCAGATCAGATATTACAAAAATGATTTGACTGAAAGAGTGGTCAGGCACTGGAATAAGTTGCCCAGAGATGGTGGAGTCATCATCTCCGGAAGTGTTCAATGATCAAGTGGTATCTGGATGTGGCCCTTGGGGTTTAGGGGTGATTACAGTGGTACTGGGTTGATCATGAAGATCTCTTCCAACCTTGATGATTCTGCAATTCTGAGAAAGTACACAGAATGAGCAGAAGCCAGCTGAACTTAAAAATTATGTTCTAGCAAGGACTTAATGAACATGAAGCACAGTGTACAAGGGGTATAGCAATATTGGATACTCTGGAGGTGTGCAGCGGAAGCTCAGATGGAAATTGAGACAATATGCCAGAAGGATCAGGACATGAGGAGGTGGTCGGAAACAGCGTTCAGACAAAACTTCTCCATTTGTGTCAGTCATCTTTTTAAATAGCAGTCTTCACACATGCTTCCAACATTTACAAATAAATCTTTTATTCTAATACCTCGTGCCAAATTTTGACTGGCAAGAGTTACTCTTTGAGCACAGTTATCAAATCAAAATACGACAGATTACAGGGAGAATGTAGCAGCAGGGGAAGTCTGAGTTGTAAGAAAGCCACATTTTCTAATTCTCACAAAGGAGAATTGGTACTTTGGGATTTTTCATCTTGATTCTTTCAGCCTTCCATGTGTACAACGAACCCACTAGAACAGGTAAGATTGGTTGGGCCAATTCAACAGAAAAAAGGGCCAAACTATTTTGTAAAGCCTGCCCATTTTTCCTGTCTCAGTGAGGCATTTTGCTTTACTGGAACATAGTTTACTAAGACAAACAGTCTTCTGCTGTGTTGCCATGCTCCATTGCCAGTGTGGAGTTCCCATGCTGGCAGTGGCACAGCACACCTGCCTGAAGACACCCAACCAAGATCTGCTTTCATATATCCATTCACTATCTCTTCTGCTATCTGTAAAAACAAGCCTGTGAGGAGACATGAAATTATTTCCCTTGCATCACCCTCAGAATTACTCCTGCTCACTCTGTCAGGCACCTATCTGAAATACAATTATGGAAAAAGCACCAATTTGAAATTATGATGACCAAAGTACCACAAGGACTGTAACAGTCAAATGGCAAATTCTAATATATCCCACCAATATGACTTAAACCTTTGTATGAAACAGCAAAGCCTGACACTGAAGGAAATTCCTGGGAAGCACAAGAGAAAGTACACGCTATCTGAGAACAGGAAAGGCATCCTGTTTCTTCGAAGCCTGCAAACCTTGAGGAAACTAACAAACTGTCAGGCCCATGGATTTATTACAGGCTTGCAATCCGGTTGCGTGAGAAGGACTGAACAAAAATTCTCACACTAAGTGTATAAGTACTGTCTTAACTCTGCAATAAACAGATTCATTTTGCTCTCAGCATGTGAGTCTCAAATTCATATGCCAATAAACCTTAACTTGCCAGCCAGTTAATCCAAAGCAGAGGTACTGTGTAGCCTACAGCTAACGTCTTCTAAAGTTCCTGTCAGGAAAGAAACTGTAAGAAATTAGAAACAGAAATTAGAAATTCTTTACTGTGAGGGTAGTAAGGCACTGGAACAGGCTGTAAGGGTGGTAAGGCCCAGAGAAGCTGTGTGTGCCCCATTCCTGGCAGTGTTCAAAGCCAGGTTGGATGGGGCTTTGAGCAACCTGCTCTAGTGGAAGGTGCCTCTGCCCATGGCAGGGGGTTGGAACTAGATGATCTTTAACAACCCTTCCAACCTGAATCATTCTAGGACTCTATGGTAAAGCCCTAAGGAATTTCTCAATTTCTCACAAACATTGTGAGACGCCTTCAGAAAGGCACAGGTATGTCACTGCTATGGAAACTGGCTGCTCTGGAGCTGCAGAGCTGGTGAACTCCCAGCAGCTCTTGGCTCACAGCCAGCCTCCAACTACACCTTCATAATTCTAATGCACCTTGGAAATACTAAATTTAATTCAGAAATATTACATTACATGAAGTTAAATTTTCAAACAAATAGATGATAAAGTATGATCATATAATGTCCATGTATTATTTTTCATTTTATTTTTCTTGGTTCAAGATGGAAAATCTCTCACTAGTTATCAGAAAGAAACAGATACAAGGAAAAAAATAAAAAACATGAACTTACCTCAAAGAGATTCTTCAGAGATACCTGGTTAACTCTCAGATCACGGGGCAACTCTTGCTTCTCAGACAACAACAACAGACAAGACTGAAAAAAAACCCCAGACATTAATGCTCTCATAAACACACTTAAAACTTCGGTTTTCACTGCCTCATCAGATCTTGTCAGAAAGCCAACACAGGCTAACGATATTTCAGATCTTTTTGTAATATCACAACTGAATCTCCATTTCTAATTTTCAACTGAATTAATGTAATATACAGTGGAGTGCAGGAAGTTACAAGTGATGTAAGTTTCCTCAGAAATAAAAACCATGCTAAAAAAGGTTAGGCCCTAAAAGATTCTCCAGTACTTGGAATACTTCCAGTGCCTGGAAGTAACCCTTTGCTTTAGGAATGGACCTTTACACAGGGGACAAGACTGCCCAGCTAACACCAACATCCCAAGCAGAAAGCAGGAAATGAATACTCTATCTTCTTCTGCTTTCTTCCATTTTCTGTTTCTCTAAAAAACTTTGCCTTTCTCCTTGAAAACCCACCCAGCTTCACCAGAAGACAAGGGAAGGACTATGGATGCTGTCCACCTGGACTTCTGTAAGGCTTTTGATACAGTGCCCCACAACAGTCTTAGCTCTGAAGAGGGACCAGTTTAATGAACGGACTGATGGATGAATAAGGAATTCGCAGAATGGCTGCATCCAAAGAGCTCTAGTCAATGGCTTAGTGTCCAAGCAGAAACCAGTAGTGAGTGGTGTCCCTCAAGCACCTGTACTCGGACCAGTACATTCAATGTCTTCATCAATGACATTGCCAGAGGGATTGTGGGGTGCCCTCCATCACTCAGGAAGTTTGCAGATGGCACCAAGCTAAATGATGAAGTTGATAATGCTCAAGGGAAGGGATGACATCCAGAGGGACTCTGACAGGCTTGAGGAGCAGGCCCATGGGAACCCCACAAAGTTCAACAAGGCCAGGTGCAAGGTCCTTCACCTGGGTCAGGATAATCCCCAGTATCAATGCAGACTGAGGAAGAAGGACCTGTGGGATAGCGGTGCATGAAAAACAGGATAAAAGCCAGCAATGTGCACTTGCAGCCCAGAAAACCAACAGTATCCTGAGCTGCATGAAAAGTATCATGGTCAGCAGGTCAAGGGAGGCCACTCTACCTCTCTGCTCTGTTAAGACCAGCCTGGAATGTTGCATCCAGCTCTGAGGTCCCCAGCACAGAAAAGACATGGACCTGCTGGAATGACTCCAGAGGAGGGCCACAAAAATCATTAGCAGGATGGAGCAACTCTCCTGTGATGAAAGCCTGAGAAAGTTGGGGTTATTCAGCCTGGAGAAGATTTCAGGGAAAACTTATTGCAATAAGGTCAATATAAAAAAGGGGTCTTAGAAAAAAGATTTTTAAACAAGGCCTTTGTGACAGGACAACAGGCAACAGTTTTAACTTGAAAGAGAGTATGTTCTCATTGGACATGAGGAATTTTTTTTTTATGATACAGGTGGCGAGGCACTGGAACAGGCTGCCCAGCAAAGCTCAGAGTTCCCCATCCTTTAAGAGTGCTGAAAGTCAGGTTCAGGTGGCCTTTAAGCAATGTGATCTAGTGAAAGATGCCCCTGCCCAGAGTAGGGGCTTGGATGGGGAATGTGGGGCTCCAGTGAGTCCATAGCTCCAGTGTGGGTCCTCCACAGGTTGTGGTTACTGTCAGAAGCCTGTTCCCTCATGGTCTTTCCACAAGCTACTCTGCCTAAACAGAGTGTAGCAGGATACTCTACCCTAAGTGGTGGTAAAACAGCTTGAACTTTACCTTGTTTGTAAAAGTTATCAGTGGTGGATAGAGAAGGGAGGGTCACAGTGCCCATGGTCTTGAAGAATGCTGAGACCAGCCTGACTTATCAATCCCAAAGTTACACGTTCTGAGGATGTGAAAAACAATGTTTCCTGACAGAAACTGGTACCAGTGACGACACAGCAAAGTTCCTGATAAAGGAACCAACAGGTGATACTACTGATAACTTATCTAAAGCTGCTAAGCTGACACAGCCAACCTAGAAACATATGACTGACAGTCACTTTATATTCATTTATATAAAAGCACAGTCACACCTTTTAAAAGCAGGGTCTTCTAACATACCCCTTCCTGTACATGTACAGAGATTCCTCCCTTGAGTGGAGATTCCCCTCAAGGTTACTCCTGGAGGCTGAGCAAAAGAGGTTTGCTCACTGCCACTGGCATGGGTGAGTAACATCAATCTCTACTTAATAACTATTTTGCTATCTTTAATACCAATGCTTCAATACTGCTTCAATAAATAGTACACTATTACATAGTGTATATATTATTATATAGTATTTACTAACTGTTGTAACTATCTGTACCGTGTAGTAAATGATTCTGATTAAAGTATTTTAGACTGATCATTATCATAAATTTAAATAAGTTATTTATTTTATTCATGTAGATATATTTAGTTTGCTATCCTTAATCCTGTGGGACGAGGTCATATAAAGGCTCAATTACACATAAATCATCCTTCAAATGTAAACTATTCACCAAGTCTGGGTTGCATCCAACCACACCTAGGCACCTCTCTTCTTTAAAAAGCAAGTGGGTCCTTTCTGAACCTTACGATTCAACAAGAGAGTTTTTCCCTGATAAACCTCAACTGAAGCTTCCATTTTGCCTGTGACAGGCTGCACTTTCCCTCACACTTTCCCCCTCACTCTCCCAAGGCAGGGTTTGGCCCTTTTTAAAACACAGTTCTTCTGAGGCACCCCCACCTTGATATTCAGCATTCTTCAAGACCATAGGCACCATAGGCACCACTAGAATAGGGCAGTGGGAGCCTGCTGGAAATGGCACAGCTCTGGCCACTCCTCACAGGTGCCCTGCTGCGCCTACTGCCAGCACCTCACCCCATACAGGTGTAACTGTGACAGTGATCAATTTTTTCCACAGTTACTTGAGAGAGGATTAAAATAATTTCAGATGATCCACCTTCTGATTTTTTCTAAATTATCTGGTTTTGTTCAACAACTGTACTTCCACTGAGATGCTCCTTTACTGTGGGTCATAGACAGTTTCAAAAATCCATCTTGTCATACAGAAGGAAAAGTGAAAGGAACCACAAATAAATTTGTATTTTTTCCTCTTAATTTGAATATTATTGAACAGTGACTCTAGGTGGTACTATAAGAGAGACAACAGACAGCAGCAAGTGACAAGCAGGATTTCAAGTCCATCATACCCCTTTCAGAAATGAGCTTCAGAAATTATATATCACTAAAAGCATCTTCCCAAGTCTTAAAAATCAAGACATTTGAAGCAGGGAGCAATACACATTCACAGTTTAGGCTTTTAAAGGTAACATGAGCTTATGCTGACGTGATAAGACGTGAGTGCCCAACATGCAGTGGGAGGTGACACGGTGACAGTGACATACTTACCCGCCACTTCCCTTTCTGGGCCAGCCTTTCTATCACTGCTTGCCAAATGGCTGCATTGAAACGTGCATGGAAAATATAACTATATGCAGGGTGGAAAGATGATGGCAAGATTCGTTCATCTGCAAGAATAAGCAAGAGAGAAAACTATTTGGTATACACAGCATTTCAAAGGTTGGAGTGTCCAACTAAATTACCTCATTGCACAGCAATAATTGTAGCACTGGTTAATATCCAGGGGATTGCCCAGTGGGGGCTTAAGAAATGCTGGTCACACAATTGATTCAGCACCCTGTTTATCAGTGGCCAGACTTCATTAAACAAGGGGGGAAAAATTAATCCCTGCTCTCAAGAAACACCTCAAAGCCCCAAGGCATTGTGAACCTTGTGGCAATTCTTCCACTTACAGGTCAAGCAGCTACTGACTCTGCAACAACTAATCAAGGACATAATATGGGGCTACAGGCTCATGAAAAGGCAGCAGAGGCACAGCCTGAAATCTCCTGGCATGCCTGTAGGCCCATCAGACAAAGCATGCTAAACAGACTAAAAAGCAAGTAGAGGAGGAGAGACTGAGGAGAGGGCAGGGAGACAGATGATGGATGTCGCTGAAAAAAACCCATACAATGCCACAGGAAGGCCACATTTCCTCTTTTCATAGCTGTCCATTACCAGCTGAGGGAAAGTCTTCCACACTGAAATATACTGCACTGTAAAAAAGTTTGAACTGCCTATCTTCTAATTATTTTCAAATCTATCTGGCTAAAAGAAAAGCAGGGTGGTCTGGATAAAACCCACTGAAAGCCTCTGGGATCTGGAGCTCCAAATTTCCAATCTTGTCTTCCTGACTCTAAATTTTGACCCTTTCTAACTATTCCATAATTGACAAGTTCCCGTGAGACAACTCACCCCCCTGCAGTGTTTTGAGATTGTTGGCACCTGCTATATACAAACTGGACCAAGTTCACCACATCCTCAATATATTCACAATCCTCAAACAGGCCTGACACACTAAAGGATCAAAAGAATGATCTCACAAAAGAACATGCTACAAGTGCTGTCATCACTATTGAAAGGCTCTCAGAAAAATTAAGGTCTTAATTTGAGTTTACCATTGACACTTATGAAGATTCCTGCTACAAACTCAGCAATCTGAGTTTGATCTGCAGAAGAATTCACGAGAACGTCAAGACCTCTGTGGAATGTAGACACTGCCTCATAAGACTTTGATAACATGATGAATGCATGGCCAGCTCTATAATATGCCTGAAGAAAAAAGGGAGAAAAAAAGATGTCAGGAAAATATTCAGAGATATTTACTACCAAAAAAAAAAAAAAAGTTTTTTTTTAAATTCTCTCATTGTGTTATAAAAATGTCATATACTACTATTTCTACAGCTTCTTATATACAGATAAAAAAATAAAAAAAGTGAAATAAACTATTCTATTCTAACCCCTTGAAATTCACAATAGGTTACAGATACTGTCACAGATACTAAAAGTGAAATCCTGAAATTCAAAGCTTGGAAAATAACTACAGGATTATAGACATACTTTCAGTAGCTGTATGTTAACCTCCTCTGGACAAGACTGGGGTTTTTTGTGTCACAAGGTCCAGAATATATATTTATGTTTCCACACCACTGCATTTTGCAGTATTTCACACAACACATATATTCTTCAGCCAACAGCACCTGAATGTGTTTATATTCACCCTGAATTAGATTGTACCAGCTCAGAGTCACAGTGGAGTTAATTAGTTCAAATCAGTTAAGTGGCATGCTGAAACACAGCACAAGTTAAATGGGCATTTGGATGCAATTTTACCATATCTAAATAACAAAGTTCTACCAAAGGCTCTGGGTGTCTTCAGTGGTTAGACCAGAAGACTGTTTATTGCACATAAAAGCCAATCCAAGAGTAAGATTCCAAATCATAAATACTGTACAACTCCTATTTACTCGTAACAGATGGCTATTGGAGTCAAGGTGCACTTAATCAGTGTGTACTTAATCACAAGCCAAGTGTAGTGTATTGTTCTGTCCACTGGAAATACAATATGACCTGGATCACCAAGTACCATTCCCAGGAACTGAAGACTTACTAACATGTAATCCTTGTTTGGGATGTTGATAAGTCACATTTCTTGAAAGCATTGGTACCTCTCTCATTGGAACCCAGAGAGAACCAGCACCTCCTGGTGCAAAAGGGAGCTGCTTCAGTTCATTAAAAGTACTACTACAGCCATGAATCTGGTGCTTATGTATAGAATCAAACACTGATTCTGGAATTTTATGCTATATTTACTCATCGTGAAACAAAGCAAAAACACAATAAAAAGAAGACAATGACATCATTATTTAAAAGAAAAGAAAGAAAAAAAAAAAGAAGCAAGGAAGGTATGCAAAAACTGCCAGCTTAAGCATCTGAATACCTTAACATACTCTGGATCCCACTGTAAGCTTTGGTGGGCTAAAACCACTGCATCCTTCCATTTGCCCAGGAAGTACAAGGCAGTTGATTTGTTGCACAACAACACAGCTATGTCCCGGGAACACCTAAAGATAGGGGTTTAGCATTACTGTTTATTCACTTGAAAAAGGATCACACTTTATAGTTAGCAATAAGAATAAATGAAAAAACTACACATATCACCCACCTGACAAAATTAAGAGGTAAAAAATATAGTTCTAATTAATAAAAATCAATTGAATATCGGCTATAAAACGTCTTAGAGAGATCCTAATGATATCTTAGTGATACCCACAGTGATAACCTGGTCTCTTCTGAAGCAGAAAGCCAAGCCACTGGAATAATGAAGTATGAGGATTTAGCAAGAGTTCAGAGCACCTCAATACACCTGCATATGGCTCAGTGAAAGCCAGCAGGCAGGAATGGGGGAAAACAGACACACGAATGGAAGCTGTGGGATGGAAAGACTACTAAACACATTTTGGTCACCAAAAAAATAGCATCAATGCATTTTAGTGTATCAGCACTTGATGCAGTCAACAGAAAAATCCACTTTTAAAATAAATGAGTGGCCAGTGTTAAATTAGGTTAACAGCAGTGTTAATACACAGTAGTAATGAATATTTAATAGTTAACATAATACTCAACCATTTAATCATTAATAACATTACCAACTTATGTTAACTGATGAAAAGCACTTAACATCTGGAAAGAAATACCCAAAGGAATCTCGTGCTGAAAAATTATTTTTAACAGGTCTCAGAATACTGAGAAGGACCAGGTAACAAGAGCAAAGTAACCTGCATGAATCATTTTACAGATAATCAGGTGATTCATGTAACAAGAGGCCAGGACATGGCAAAATCACAGCAGGATTAATCGACAACATGTCAGCTAAGAAACAGAAGTAACTTAACAGAAACCAATGCAGTTTATGGAAAATTAATTTGAGCTTTAATTGCACTAATTTATAATTGATGTTTATGTAAAAATATTCAGATTTAAGTCACTAATTAATCTCTCACATACATGTACGGAACAGAGCAACTATAAAACTGGAACACTAAAGAGTGTGAAAAAACATTCAAGAAAATCAAATGTTAGGTCAAAAAATAATTTTGAATTAACTGTGCAACTGTACATATTTACATATTTGAGGTTTGTCTTATGGCTTATATCTCGTAATTCAAGAATACTTACGGCACCCATTGCATTAAATAACCAAGTGTTTGTAGAGCTTCATCATAGTTTTTTATGGCCAATGAGTAATTTCCATTTTTAAAATCCTGGTTCCCAGCCTGCCTCTTCAACTGTGCATATGACATGGGATCCATCCTAAGGAAAAGCAAAAACAAATTTAGAAAATAAATAAATTTTTAAAATATTAATCAAACAAAAGCACTGACTTATGAGACACTTCTTTCCCTAAAACTGACTTAAATTTTCCTCTTAGTTTTTGCATATTTGAAAAGGAGGACAAAAGAGCACATCTTTGTTTCCTGCAGTTGGACTAGTAAAATAGAGTTCTGGTGACAGCCTCATCTTTGCTGTTGATGCCTCCCCAGCTTTTCACCTACTTTTTAATAAAGTTCAGCTAACCAGATCTACCACTAGTATGCGTTTTTTCTTTTCAGTTTTTATCCCCGGGTCTTAAACTGTATCTTTTAAATTAAGATTCCAAATTATTTCAATGTGTGAGCACATACTCAATGCAGGAGGAAATAGCTGAGAAAACAAACAGCATTTATATGCTTAAGAAATGCATAAAGCTATAAATTTAAACCCATTAAACACAAAATTAATTTACTTGCACTTTTTTAATGAGTTTTTTGTCCACATCCTGTCTCTAGATACTCAACAATCTAATGTATACAGAACAGCTTAGAAACTTATTTACGGCAAGAAAATACTGTAACATAGTATGGTAATAGTGCTTGACAACCTTGAATCAGACTTCAGACAGTTATTAAAACGAACACACCAAGTGGTCAAAGAAAACAAAGGTTGAAACTAGCATCAACTGTAACTTATTGAAAAACTATTACATCATTAAAATTCTAAAATCGGGGTCATTAAACAAAACTAATCACATGGTCAAGCAGCTACATGAAAGAAACAAACACAAGAGGAAAACCAGCTACATGTATGAGAAACAACACACAAGAAACAGACAAGAGAAATATCCAGTGCTGAAGTGTTGTGTGGAATCACTCTTCACCAATTGATTGTATGACTAAAAGCTGTTTCCATTACCTGTAAAAACCTGTATGAATCTCACAAACCTCAGTGCAATTAAATAAGATTAATTCACCATTAATTCATCATTTAGGGAAAAAAAATAAAATGTGTGTGTTGACATAAAGACAGTTTAACAGGACAGAAAAAGAAGGGAAAATAATAATAATGATACTACTAATAACAAAATATACAAAACAATTAATACACAGTGCAATTGCTCACTACCTGCTGACCAATGTCCAGCCAGTTCCTGAGGAGCAGCCCCTGGGCAGTTTTCCCTCCTAATTTATATACATGACATTCTATGGTGCAGAATATCCATTTGGCCAGTTCAGGTCAGCTGTCCTGACTGTGTCCTCTCCCAGTTTCCTGTGCCCCCCTGCAGCTGACAGGGCAGCATCAGAAGCTGGTAAGTCCTTGACTTAGGGCAAACACAGGTCAGCAACTAAAGATCAGTGTGTTACCAACATCATCCTCATACTAAATCCAACACACAGCACTGTACCAGCTACTGAGTAGAAAATTATTCCAGCTGAAAGCAGGACTAAAATATCATCAAGATCTCTTGACAACAGAGCAAAGTAGATATTTTTAAGTTTATGAATTTACAGGCAAAGCAAGCTACATTACTGATGTATTTTCTCTGTAGTACTCCTCACGATGAGGGTGAAACACCAAGAATCAGGGCTGTCTTGTGAGCACAGAGGTATGATGAGGCACACTACGGATGGCACCGTGCCTTTGCATTTATCTGAGCACAAAAAGCACTTGTCAGGCT
Source organism: Argya squamiceps (assembly GCA_037834095.1). NCBI lineage: Eukaryota > Metazoa > Chordata > Aves > Passeriformes > Leiothrichidae > Argya > Argya squamiceps. The sequence continues at coordinate 48,171,141 of JBBMKD010000102.1, read as the reverse complement.
CACAAGTGCACTAGGCAGATGGGAGAGCTGCAGCCTACAACTCTGAGGAGGCAACAGAAAAATCAGCTGAAACCATAAAGCTCAGATCTGCATTGCTTCAGACTGACTGGGAAATGACCTGTCAGAAGTCATGTCTTAATCAAACAAACACTCCGTGACACGTCTGTAATCCAACCACCAGCTTGCTAATTCCAGGGAAGCACCAAGAACAGATGTAAAACCTGGATAAAAACTAAACTCAAGAAAAAAGAGGTCCTATCTACTTGGGGGACGTATGACAACCAGTCATGTTAGAGGGTTAATTTTTACATTTATCCCAGGCAAATTAAAACACCACTTTATTGAGCAATGTGAGTACAGTATATACTTCAAAAATACTACTTCTCCAGGCAGGCAATCACATCTACTCATAACATATTCAGGACTTCTTTTACTCTGCATGGTACGAGCATTATTAAGGTGAAAAAAAGGAAAAAAATAAAGCTACAGAACAAAGGAAAAAAAACAAGTGCTAAAAGATGGTTCTCCCTCATCCTTTGTGTAATTCTTTCAGATTTCAATTCTTTATCATCAGAAAACTTGACAAATTATTTTCTCAAGAATTATACCAAAATAAGTCAGCCACACAGTAGTTTTTTCAAGTAGGAATACACATGAACTGGTGGTTTTCCAAAGAGTAGATGAAATTCAGTTTTTTTCTTTTTTTTAAAGCAAGCTATGCTTCTACTCAGTGTGATATTTTTCCCTGGAAATGTATTTTTATCTTACATTTCTTTGGAATATACTAAAAGTACAAGTACAAATAAAAGGTATTTACAAGATATTTAAAAGATTGTTTTTTCCACAGTACAGCAGAAGCAGCAACAAACATTTTAAAAGGACTTTCCAATGTGTCCTGCACCGAGAAATTTTGGAACTGAACTCCCTGTTTCAGATCAGAAGGCGGCATGCCCTCCCCTTTCCAGGCAGCAGGAATTTTGACCAAAACACAATTTCTCATCCTTTTCCAGAACTGGAGTTTCCCAGCCAAAAGATCAAACTGTAGATCATTTAAATAACTGGGACATCTGCTGCAGGCTTTAGCAACTATACCCAAGTTTGTATACCCGAGAGATACCCCGGGCACACAGATCTGACATCCAAGTTAATGATCCAAAAGAACTGCCGTGCAGACCAGCACAGCATGTCTTGCTATTGCCCAACATCTTCCTGCAGCATAAACAATTTTAACTCAAAACCAATGGACTAACTGAGGGCCTATTATGTAAAGTCTATCGAGCGTGAGGAGCATTAAACAAAACTGTTGTCGATTACTCTGCCTTAGCTGGCACAGGTAAAAGCCACAGCTGTATCTGGAAATAACTATAGAAAGATTTTTTTGGGGTGAGTGCTGTGGGTTAAACCCCAGTGGGCAGATAAGTGCTTGCATCCCCCCAGCCCCAGTGGGATGGGGAAAGAGAAAAGTGAGAAGTAAAACCAAAAAAAATGTGGGTCAAGATAAAAATTGCTCAGTAACCAAAAGGGTCCTGGAAGAAGAGAGAAAGATACAAAAGTGATGCAAAGGCAATCATTAACCACCTCCCTGACATGGAATAATGCCCATCCAGTTTCCAAGACAGGGAAGGTTAACCCCCTAAGTCCCCTCCTCTCCATTATCATTGCTGAGCATGTTGCCACATGGCACGGATTATCCCTTCAGTCAGTTTGGGGCATCTGCCCGACTGTGCCCCCTCCCAACCTCTTGGACACCCCAAATCTATCCACTGGGAGGCTGAGTGAGGAACAGAGAAGGCCCCAACACTGTGCAAACAGTGCTCAGCAACAGCTAAAACATTACTGTGCTATCAGCATTGTTTTGCTCACAAATTTAAAGCACCATACCAGCTACTATGAAGAAAATTAACTCCATCCCAGCCAGGTACATGTTCCCCTCATGAAGCAGGCATTTCTCCTAAGCTATGGAGTTTATGAAACACATAAAGGTCTGTGGACACCCTAAGGTCTGTAAAAACCCTTCCCAGTGCATTGTTGAAACCTTGTCATTCACAGAAACAAAACAAACAAAAAATCAGACAACATGGTCTACTGTGTTTTTATGACTCCTGAGACCACCAGCAAAAACATGGCAGCAAAATGAAGCACATTAATTTTTACTCACAGAATTAAAACAAAAGATTATACAGTTAAGTCAGAAACTATCTACTATCAAACTCTACTGCTGCCAGTGGTCAAAATTCCCATTTATTTTATGTGTCATCAACTCTTATGTTACTGTGCTGGTCAGTGTCCCACTGAACTGCTTCAGTCAGACTGCTGTCAGAATCAGGGCAGCTTTAGAGTGGTTACAATGCTAAGTTTTGATTCCTCTCGCTTCAGAAGATAATTTTTAAAAACACAAATGGAGACTGCCCAGAAAAGCCATTTGTCACTATTGAAAAATGCTGTGTTCCTCATGCCAGCGATGGGTCTCCAGAGGCCAGCCTGTGCTTTCTGAACATCTGAAGCTGGCAGCGCTAAAAACTTTAGAAATCTGAGAGTGAACCCAAGCTATTGGTTTTTCTGTCTGCATCTGCTTTACACATTTTAAAAAGAGAAACTGCATGACACTCTTTAATTCACAGGAAAAAAAATTAGAAGGTTGTCACAGCCATGCTTTTAATTATTTTCGATCCTGAAAGTAAAGCTTTAAGGATCCATCCCTATGGCATCACTCAGTGGAATAATGTTTTTATTCTCCAGGCACAGTAGATTTCCAGAATGTGAGGAACAAATGAAGTGTAGCAATCTTAGGAGCTCTGCATCTGAATTTAAAGGATGGTGACAAATAAGAATCCTCCTATTCACAGGAAATCTGACTTCTAAAGACTGTGCTTTCCTCAGACCTATTAAGCAGACAAATCATTCCTTCTTCCTCGTTAACCCAAAAGGCAGACATTACAAACTGGCAATAGGCAGGGAGAGAAAAAGCCCAACAATGCATCTACACTGCGGCTGAGTTACAACTAAAGACATTTCATCAGCATTCGAATAATTCATGTTTTCTCAACAGGAAACCTCAGGGCTCCATTAGCTCTTGTTCAACGAAAGCATGCTGGCTCCGGGAGCATGATGCCACCAAGAAAGAGCCATCATGTCACCCCTTCTGCCACACCAGAGGGATCCCTGCAGCCGCATGCCCACCACTGGCACAATCTGTGCAGGCAGCCCTGCAGTCACCCAGCAAAAGGACACTGCATTCAGCTCTTCCAAATAGCACTTTCCTCATGACCTGATATATGTCAATGTCAGGGCAGACCCAATAAAAGAAGGGAAAAATGCAGGCCAACAAGGCTGTAAGTGGTCGTAACTATGGCAGTGCTCTGCCTGCTAGCCAGTTTTACCTGTTTTCCTGACAACAACAGCTACCAAAGACATATTTAGAGAACACAGTCTCCTTTCAATGTACATAAGCCTAACCTTGACAGTGAAAGGCAGGGAAAAATCCACTTCTCTCAGTTTTCCACTGCATGCTGAAAAGTTATTGCCCTGATGCAAAAGCCTTTTGTTTTTTATACTCTTGGAGTTTCTCACGCAGCTTCACAAAAACAATATGTATTTTTAGCATTTATCTATTGTTTACATTTTTCTGCTATGGGTGGAGAAATGTGATGGACAGTGATGTTCACCATCCAGGTCGGAGAGGTGTAGCCAATCTCTTGACCTCTGTACAAATGTATATAAATGATGGAATCAGATAATTAGAATAAGATAAAGAACCAGAAGCCTTCCCTTGACCTGCTGCGTGCCTGCATCTGTCTCGCATTCCTTTGGGCACCTGCTAATGCCAGAACTGGTGACCCCTGGACGTGTGCACCAGCTACAAAAAGTCAAATGAAAAATCTGGAAATCACCTGCACTTTCAGAGGAGGCCCTGAAGAAACAGCAGAGACAAAAATGAACAGCTGTCCTGGGTTGTAGTACAAGTTATGCACAAAGTATTCTATCACCATCTTCATGAACTGTTGAAACCAATTGTTGAAGCAGTGTTCTTCCAGGTTCCCCCTCCCTCTTCTGTTAATGGGTCTTCTGTTAATGGCCTGCTGCATGACTCATAGGTAACTCCCTCCAGGAGTTATCTCCCCTTAATGGGCCATCAAGGACCCCCTGTATTATCCCATTGTGAGATGCTCCGCCCAGGGGGAGGAGCCAAGCATTCTCACCTGGATATAATCTGGCATTTGGGACAATACGGGGGACCTTCCCACTGGATTCCCAGAGGATCAGAGCTACCAGACCTTTCTATGGGATCACCACTTCCAGCATCCTGCTCAGGTTGTATTCTGACTCTGTCAGTGGTCTTTTGTATTATTGCATTTATTTTATTTTACCTTTTTTTTTTTCTTATTATTAAATTTTATTTCTGACTTGGAGCCTCTCACTCGTTTTGCTTTCAAACCACTACAACACCTTATAACTGATCAGGCTACAAGTGGATACATTTGGAAATCTCATGTAGAGAAGAGGAAGAAGCTGAGATTTAGACATGGACACCCTCATGGATCTGTTTAGTCTGAAAAAGGCCATAGTGGCATTTGTGACTACCTGAACAATATTTCAAACGAATGTTCGGCCAATATCTCATGAAGAGAGATACTGAAGAAGATGATGATGAACATGAAGATCTCATACTCAGCCCTTGTAAAATGCCAGCTCATATTGGAGAAACTGGTCAACTCAAATGAAGAGCCTCCAATTTAGACAGCTTGTCATCAGACATCCCTATCATCAGGGATATCTTCAGACAGACAGCTAGAGAGAGCCTTATCTATAGATAGATTCTCACTCAGCCCTACAAAACAATAACAAAAAAAAAATTCTGTAAGAAGTCACCTTGCCAGATTTATACCAGACCTTGGAAGTGCCAAAGACCACTTGTTCCCAGTAAAAGCCAGCATCACTTGGAAAATAATGAATGAGATTCTAGAGCAGATTTGTTTTATATAAGGGCAAGCAGAGCAGCGTAGTGATAGCTTCTTATCAGAATGCTGTCCTGAACTCAGCACAAATTGGACCAAATGAAGTTTCTTTATTGTGTCTGGGCTCTGTGGCCAGCCAGTGTCCTATACGCCACAGTACTCCAAATATGCATGCATCTCTGGAACTGTTTGCCTCTAAAAAGACAGAGAAAACCACTTCCCAGTGAATAAAAAGTGAATAGAGAGAACATTTTATTGCCTGGTTTCAGTCTGAACTGGAGATCTGTACACAACCTCCATCACTGAACACAAGCAACCCTCAACACCACTTACAGAATTTTGCTTCTCTGGATACCCTTCCTTCCTAAGTGTTCAGGCAGAAGCAGTACTAGGGGTATTCAGGCTACTGTTCTGTCGCTTCACTGATGCAGGACCACACTGAACCTACACACCTTGACAGCACAAAACATCTCTCACTACTGAGAAGGAATTCTCACTTGAAATGGGTCTAGCAGGCAAGCATTATTTCCATATTTTGGAAGTCAGCTGTGAGACTTCTAAATTCTGGCTGTGCTTTCAAAAGATATTAAATGGCTGAGGTGAGAGAGCACAGAGTGAGACAGAACATCCCAGGCTGCTCTTCATTTTTATACCAAGCTTTTCCTTGGAAAAGTGCTCTGTGGTAAACTGATGATTGTAGGGCATAGACATCACCAGAAAAAAGGCAAACATCCTTATCAACATTTGGCAAATGCAGCTCAGGATGAAATTAGCACAGATGTCGCAAAGGCCTGTTAACACCTCAAACACCACATACAAACCAGACAGGGAAGATTTGTGCAAGGTCTGACTGAAACAAGGGGTATAAGCAGAATACACATAGAAGACTCTGGGCTAGGGCCCTGTTCAGGGCAGAGCTGGCCTGAATGACCTCCCGAGGTCATCATTTTTCAGATTACCACTGCATGTTGCTTTCTGTTTGTGCAAAGTGTCAGAAAGGAATTGTTATTAATAACAAAGCCCAGCCACCTGATGTCTCCAACCAAAATCACAGCTGACACAGTTTGGCAGCTCAGTTCATCTTCAGATGCACAACCACCAAACAGGACTACAGCAATGGGACTCAAACCCAGCCAGAAGTTGGGCCAGCCCTGCTGACAAGCAGAAATCCATGCAAAACCTCAAGAAGTGGACACTGACATGTTACTAATCTTTAGATCAGGGATTTGTGGTTCACTTGCACACAGGAAAGGTTCTAGCAAGGAAGTGACATAGCAAGGAAATGGACATCAGAAGCACATGACCAGAAACAAGACAACACCTTTCACAAAAAGAGATGGGTGCACACACCCCAGGACACCAGCTCTGTACCTGCTTTAGACCCCAGGAAACAAGAGTTTCACACCCATGGAGGCAACAGAAACCTGACAGACTGACGGGACATTCTATGGTATGGAATATCCCTCTGCACAGTTCAGGTTAGCTGTTCCAACTGTGTCCTCTCCCAGCTTTCTGTGCCCTCACCCACCCTCCCCACTGGTGGGACAAGCTGAAAAATACTTTAGGGTAAGCACTGCTTAGCAACAACAAAAACATCACTGTTTTATCAACATTATTCTCATCTTAAATCCAAAGCACAGCACCCTACCAGCTACTAGGAAGAAAATTAACTCTGTCCTAGCCAAAACCGGATGACACCTCAGAACATCCTTCCTCCTTTCCTTGCAAGCTGAACTCAGGCCAAGCACATGTGACTAGCCTTCCTTGAAGACTGTTTCACAGCTTGCAGCAGCAACAGGTCTGGCCTTGCTCCCAGCACATCCTGTTTTGGTAGTAGAAAAAAACCCCAGGCTTCTTTGCCTTCAGCTTTAAGTGATCCTTCCCTCTTTGTAACCTACCAGTAACAAGTCATACCTAAGAAAATATTCAGTTGAGCCATGTCTGGAGTTGCTTTCTCAAGAAACACATCTGTTTATAAATAAAAATACCTACGATTTCCAGTAAATTAAGAAAATACTTGCATTTCCCATTTTACATACAAAAAATGATGCAAAAGCATGTTCAATATTGCTTGCACAGTGTCATTACTGTGTCAGCACAAAAACCACCAAAACCTCACAACGGCAGGAAAAGTTAATCTTTCTGTTTCTCTCTGAAACAACAACAATCTTGAAATCTCTAGTCTAGCTCAGCCATACAAGACCTAACTCAGTCCAACCCAGGGAGCTGTTTACACTGCTGCAGTTGTTTGCTCAGCCTGCCAGCATTCCTCTCATCATTGTCCTGCTTTTCTTTGCACTGGTGTGGCCTCACCTTGAATACTGCTGCCCAGTTTTGGGCACCACAAAATAAAAGATGTATTAAGCTATTAGAGAGCATCCAAAGGGTGTCACGGTGTCAGTGTCTCTTTGCCTTGGCCAGCCCTGGCACCACGGCAGGAAGGGGCACGGCTCGGTAGCTGAATGAACCTTGCCCATCCCAGGGGTTCTGGTTTGCCCCCAGGAGTGAAGCGACAGCAGCAGGAAAGAAGGAGAGAGTCTGCTCAGTGTTCAACCACTGGCTTTATTCATCCCACAGTGGGGATAACCTCAGCTCAGGGTGTCTGCCTCGGCAGAGACCCCTCAGCAGAAGGAGCCCTGAGCAGAAAGAGGGACAGCACCTGAATGCAACATCTTTTATTGGGGGGAGGAACCCGGGGATGGGTTTAACTGAGGACAAATCCAAGATCATGTGGGTATGGCTCTGCAGGTAAGTAACACATATTACAAAAAATCAATAACTCAGGTGGAGAGACAGCCAGAGTCTTGTCCAATCAGTTGATGCCCTCACTGGAACTTCCTAGACTTTTGGGAGAGGCCTCAAAGTGATAGACAAGACCCAGGGGCTGTATAACTTATGACTGACAAATAACTAGGGTTGGGGTAAAACCAAGAAGGGTTAAACATGGGTGACATGGGACAAACCATTACAACTTATAAAAAACAATATACAACAAGGAACAAATATATACATAAAACCGATAAAACCAAAAACACACCACTACAAAAAGAGACCATGAGGATGGTGAAGGGTCTGAAGAGGAGCCTGTACAGAGAGTGGGTGAGGTCACTTGGTTTGTTCAGGAGATTGATGGGAGGTCTCTGCACTCTGCAACTTCCTCATGAGGGAAAGGGGAGGGGCAGGCACTGATCTCTTCACTCTCGTGACCAGCGACAGAGCTTGACAAGACAGACCGAAGCTGAGTCAGGTAAAGTTTAGATTGGATATCAAAGAGGCTCTGCAGGGAAGTGGTCACAGCACCAAGCCTGTCTGAGGTAAGAAGCATTTGGACAATGCTCAGGTGCACTCAAGGCACACGGTGTGATTACTAGGGTGGGTGTCCTGTGCGGGGCCGGGACTTGGACTCAATGATCCTGATAAGTCTCTTCCAACTCAGCATTTCCTATGATTCTATGACCGGGTAAGAGAAAAGGCAACAAACAGCCCGCACATTTCCTTCATACAGATTCACTCCAGAGTTGACTCTGGAATGAGGAAAAAACAAACGAAAAACACCCCAAGACCAAGACATCAAGACTGCCCTAACATCAAAGTTCTCAAGCTTGTGCAGTTCACAGCCAGTGCTTGACAAATTTAAATGCACGTTGGTAAAAAAAACCTGATAGGAAATACTCCCTCAGGCATGTTTTCATGGGAAAGCAAAGCCTCTTTCCATTCGCAATAAATCTGAAGTTAATTCTCTGTAAATCGCTTAAAAAATTGCAACAGCTGATGAGACATCCTTCTGCATTTATTCTTCTGCAGAATTGTGCTTCTTCACATTGTGCTCAAACTGCTTTCCAGTTGAAAAAGTCTGTTTTGGTAAGTGACCACTCCACGACCTTGTACAAGAGTTTTGCTTTTCAGGGAAAGGATCCAAAACCACTGAAGACAATGCTTCGCTTCGGGCTATGCTAGAAGAGTTCTGCCTCTTCAAGCACGGACACGGCATCCCATCTCCCCCAGCTCCTACGCGCAAGCCATACCAGACCAATACACACCCCCAGATGCCTGGCAGGAGCAAGAATGCACTCTCCTCCTTTCCCTTCAACCACCCCACACATTCCCTGGCAGGCTTCCCAACCAGCAGGGCCACCCCCGCTGCCCCACACGCCAAATCCTGCACCCGCACTCCTCATCGGGGCAGCGCGTCCCTTCTCCGGAACTGCACAGGAAGCTCCACCGAGATGGGAAGCCATCCACCCCCCAGAGGCCGCGGCTGCCCCCGCCAAGCATCGATGGAGCAGCGCAGGGGGCGCGGGCAGCTCCCGCCGCGGCGGCTCTCCCGCTGCACCCCCGCATCCCGCCCGGAGCGGCAGGCGGCCGACAGCCTCGCTCCCCTCACCGGGGAGGCTGAGGGGGCTACAAGGGGTGGCCGAGGAAGAGCACCTACCTGCCTGCCCGTCCGACCCCGCCGCCGCCGGGGCGAGCTCCGCTTGTCGCCCTTAAACTCTCCGCCCCGCGTCCCGCCCCCGCCGCCCGCGTCACCGTGGAAGTGGGAGTGGGGGAATCGAAACAAATCCACGGCGCTCGGGGAATCGAAACGAGACCGCCCCGCCCGTGGGGGATGTGTCCCCCTCGTCCCAGCCCGCAGCAGGGAGTGTGGCGGGGGTGGGAGGTACCGGGCGTCCATCTCCCCGCCGGAACGTTCAGGAAGTGGCTCTGGGATGTCTCCGGGCCGCGGGAAGTGTAGAGAGTGCCATTTTTTAAAATGACGTAGCGGTGCCTTCAGGACACTTGTAAAACCAGCGTTGGTGCGCGCCAGGGGCAGCCCCGGCTCCTGAGGCGCCGTGCTGTCCCTCTGGCTTCTCACCACAGCCCCCGCTCAGAGGAAGCTGCGGCTCCTGTGGTCTTGCACTGTGCAAGGATCACCTGGGGAATGAAGGCTTCTCCTCCTGCGATGCAATTGTTTGCTAATTTATCGTTTCCCGTGGTCTTTTCACACCTTGAAAAGTGGATCAATAAGTCGAAGATAATACTTCACAGGAGGTCGTTCAGTAATTCACCCCTCTGTGAACCACGTTTCTAATCCAGTTTTTCTCTGGCATTGAGTATTAGCCTGAACGTCTTCCTCTTTATCCGGGCTGGCTGGGATGGAGTAAATTACACTGCCAGCAGCCCCCACCGTGCTGTGCTTCACTTTGGGAGCTAAAAAGTGTTGATAACACACCAGTGCTTCGGCCACTCATCTCTCCAACATTCCTCCTCCAGCAGTAGGCTGGGGGTGGGCAAGATCTTGGGAGGGGACATAACCATGAAAGCTGCCCTAAACTGGCCAAAAGGATATTCCAGAACATGTGAGGCCTATTCAAATTTAAAAACTAATAGAAAGGAGTAGGAAGGTAGGACATTCATTATTTACATTTGCCTTCCAGAGCAACCACTACACACGCTGAAGCCCTGCTTCCCAGGACATCACCGGATGTTGCCTGCTGATGGGAAGTAAAGAACAATATTTTGGACTTTCTTACCTTTCCTTGACCTTCCGTTTTATTAAACTGCCTTTATGTTGACCCATGACGTTTTTTTCCATCTTAGTTCCTTCCCCCTCAATCCTGCTGAGAAGGGGAGTGACTGAGCAGCCTGATGGCCTCTTGATTTCCAGACAAGGTGAACCCACCACAGTCCTTTTGATGCCCAGGATGGGGCATGAGATAACAAGAGTTTTGTATAAAGTTTGCTATAGCTATAGTGGCTATTCAGTGTCACGTTCCTATGCAGGTCACAGAGATTGTTGGCTGCACTGCTTATCTCTTTATTTAGTTGAGCTGGAGAACACGTTAATAAAAACAATAGCTCTGTCCTTTGCCCTGGCATTTCTGGCCTTGCTCTTCTGGGGAAAGTATCTTGTGGTGAGCATGAAGAAATACATATCCCTCTCCATACCCAGGAATAATGCAGATGGTTTTATTATGCAGGCCTCAGAGATCCTTGTTCATCCTTTCATGAGCTGGTTAATACTACTTATTAACACTGTTAGCATATCACGGGGTTTGTGGAATCCGGCGTCATCCTGATCTAGGAGAAGACAATTTTTGCATGAGGTGATAGTGAAATCTGTCCTGGGACAGCTGGTTCTGGGTGGCAGGGTGTGTGGAAGGATTTGGGCAGCTTCCTGGGGCAGTTATCACCTACTAAATCCTGGAAATTCACACCTGAAGAGGCAGGTTACCCTGGCAAAATGACATGCCACAAACTGATAGAAAGGTGCCTTTCCACAAACTGATAGAAAGGTGCCTTGCCTATCCCGGTGAAAACCAGCAGCTTCTAGTACTGTACTGGCCTGTGCCTGTGGAGCCACAGTTCAGTACTCTCAGAGGAACGTGGTTGGGACAGGAACGCAAACACCAGCTACAGCAATTCTCCCAGAACTGAGAAAGAAACAGTGGATGAAGAAAACAATGGATCCATATTGTCAATTAGTAAAGGAGGAGGAAGAAAAGGTCTGATCAAGAAGCTGGCTGGTGCTTTGACAAATGATTAAAAAAATGGGCACTAATGTCTTCTAAATGACTGGATCTGGAAGATGGGGTTTGGGCTCTTCACTAATGGTAGGTGACATGGGTCTTAATGTCTTCACTAAGGCCTAGGTCTGAAAGAACCAATCAGGTGTTGGAAGAACAGCTTAGGACAAGCGGGTGTTAATGTCTTCGAAATGGGTCTCATGTCTCTAGGAACAAAAAGCCCTGCAAGTTTATTACAGAACTCAGGTGGTTTGATCCAGCTTGAACTTCTGGGCTTTAGGGTTATAGGAGAAATGCGTCTGCAACAAGTCCATTGCAGATCCCAGACAGTCTGAGCTTCTGATATGTCCGCAGAACCCAGACAATCTGAACTTCCAAACTTTAAGGAAAAATGATGATACAAGTTCAAGGGGGGGAATGTGTAGTAGGCGATTCAGGAAGGCTGTACTTCAGCCAGTGGGTAAAAGAAGAGGGGAACATGTGGTTGGGAGTTTAGGATTAAAGGAGGCTTTAGTACCTCAAGAGAGAGCCCAAGGAGTGGGCCTGGTGGACTCTCTCCCATTATTCAAATAAAGTTGCAGGACTCCTCTGTTTCCTTTGTGGACACTGGCTTTTCACAGTGTGCCTTTTCCACATACAAATTGGAGAAAGGAGTCTGAGAATTCATAAAGGAAGCAGGAACTACCAAGTCCTGACTTCATCAGAATTTCAAGATATGTGGGAAGATCATAGCCACAAGACAACTGAGTGGATTTCTGCCTGGCTGCCCCAGTGCTGGGATAACAGGGCAGCAGTCAGCAGCTGGAGAATAAGGAAATCCAACAGTTGGTATCCTTCTCTAGAAACTAGGGAGTTGAGAGAGTGGAATAGAGTCAGCAATTTACAGTATCTAGAGATGGTTCCTCTCAAGTGTGGGAGCAAGGTACCCATTCAAGGAAGATATTGTGAACTTGCCAGGAATGTGTACTTACCACAGATAAAGGCATGCATTCTGAGAGAATTAGTGGTGATGCAACTCATCTACATTGATCTAAACAATTATGAGGTCTCCAAAGATCCAAAGGATGTCCTATGCACAGAGACCATGTGGAGGAAGTGCTCCAGCTTCATATTCTAACAGTTTGGCAGTAATTGTATTGCCCAGATATCAACACCTCAATTTTTGCAATCAAGTCTTCTCCAAAACTTTGAAGACCATCTTTATACATCATCATCCTTTTGGGTCAGTGCTTTGGCAGTTAGACATGTCCCAAGAAATTAGTCTTCTCCTGCCCTGTTGGAGGGAAAGGGAGCCCCAGGACTGCATTGCATGGCACACTGTTTTTTCTGTGTGACCAGGAGGAGAAAAGGAATGGTCAGACTTACTGGACCACGTGGATTCAATTGCCTGGTGCATCAGACCCACACAAGTAAAAAGCCTTAGCAGGCACTGGTGCCATCAGGCTGCTGGGGCACAGAACACATCTGGATCTCTTCAGTGACAGAGGGGTGACAAGAATTGTCTGTGCTGGAGTCAGAGCAACCACTATGCATGGTAAAACCCTACTTCCCAGGAAGTGTCTGGATATTGCCTGCTGGGACATAGACAACAAATCTTTTGTTTTCCTTTACTTCTGCACTCAGCCTTTGTTTTTGCTTATTAAACTGCCTTTGTCTTGACCCATAAAGGTTTTTCCCCACTTTATTCTCCTGCTCCAATCCTGCTGAGAACTGACAGAGTGGCTTTGATGGTCACCTGGTGTCAACCTATCCCGTTCTCACAAAAAAATGTATTTCTGCTGATAATTCATTTTCTGCACTGAGTTTATAAATTATCCTGCTACCCATTTAGGGACTAGAGAAACAAAGTAATACTAACCTTAGCACATACAATTTTATATCACTTGGCTCCTATTGGAGTGCATCAAAATAATAGGCAAAGCCACTTTTAAAGAAAGCAGTCAAAATACAGCCACAATTGTTTTGTAGCTGGATCCACACGAGATGGGAAAATACAGTGCAATCTTGTTTCGTAAGTGACTTAAGCAAATCAAAGTACACAGGTGGGATTTTGGAGTTCTTATTCAGGCAAAAGTGCCTGAGTGAATCCACATGATATAAATGTTGAGAGGAATGAGTGGCTGATGGATAGTAATATCTCTGGAATTTCATGCGGCCTCTTGTAAGGCCCCAAAAAAACTTGCTTGATGAGACTTTTGGAAGGGCTTACAGTTGTTCATATACTCTTCAGTTAGGCACATGAGAGAAATACTGACAAGATAAGCTCAAAAGGTCAAAACAACAAAAAATACTTCATCAGCATCTTTAGAAAATCAGAGAAGTTTAGCAAAATATTTAGAGCAGCATTCAATAAACGTGAAACACTTTTCAAAGCATTAACTTGATCCATTCAACTCAGCAAACTCTAAGCCCATTCAGTTTTAAGTTACTCAAAAATTCCAAGAAGAGGAAATTAGAAGAAGGAGAAAGAAAGACAGAAAATATATAGAAATATATAGCAATATATATATTGCTACCCACTACTGGGTTCCAGCAGTATTCAGGTAGAAGTTCGAAAAGGAGATAGGATCGAGACATATACATGCTTGCCTCATGTTCAGCCTTCAATATATCTTGACCTTCCTGGGCCATTCCCCCAAGTGGGACTTCTGGCCTTTTGGCCACTCAGGAGTTGGGTGTGGGGCTCCAGAGGTGGGTGTGGAGCGTTGCCTCTGGTGCACCAGGGATTGGCAGCCACTGCCAGGCTGGGATGCAGGCGCTAGGGCAGGGGGAGTGTATGGGACAGCGCACCACCTTGCCAGGACAAGGCCTGACTTGCCCTTTCCCCCATACACATGTACCTCAAAATGTCTTGAGACATTCAGTCTTTCTGACACATCCAAACTGCCCATCGTTATTTAGGGATGTTTCAGTGCAGCACCCAGAAACCAAAGACCAACCCACTTTATTACCAATGCAGAAAGTGGAACTCATTGCTTTTTGACTCGGAAGGGACTCTGACCTAAACACTGGCACAATGATCTTTATTACATCTGTTGGCAAGCTATGAGTGTGTTTATTAAAAGAGTCATGAGACAGAAAACTAAACTGTTTTTCTTTTTTAATAACTCAGCTGTGAAAATGAAACTTGGCAGCTTGCAAGCCTCTCCCTGGTGTGCAGCAGGGCGTTTCCTTCTGTGCAGCATGTCACATGTATTGCCAGTGAATTACTGAGTCTGCAAATTATTTCATTTCCTGATCTGTATGAGAGGAGAAGCAGCAGAAACTGGAAAGGGTGGACCCACTCAGGAAGGCAGTACTGTATGTAAGCAGTAAGGAGTTAGGCATACTGGTTGATATGGGGTGCTCATAAATGATAATGAGCACTGGGAGGAGGTGCTCATAAAGCCCAGCAAAGCAGCAGAAAATTATGGATAAAGCTGTTATACATAGCTCCTAAATCCCTTCTGTTGTGACTAAAGAGTAGAGGTGTCTATGTGGGTACATTTCCAAGGGAAAACTTTTCTTTTGCATGTGACATTGAGTAAAGATCTCTCAAATCCCTTGTCACTCATCACATGTACCTGTACGTCAGAACTCATGATGCAGGTACATCCACTGCATGGAAGCAATGGGTCTTGGCATAGTGCTAGCAATCTTTCTTTTTGTCTCTGCTTCCTTTTCAGTGATGGGAAAACCTCGCTTGAAGGGGAAGAACACCCTTCGTAACACGTGCAGGAAAAAGAATTGCAGTGTATGTCACAGGCCTTGGGTCATGATGTGCTTCAGAGAGCTACTCCACCAACAGCTCTCACTCTCCTGTGAGGTCAGCATCTGCTGGCTCCTGAGAGTACAGTGCCAAGTCTCCATCAGATATTGCTGTGTCTTATCACAGACCTGCACCTGGTGCGGGCCAGACTCAACTCTGAACTGAAGGCACTGCATTTATTGCAGTGGCAACACGTGCCTGACACCAGCACAACTGGAACTGGGGAACAAACATGACTCCCTCTCCCCTAAGGACAAACTACACTGTACATCAGGGCCTGGGGACACCCACCATCCTCAAGAACCCTGACCAGCCTCACCTGGGGCACCCTTCAGCCCATGTGGTACCAAAAAGGTTAATTCAATTTCTACTATAACCGTGAGCTTTTCGTACAAAAGCACTATGACTGTGAACTTTTAGCAGAGAAGACACTGTGCCTGCAGACGTTTAGCAGAGAAGCAAGGCATGAAGAAATTATTCCCCATGCAAGGACGTTAGAAGATAAAAAGGGGACATCTGGTGAGGAATACAGCTACAGCCAAAACAAGGACTAACTTTGGAAACTTGGGGGACATGGGGAGGATTTTAATGGTAATAGGTAAATCATAATATGCATGTAGTGGCTGTCTATTAGCAACTCACTTGTAACAATCAGGGGGGATGTTAGGAGGAGTGATGACCCATGTCTTCCAGGCACTTAAATAGATGATACCCTCTTTAACACAGAAAATTTGGTGCTAAGGAGTCTTGTTCTGGTTTTCAGAGATTAGGTTACACATGGGCCTGGCAATCACAGGGCTGAATTTGACCCTAGTTCCCCTCACCAAGCCTATTTCTGACCCATGCCAGCAAGAACACAGCCCAGCCTGGCCTCAGCCCATCCCCATCCCCATGGGGCTGCCCGATGCCCTCAGCTGGGGCTGTGCCTGGCCTCCTCCCATCCTGCCAGCTCCCTCACTGAAGGCAGTGGAATGGACCCTGGCTGGGGAAGCCTCTGCTTGGCCTGTTTCGTGGGGATCTCCATGTGTCCCCAACCCTTGGGAAGGAACTGGCCCCTGCTGCTCCCTGATACTGTACATGGAAAAACATTTATTTCCTGGTATAACTACAGCACACAAGACACCTAGGCAACAAAAATATGCTGGCCATAAACAATTATCTCCAGCTATTACAGCTATGAGGGTGAAAGTTTGTGGTGTAGGTGTGGTTTTGTGGAAACCTGCAGCTTCCATCAGCATGATTATTTCAGGATGTTTTACTAACTTTAAAAGCCTATCTCCAACTGACGTAGTAATACTGGTGATGGACTTCTGTTTGCACTGGTTTATTTCTGAGGTCAAGAAACAGGTTTCAGAGAAATCACGTGCTTCAGAATAACAGCTTTAAAAGGACTTTTAATTAAGCACATAATAATTAAAGGACAATGCAACCAATGACAAATAAATGCCTAATTTTTTATTTCGCTGCTAGTTGCCCTAATGCTGAAAAATCTCTGCATCTCTCCTGTCTAATGCTTCTTGCATATTATCCTTTCTGTTACTCCTTTTCCTTAAAGCCAGACTGATTAACCGTGCCTTTCCCAGCATCATATAGGCCAGTACACTCATAAGCCACCTCAAGGACTATTTGTCCCCCATGAAGAAGTCTGTATGATTGTACAGTTGTCAGTGATCCACATACAATCTCTGGTGCTCTTTCCAAGACAAAGTTTTTTTGTTCCTCTCGTGTCTACTACCAACACAGCTGTTGTCTCCAGTGTGATACTGTACACACTAGAAACAGTTGTGGCACAGTATGTCCTGTGTGGGGACTGGAGTCCTGTGACAGCAAGCACTGTGTATCCTGTTAGGAAAGCAATATTATCTGTTGTGCATGCCAAGACTGCTCTAGCAATGTTTCTTAGCTAGGCTTTAACCCAGCTATTGATAGCAGCATTAAAACTGCACAAGCGTAGAAGTCACTTAGTATCACAAAATTAGTTACCTTCCTTTGCTATTTTTATTTCTGGCTGCTAAACAATTTGGAATAACCCAGCCAGCTCAAGACTGCTTATATAAAGTGTAGTCACTCCTGTGGGAGTAGTTCAAATAATCTTATAGAGCCAAGCAATGGACAAAGAATGGGCAGGGAGAGCAGTTAAGTGTGACTAGGGCAAAGAAACGTGCTCCTTCTGTACCTGTCACCTCAACCTATTTGTTTTGAAGGCAAAAGAGCTGAGCAAGGAGGAATGGGGGCAAAAGAAGAAAGAGAAAAGTGGAGATGAGGGGAGATGATGCAGGTTTAAGGAAAGACACTTCTTGAGGCTCATTGATGCGGGCTGGGACTGGCAAGTCTCCCCAGTAGTGGTGCCTGAAGGAGCCTGGAGAATGGGCAACCAACAGCTGGCAGCAGCACAACAAAAAAAAAAAACAAACCCATGAGGCTTGTGGTCAGAGATGAGTCATCCTGGAAGAAACCTGAAATAATAACAAAACAAAGATACATGGGTTTGTACTCTTTTGTTTTGAATTAAATACATAATTTTTCCCCAGTTCCTGTTCAGGTAATTTTGGGTCAATAATTTCAGACTCATATCCTTGCTGCTTCCATCCCAGTATGTTCTAATAGGATGCAGACACCTATGTGTGGTTGTTACAACCCACTGCAGAAGGCAAGGGTAACCAAAGTTCTTGTTCATAGATCCCTTGGAGTGGATTGGAGTGAAAAAACAATGTATGGTTGGTGTTTGCAAACATACATATGTAGGGTTTATTATAGTACTGTTACCAAAGGGGAGTTGGAAGAAACTAAATAATGTAGTAGTAGTAGTTGTGCTAACGCTCGTAGACTGCTTTGCTAGAGGTA
>JBBMKD010000102.1:48098220-48143208 GCA_037834095.1 Argya squamiceps | reverse complement strand
CCCGCTTCCCGCGCGGCCGCGGCGCGAGCGCGGCTCCGTGCCTGGCGGCACCGATGGCCGGCGTCATCCGGCGGCTGGATGAAGCCGTGGTGAACCGCATCGCCGCCGGCGAGGTCATCCAGAGGCCGGCCAATGCCATCAAGGAGATGATCGAGAACTGGTAACGCGCGGGCCGCCCTTTCCGCAACCCGGCCGCGCTGCGTGGGGCCGGGGGGGCTCTGCCGGGGCTGATACCGCGTCCCGGCCCCGCGTCCCGGCCCCGACGTTCAGCGAGGGGCCAGCGGGAGCCCGGGTGCCGAGGAGGGGCGGTACCACTGTGTGCTCATACGGAACGCCCGGGAGGCAGCTGAGCTTGGAAAGCCGCGTTCCTGTTTGCGTTTGTGTTCTGGCTTGCTTTGTTGTTCTTTGAGAAACTTAGGAATTGTTTGCTTTCGGTGCCAGGTTAATAATTCATAGAATCATTTAGGTTGGAAAGGACCTCCATGATCTTCAAGTCCAACCATTAGCCCACTACTCCAAATATACCGCTAAGCCATGTCTCTAAGCACCACATCTTCAGGTATTTTAAATACTTGCAGGGTCAGCGACTCAAACACTTCCTTGGGCAGCCTGTTCTATGCTTGACCCCCCTTTCTGTGAAGATAGGTATCCTAATCAATATCCAATCGAAACCTCTCCTGGCACAAGTTGAGGCCGTTCCCTCGTGACCCATCACCTGTTCCTTGGGAGAAGAGGCCAACCCCCACCTTGGTACAACCTCCTTTCAGGGAGGTGACAGCAATAAGGTCCCCCCTGAGCACTCTTTGCTCCAGGCTAAACACACCCAGCTCCATCAACCTCTCATTTATCAGCCTTGTGCTCCAGACCCTTCCCCAGGTCCTTTGCCCTTCTCTGGACACACTCCAGCACCTCAGTGTGTCTCTGTAGAGGGGTCCAAATCTGAGCACGGGATCTGAGGTGTGGCCTCACCAGTGCAGAGTACAGGGGGGCAATCACTGCCCTGGTCCTGCTGGCCACACTATTGCTGACACAGGCCAGGATGTCATTGGCCTTTTTGGCCACGTGGGCACATGCTGGCTCATGTTCAGACAGCTGTTAGAGCGGCACGCCCGGATCCTTTTGCAGACCTTTTCCCACGTGGCAGCTTTCCAGCCACACTTCCCTCAGCCTGCAGCGCTGCATGGGTTCGTTGTCACCCAAGGGCAGGACCTGGCACTTCATCTTGTTGACCCTCATATCATTGACCTCAGCCCATCAATCCAACTGTCCAGATCCTTCTGCAGAGCCTTCCCACCCTCCAGCAGATCAATGTTTCTGCCCAACTTGGTGTCATCTGCAAACTGAAAAAGGCTATTCTCAATCCCCTCATCCAGGTCATGGATAAAGATATTAAACAGAGCTCTGGGATTGAAATTGCTTTCTTGGTTTCTTGTTTTCTGCAGTTTGGATGCTAAATCTACGAGTATCCAGGTAGTAGTTAAAGACGGTGGTCTGAAGTTCATCCAGGTTCAAGATAACGGCTGTGGTATCAGAGTAAGTAAACAAAGTTGACAGGTGTATGCTGCTGTTTAGTACTACCTTTTAAAAATTATTTCAATTTATAAGTGTTTCTGATCTTGAAAAAACTCAGTGACTGTTGCTTGTCCCTTTGACATAGAAAGAAGATTTGGACATTGTATGTGAGAGATTTACTACGAGTAAACTGCAAAAATTTGAAGACTTGGCTAGTATTTCTACATATGGTTTTAGGGGCGAGGTAAGCTCTTCATCAAGGTTTTGAGACAGTTCACTGTTGTTATTCTGCTGTAGTGTGTTGTACACAGTATCACCTTCCCAGTACTCTTTACAGAAGCTTCTGTTTCCTGAGAGAGTCTGCTATGCGAATATAGTTAAAAATACATTTCAATGTCTTTGAAGATTAGGTGGATGCCTATAGGGAAGTGTATATATTCTTTTTAATTTCTGGAATAAGATTTTTTTTAAATTTAAATAAATCCTGTCTTCTCCAATGATGGTTCAGGAACCTACAGGTAAAAGACAGTGGAAGATTTGAATGGAAGGTGAATCTTCGATGTCAGACATTTGCCTATATACCACACTTAAAACTAAATGTGCAAAATGTACAGTGGTCTTCCTTTGTTTTTGCTGTTAGACAAAGTTAATATCTCTGACCCCTCAGATGTACTGATTCTGTATACTCTCATAGACTGTATCTAAACTCTGGAAGAACAGTCAAGGATGAGTTTAGCTTTCCCCTCTGGATGAACAAGATATGAGTGTGTGTCCTGTGCTCGGATACACAGATCCTCACATGCTGCAGAGAGTAGACTGCTTAGGTCCTCTCCTCTCACACTTTCAACATAATCATCTCCATAGCCAGTGGACTCAGGTCCTGAGGCTGGTTTCATCTGTGTGGACACGTCCATTGAGTTTTCCAGGGAAACCGTTGTGACCTAACTTTGTAATATTACTTACAGTCAGGAGAAAGACTTGGGCAGGAGTGAGACAGTAACAGCTAAAACCTTCTGGCTGCTTTCTAGTTAACACAAAAAAAGGCACAACTGTAATAATTTTGCAAATTTCTTTTAGTTATGCTACATAGTTAACCACTTACATCGTCAGAGATAACAAAATATTAGGGAAGCCAGAAGGATCTCCTGGATAAAATTACTGGAAGTTTAGTATTATAGATACTAAAATTTGTTTAAACTTTACTGACCTGCAATTTCCTTGTAAGGATTTTTATTTATTACTTGCAAGTGATATATTGAAATGTAATGATGCTGTTTAAAGTGTGGACATGCCTCAGTGCTCTCCGGAGCAAGGTTTACAAAGATGCTTTCTCTTTTCCTAGGCCTTGGCTAGCATCAGTCATGTTGCCCATGTTACAGTAACAACTAAAACAGCTGATGCAAAGTGTGCATTCAGGTATGCTACGTATTATCCAGGTGACTTCTGCTGCATGCAATAACAAACAGATGTATCAATTTCAGAGCTCCTATTGGGGAGGAGGGTATGGTAAGGGCAAGTATCAAAAATACTTGGAACATGAGAAAATACATTTTTTCAAATTGTAAAAAGTAAGCTTTAGCGTAATAATGTATTTTAAAATTGGTGGAGGTGGGTGGGGAGGCAGGAAATCTTGAAAGAACTTCTATTTCAGTAGCTAATGTAGGTTAAACATTATTCTCCATTTCAGGATTAAAAGTTATATATATATATATATATATATATTATGGGCATCATGTCTAGCAAATTTCACAAGTCTCAGCACAGGAACTTACAGCTTAGTTTATTATCATATCTTTGTGATGCAATAGGTGCTTTATCCTATCCAAAAAGAGTTTTGAATTCTTTTGAAAACTCAATCTAAATTATAAGCTTTTCCATTAATTTCTTAACTACTTTTAAGAAAAGAGAGTGAGAAAAAAGAGATGTTCTGAATCTTGCTTTTTCAAAAGATTGTGTGACTATGGTCTTTATTGCATTAAATACACAGGGTATGTTAGAGCGAAAGAGAAAGTCTGTCCTTTGAATTTATACATCTGTATAACTTGCTGAAAGACCTGCCTGGGTCAGAAATCTCTTACACTCAAATTCCTGTTAGGGTCAAAGGAAACAGATCTTACACTAAAGTCAAGAATTTCTTCTTAGCATAACTGAAGTGTGAAGTCTAGTGGGAGAATGGTTATTAGGCCATGTCTAGCTATTAAAGAAAGAAAAATATGCAGTAATCCTGCTTTTAGAGGAAAAGGCTCAGTAATACAATTTCAAAACACATATACTATGATCTCCCTCCTTTCCTCTGCTATTATTCCCTTTACCCCACTGCCCCTCTGGCTCTTACAATCAATGAAGACAGTTTTACTCTAGCAGAAATGTGGAGGAAGCTAATTCTCAGTGTCCCAAATTCTTTGCTGGGAGGAGTGTGACAATTATGGGATTTCTTATGTTTTCATCCTTTGTTTTCATCTGTCCATGTCTGCCCTCCTGTAAATCTGGATGTCTGACGACTTTTTATTTTCTGCCTAGAGCTTCTTACAGTGATGGAAAAATCAAAGCCCCTCCAAAGCCCTGTGCTGGAAACCAAGGAACTCAGATCACAGTAGGTTTTTGTGCCCATTCTCTTTCATTCTTTTTTTGTTCCCCTTGCACCAATTACATTGTAAGGTACATAACAGTATCATCTCTGAAGCTGCAGTTTGTTAGGTGAACCTAGGGAGATAAGGAATAAATTGAATGTTGATTTTTCATAAACCAAAGTATTCTCAGAAAATTTATATAAAAAGTAAAATTTAACAAGATGGTTTTCGATTAATTCTATAGTAAGAGAGAATTTTAAAAATTGTTTTTAATTATGAACTTTTTCTCTGTAGGTTGAAGATTTGTTTTACAATGTAAATACAAGGAGGAAGGCTTTAAAGAATCCAAATGAAGAATATGCAAAAATACTAGAAGTTGTTAGCAGGTAAACTAAAATAGGAGGCTCCCAATTTTATATACTGCCATGGGGAGTACTGGGGTTTTTCAGAGGAACTGGCAACTGTATGGTTGGTAACATTTTGTTGGTGGCGGTGGTGATTTTCTTTGTTGAAGTTTTTTTTAAACTATTTGTTAGTGTGCAGTGTCAGATAACAGTCCATCCAACTCAATGTGAAAAATCCAGATAGGAAGTAGTGGATTCTGTCTGTGACTATTAATTATTTGTGAGAACACCAGCAAAGAAATGGTGATGGACTTTAACGAGTGAACTTTTCAATGTACTGGGCTGAATAGAATTAATGTAAGAACTGCTCAGGAGCATTGAGATTTGGCTGAGTACAGAAAAGTTGAATGGAAACTTAACATCTCCAAAAAGGAGTAATATCACTTTAGTTATTGGATGTTCCCTTCTTGGGCCACTTGGTTGCATCTTTTGCCACTGCTGTAGTCTTACATAGTGTGCAGAAGTTTTGCAAGCAGGATCTGCACAATTTAAGCAAAAGAATTGCTTTACAGTTTCAGAAGACACTAAAGGTTGCAAAGAGTAGCAAGATTCTATACCAAGGTTTAGCCTATTCCCCAGATAAACTATTTAAGAGTCTTTACTGGGTTAGGCAGGCTTCAGCCAGGAGATGGAGGGTCAGATCCTGCTGCTCTGTTGAACAGGGTGATCTGAAGTCTTGCTGAGTTACCGCCCTCTAGCTCATTGGTTGTTCTTTCTCATTAGGACTTTTCTATTACTTGATTTGGGGTTGTTTTCCTCTTGAATTTTTGAGTTCACAGTCACAGCAGTCTAATCTTTGTCTGCATTTTAACATTTCTCATCTTGCAATGTTCTATAGTTTGTTTTTTCTCTCAATGAAATAATTTCCCTAGAATTTTGTGCCAAGATTGTGCAGCTGCACCATATCAGATCTCAGCCATGGGATCACAGATAGCTGGACTGTCTGGGTAGGGGAAGTTAGAAAGGCAGGCCAGCCATTATTCAGATGCTTTTTCATAGTAGTTGAGACTTGATTCTGTTATACTGAGGATGTTTTGATGGGTTTTTTAGTTAAACCTGTACAGTGAAACTGAAAAAACAGATCTGTAGAAGCTGATCCTTTTTTTTTTTTTTTGAGAAATAAGCTAAGCTGATCCTTGAATTTCTTTTGGTTACAGTTGAGTTATAAATAGGACATGCTTTTTTTTTTTAATAGCTGTTCTGACTGCAAAAGCTCAGCTTGGCTAAAATTGCATTACTGTCTTACAGGAAGTGAAATTGCTTGCCCCCATTACTAGCTGCTTTTCAGCAAGCAGGGGAAACAATTACCTTTTCACCACATACTGCAGACTTGTATTTATCTGTTTTTCAGGTATGCCATCCACAACTCAGGCATCAGCTTTTCAGTTAAAAAGGTGTGTAGATAAAGTCTTTGTAACTTCACTATGTGTCTGTATGTGCCTGTGTATGTATACATAATGTGTATATCTGAAAATGCCAGAAAATTTGCACTGCATCTTTTGCAACAGGAACAGCACAGAGAGCCTTCCCTTATACTGAAATGTTGAAGGGTATGTTGGTGCAGTTTGGGTAGAAAGGACATCAGTTAGAAGTAAACAAGACAAAAATAGGTTTGTCAGGAGTTTGGAGGATTCTGTGTGGTCCTTGCTGTATTTGGTTTAGCTTTATTTTTTGTTTCATCTTCTCTGGAGAGCCCGGTTACTAAGTGCTGTATGAAAGAGGTTGGGGTAGATTATCTGTGTTCTGTGCCATTCTTGATAATTATTAACTGAACTGAGTGTGTTCCTCACTTTCCAGGATGGAGTTATTAGCCTCAGTGGGTCTGAGGTGCTCTAGCTGATCTTGTAAACAAACACATGCCATTTACCATCCATTGCTTTTTTGAATAAAAATGAGAATACAGAACAATATAATGATGTTATGTTGTTCCTGCAACAAGTTTTTTTAGAAATGTTATTGTTTAATTTAAAGTTTTTCTAAAACTTCCTCCAGAAAGGTGAATTGATTGATACTTATTCCTGCTGTCTTTAGCAAGGTGACACTGTGTCAGATGTTAGAACCTTATCCAACGCCTCAACAGTGGACAACATTAGAGCCATCTTTGGAAATGCTGTTAGCAGGTACATTGATGTCAAATTTATGAAGCTTTCCAGTGAATCATTCTCCCTTTTCTCTTTAAAGACTGTGAGCTGTGATAACTTCCTTCCTTCACAGTTAATCTCAGAGAAGAGGCAGTGCTGAAATTAGAGAGCTCTCCCTTCTTTTCAGAATGTGTGAATTTTTTTTTTTGTGCACCAAAGGGAAGAGGAAAGTTACAAAGTTGTTCTTTGAATGCACTGAAAAGGAACCATCTGCTTGTAACTTCCTGTGTGCTCATGTAAAACCAGCAAGCTGAACCTGTGTTTTCTACAGGTTCCTAGCTTCTTCGTATACCATGAAAATCTTACCTCTTCTTACTGTCTGCTACCTGATGAATTTTGAAGCCACTTGTTGGTTTTTTCTGAAATCTTATGGTTTCTTATTTTGACAAAAGCTACATTAGCTGAAGCTGTGTAAATTAGGTAAAAAAATAAAAAAACAAAAGATCATCTTTTGAAGATGTATCTGCCATTTTGGGAAAAATTCTCTTTATGAGACTTTCAGCTGTTAAGAATTAATTGTATGAATTTGTCCCATGAATAGCTGGGTGTCACTGAATCTGTTCTGTTACTGACTGAGGTCAAGCTTCCCATTTAATGAATGTAACTTCTAATTCATGAAAACACCTTTAGGAAGCACAGCAAAATAGAGAGGCTACTAAGTAATGAGGTTTGCAGTGTTCTATGTATTTCCTTGCTGTACATTCATTTATTCCTACTATGGATGCTTGTTTGATAAGAGTCTTTCCTTTGTACGGTTCAGGATAAATTGTCCATTTCAAAGTAAATGTTTTGATAATTTCAAACAATAATTTACCCAGTTCAAGATGGTGTTAAAAACTGAACACAAATAAAAATGGCAATATATATTGGTATATATTGAGGTTGAATTGGAAATAAGTAGCCCTTAATTCTGTTCTGTGTTAACTTCAAAAGTTGGCATAATGCCTTCCTAGAGAGCTGTGCTCATGAAGTACCAAAGTGGATTTTCCTTGACTAATGAATTATGAAAATTATTAAAACTGTTATGAAAATAGTTACCATTAGGATCTATGTGCCTGAGCAAGAGAGAAGTTTTTACATTTTAATGTATTCTTAACAGACCACCAAGACGTATTAGACTGACAAGTGGACAAAGTAGTCCAAGAAAAAATGTGTTTGCTCTTTCCTGGCTGCAGACAATTTTGAAGTGTTCTTGTCAATCACCGTCAGTGACTTAAACAATGAAATGCATATTAGAATTATCAATAGATTATAATGCTGTGGATACTGTGACATGTTACAGTATTTAAAAGATAATGGCGGTAATTTTACAGATCCGAACCATACAACATTACCTGTTTACACCTAAGAAGAGGAAATTATGCAGTTCAGGTTAAACAATTACTGTGTGCCAGCAATCAATGTTTGAGTTCTCAAATAATTCTAACGTTTTCATTAACTGTGATAGATCAGTATATGAAGTAGTGAGACTGGAGCAATAGGCCCTGAGCCAAAGTTGACCTTTAGATGAACCTTCCAACCATATGTTATATGATATTTGTATCTGCTCATTAGCAAAATGCACATGATCATTAGCAAAATATGTGGTGTGATAAGAACATACTTATCTTTCCATATTTAGAGGATGGACAATTATTTCTGGTTTCAAGGCCATGAAATCAGACATCTGCCCTTGTTTGGAGGTATATGGTCAAAGCCAACTCCCTTGGCTCCTCCTTGAGCCCCGGCCAGGCTTTGGGTGGAGCCCAAGAGGAGAATGAAACCAGATGTTTCCACATTAGAGTTATATGAGCTTTTTTATTCAACAAGATAAAAGCTGGACCTTCTCCCAGCGAAGGTGGAGTCTTCACCTATGTGTGGACACACTGTGTAGGATTTCCCAGTTACCAGGAGTGGTTCTCCAGTCCGTTGTGGTGACCGGGGCTCCCCAGCTCATGTGTGGATCTGGATGATGGTAAAGTGTTAGGGTAACTGGTGATATATCTTCTAATCACTGTAGGCAATCTTTTGTAGTAATGATTAGGTGCATTACTTATATTATCCTTTTCTAATTCTTTGCTGTTTTGAACTATAGTTAATTACACTCATCCCTTAAAGTTGGTGTCTGTGTCTTTTGTGCTGACCCTGCCAACTGGCAAAACAGAATATCACTGCTTGTGAGTACTGCTCAAAATTTACATCAACAGAAGAATTAATTTTTTGTTTGTGTTTCTGTCAAACTTAATAGGGAACTCATAGAAGTGGGCTGTGAAGATGCAAATCTGGCCTTTAAAATGAAAGGTTACATCACGAATGCAAACTACTCTGTGAAGAAATGCACATTTTTACTCTTCATAAACCGTAAGTTTAAAAAAAAGGCAGCATTTTGTACAGTCATATGTTGCTTACATAATCAGAAGAACAAAACTTTCTGAAGGCCTAAAAAAGTGCATGAGCATTCTTAAAACATTTTTAAGAATAAATATTACAGTTAATGGTAAATCTTAAATTTGTTTTTGAACTTGTAATGTACATCACACTTGGCACTGTATTTAGTGGAAAACAGCTAAGACTGGACCTAAAGAAACTTGGGTGTATGGAGGTTATGGCTGTGTCCTGCCAGCTTACACAGATTGTTCTCTCCATTCTATAGCGACACTGACATGGGTTGCAACAAACCTTGACTGTTTGAAATAATGAAAAGGTAGTCTGCTTATTTCAGTATTTGTGGGAAAAAACACTTCTAAGTGTAAAACATGCTGACAAAATACTGTCTATTCTTGGTTTTATATGAAGAATAAATAGGTCTTGGGGGAAGATGGGTATGACAGCTTCCCTTTGAAGACACCAAGCGTGGAGATGTTTGTCTGGAGGAGTAGCTGGGCACTGTGCAGTGTGTGTTAGCTGTGCTCTTTGGAAACAGCGCTGTGTTCTGTGTTTCAGATCGGTTGGTAGAGTCAGCCGCGATGCGCAAAGCCATAGAAACTGTGTACGCTGCTTATTTGCCAAAAGGCACCCACCCATTCCTTTACTTAAGGTAAAGTAATAGGAAGAAGTAGCCTTTTAATACTGTCTTGTAGGGTATAACTAGGGTCAGTAGGGTTAGAAGGACATTTCTGTTCCTCATGATGGTGTTAAGCATTGCACTGAGGTAATTAATCGCCAGGCAGGAGATAGTTCAGTAACATTAAGGAAATCTTAAGAAGACAGACCTTGTTTTTAGAAGTAGTGAGTATCTAATTTCAGCTGAAGTCCTTTCTTATAATTCATACTGTACTGCAAGTAAAAGGCACTTCTAAAAGTGGGATTTTGGAGTTGTACAATGGAGAGGTTGGTTTAAGCTTACCTGTGTAAGCTATTTTGGTGAGTGATTTTGAATTATTTTTTAATTCTCTAAACAAGTCTGACTGTAATATAAATTTAGCAGACTTCAGGATCTTTTTGACTTCTTTGTTTGGAATAACATCCCCAAGCCTGACAAATTTTGTCAAATTTGAACCAATTTTTGCTTTCTCTGCCATCCATGGGATATTTTTAGGTTAACTGCTTTTAAAATGTTTTCCAGCCTGGAAATAGCCCCCCAGAATGTAGATGTGAATGTGCATCCTACAAAACACGAGGTCCATTTTCTTCATGAAGACAGTATTCTGGAGCGTGTGCAACAACATGTAGAGAGCAAGTTATTGGGCTCTAATTCCTCAAGGATGTACTTCACTCAGGTGAGGACATCTGTGGAGTGATGGCAGTTCTGCCTTATTGTAATGATTAGCGATAATTTACTCTGTTCAATAGTAAAATTTTTGCAGATAGGGCACTTATCAGTGTTGAATTGCTACCTTTAGATCTTTGTTCTGTTTCAATATACTTTAATATAGCAATGTTAACAATATGGCAAAAGAGAGAAAAAAGTACGAGAACATTTTAAGTACATTTCTGCCAAGTACCAGATTAGTTGTCTTGATTTTATAAGTAGGTTAGCCTTCACATGTGGTAAATTGTTTTTTTATCCTGCCCTGGTTTATGTGAAGAAGATGTGATTGAGGAAACTGTTCTGTGTATTTGATAACTTTTTGGATTTAATCTTACCAGAAAAAAAGTCAGGAAGATACTCTACTCTCTCTTTATATAAAGCATAGCATAAGAATTACTATAATTTTTATACAAACTAATTTCCTTGTGGTTTTTTTTTTATCTTAAAGATCTTTTTCTTTTGAGACAAGGACAAAGGAATGGTAACTAATGATTTTAATGCCAAGATGATGACATTCACTCTATTCAGATAACAAGTGCAAAGCTTGTTGTTATCTATGCAGATAACAAGTGCCTTTTAAGCAGTTGACACTTTGTTGCTGGGGGTTTCAAATTGCCTCTGAGCAGTAAGATGCTGTGAAAAGTGTGACTAATCTTTCTTTTTTTCTTCTTGTTCGATCTCTTCTCTTTGCTTCCTCATGTCTGAATGAAGACATTGCTTCCAGGGGCTGACTGCTCTTCCAGTGAGGTTGTAAAATCAGCAGCAAACTCTTCTGCGGTTACCAAGGGAACCATTGATAAAGTTTATGCACATCAGATGGTCCGCACTGATTCCCGAGAGCAGAAATTGGATGCTTTTCTTCAGCCAGTGAACAACCCCCTAAGTTCAGGCCCCACTGAAGTGACAACAGAGGTTAATGCAGAGGGTGCAGACAGGCCCCAGGATGCTGAAATGGAAGAAGTCAGTGACCTGGTTGAAATGGCTGATGTTCAGGAGCATACAGTGAAACCTGGGGGGCTGAGTGAGAGTGGACACTTGTCTCCTGAGACTGCGTCTGCTCGGTAAGTTCCACCTTTCCTGCACTGGTGCAAGGCTACCTATTCATTGCATGGCACAGCCCTGAAACTATAGATTTTTCTGATCTCTTTGGACTTCTGCTTTTCCAGAAGGGAAGAATTCTCTAGAATAACTTTTTATGGCATTTTATTGAGAAATTAAACTTAATCTGTGAACTGTAAATTATGTAACTTGTGATAAATTTTGTGACTGGAATACTGAAAGGCAGGAAGCAGTATAAACAATGGCATTAGTTAAGGGAGATCATACTGGTCTGTCCCTTTCCCTTTTGTGAAGGATAGAAACTACATCACTGAATTTGACAGGCATTACCCTAGTAAAGGCTAAAGTGCTATAAACTTTTTATAGCTCTTGCAGGAACTGTTACAAAAGGCCAAAGTCATTTGAGGGAATCTGATTCCCTCTCTCCAGTATTACAGAAAAATGGGCACGAAAAAGAAAATCGTTGGAAATATCAAAATTTTTGATATGTCCTTTAGAGCACCATTTGCTTGGTGCTTAAGCAACAGTTGCCTGATGTGATTGGTATTAGAATGTCACAAATTCTCTTAAAATTCTAACTACCCTTTCCTAACAAATTATTACTCAGAAGCAAAATAAAACTGTCTTTCTGGGAAACTGTCTGCATTTCCTGTGTTAATATACAGCATGTGACTTGATCATCCCATCTGTTGCTGTGTTTAGCTGAAGTGATAGGAGAATTAAAAATAATTCCTTTTGTTTTGGTATTGCAGGAAGAGACCACGGGAAGACATGGATGTAGAATTGGAGAAAGATGACACCAGAAAGGACATGACTGCTGCCTGCACCCCTAGAAGAAGAATTATCAATTTGACCAGTGTGTTAACTCTCCAGGAGGAAATCAGTAACCAGGCACATGCAAGTAAGCAAGACCTGCTTCTCAAAATTAGTGTTATTCCACCAACTAAATATGACTGTTTGAAATAGAAAAGGATATTTAAAAGGAGGCCCAGTGAACTTACTGTGCTACTAAGCAAGTTTTTAACAAAAGCTTTTCTTTTCATTTTTATTTGTATCTGTCCCAGTTATATGAAATGGTAAGACTTGTAAAATACTCTTTTGTTAAAGAGTTGTTTTGGACAAAGGTGAAAAGGTTTGCAATTCTTTCTAGGGTGTTTCCCTCTTAACTCAGTTGCCTCTGAAGGCAACTTACACTGACTCATATCCTTATGTCTAAATGCTAGGAATCTCACATCCTGGGAGTTTATTTTGATTTTTTTTGGTTGTAAGAATTGGGGACAATCCACACAGACATTTGTAGTAAATAATTTCTCTATAAAGTGATAAGAATCTTGAACTTGAGAAATAATGAACTTTTCCTTTACTTGTGCTCCAGTAAATGTTTTGCAGAAGACTGGTAATTCTGACCCAGTAATTCCATATTTGACTGTCACTGTTTAAGTACTGAAATCAAAGAGTTGTCCCTGAACCTTAAAATACCCAAAAATGTCTCAAAATGCAGAATAATACTTATGAAGCTGCCTGAGGTTGTGTCTCATCTTCACATCTGTAAGAAGTACCTAAAAGAGACTTTAAAAAGGGAGAAATCTTTTTGCAGTCTCTTACATTTGTTTAGAAAACGTAAGAGTGGAATTAGTGTAGTGTAGTGCTTTGTACATGCTGTGACTGCAGTGCCAAACATCTGTAACAAAGCTGCTCCCAAGGATGGCAACTAGTGAATTTTTTGTATGGAATGCCTAAAGTGAACTCTTTTGTGAAATCTGACATTTCATACCTTTCCCAGCCTTTTCACTCATATATATATATTTTTAAAAAGTTACTGTGTGAGAAAAAAAGAAATTATGAAAAAAAAAAAATGGAACTATTCTATCCCACTTCTAGAATTTAGTTTGATAATAACTAGATTGTGTTGCAAAGCTGGTTTACACCTGCAGTTTTTGAAGTATGTGTATGCTCCTCACCAGTCTCCTGTGGCTGGAAATTAATTTTGGAAGGCTATTCAAACACAGTGACTTTAATTTTTTTTTCTAGTTTGTATTTGTAGTTTAAATGTTAAATAACTATTCTCCCTTACGCTTTAATAGTTTGAGTATGCACAAAAGTTATTAATATTTCAAAACTTGTGAATAATTGGTCATACAAGGATACAAGAAGAAGCAGGAGTGTAGGAGTGATTGAACAGTAATCTGGGACTTTCATGCTAAAAAGACACAAACCACTCAACTAAATAAATGAGGGCAGGCTTGCAACTATGAAATAACATTCTTGTTTCTTCCCCACCTCTGTTGTTTCAGAACTTCAGGAGATGCTACACGAGCACTCATTTGTTGGTTGTGTCAGTCCTCAGTGGGCTCTGGCCCAGTATCAGACAAAATTGTACCTCCTCAATACAACAAAACTCAGGTAACAGTGTTGTTAGACCTGTTGGCAGCTGAAATAAGTACCAATTGTGAAGCTAATTAGAAGAAGGAAGGAAACGATAGGGGAAACGACATTGTTCTCTTGTTGCCTGTGTGAAAAGTCATGAGGCTAAAGATTAAGCAGTCCATTGAGAACAGTGGAAACAAGTCTGGCACACTTGGGAAAAGTTGCAGGGAATCAGTGTAATTAAAATGCCAAGTATTGTATTGAGTGCTCACAGACAGTGGGAAGGGAAAGACTTTTCCTTGTTTCATGATGATTTAGATGATCTATGATGATCATCATGATTCACTGCAGGATCATCTACAGCAGCACACTGTGTAAAGCAGATGCTGCAGAAAAGTCCTTGAAAATGTATCCAGTTGGGTTAAGGACATGATTGTAACATGAAATTTGTAATTTTGTCTGTGCAGCCTTTCAGGGCCATCTATGTAAATTTTTGCAACAAATCAGAGAATAGACTTGAGATAGATATGTCTATTAATTTCCCAGGTCCTTTGCATTTCTTACAGTGCAGTAAAGGAGTAAAGAAGTTGAAATATAAACTATCAGGGAATAAATTGATAGTGATTGGATACTTGAGTATGTAACCTTTCTGCACCAGTGTGGCTGATGATGTCAGAAACCAAAAAATAGATTTAGTTGTAAATATCTAGATAATGCAGATGAACCCTTAAACTCTTCAGTTAAAGTCAGATCTTTATTAATAGGACTGGATATGTATATCACATGTTTCCAAGATGATCCTTACTTTCTCCTCTTAATTATGGTAACTTGGAGATATGCAGTCCTGTCATCTAATTAATTTTTGTGCTTCAATTTAGCCAAGAACTCTTCTACCAGATACTTATTTATGACTTTGCAAACTTTGGAGTCTTAAGGTTGTCTGTAAGTATAATTTTGCATTATATCCTATAGAAAAAACTTTTTTGAAAAAATGTATTTACAGTATCTCTGTCCATTTAGAATAGTTTTGCTTGCACAGTTAGGTTGGCTTTTGTCCACTACAGCAATGTTGTTTTGTTGCTCAGGAAGAACAGAATGTAGAAAACTTCATAATTTTGTAGCTGCTACTGTTAAATTGTCATCCTGGCTGGTTGTTACTATTGTCAGTTGTAGTTATTCACCAAGTTTTGCTGTTGCTCATTACATTGGGACAAATCAAATTTGAATGTACAATCTGCAGAAATAGAGTGTTGATTGCCACTGTCTATCCTGTAAAATATCACAGTGCTCTGTGGCATTGTGGACTGCAGAGAAAGAGGAAAGAAATTCATACATTTTTAGCTTGGTTATGATAAACAGAACTGTTAGTTCTTCAGGCCAGAAATAGTGTATTAAAATTAAATAGTATGTGAAGGAAGAAGTTATAGATTTCCAATAGAGTGTGCTGATCATTAACCAAAGTTTTGCCTTCTTCATTTTTAGGAGCCAGCTCCTTTATATGAGCTTTCAATGCTTGCTTTAGACGATCCCGAAAGTGGCTGGACAGAAGAAGATGGCCCAAAAGAAGGGCTTGCTGAGTACATTGTGGAGTTTTTGAAAAAGAAGACTGAAATGTTGCAAGATTATTTCTCTCTTGAAATTGATGAGGTGACTGCAGCTATTACTTCTGACATTAAATGAATGGTGGACTTGGCCATGTTAGGTTTATGGTTGGATTAGATCTTAAAGGTCTTTTCCAACCTAAATGATTCCATAATTGTACATTTGGTGACAGATAACTGAAATAGTTTGCTTGCAGTGCTCACCATCACTAGATGCTAGTTCCAGTTAGGTGTCATAACCCTTTCATTTAAAATGCTCAGGACTTACACTGCCTTTAAGAAGGTTGCTATACAAAGTTTCTGTTTAATTAGTTACCAAGTCACAGAATGGGTTGGGTTGGCAGGGACATCTATTCCAGTCTCCTTGCTCAGGCAGGGTCATCCTGGAGCACATGGCACAGGATTGTGTCCAGATGGTTCTTGAATATCTCCAGTGAGGGAGACTCCACAGCCTCTCTGGGCAATCCATAATTTAGTCATTGCTTCTATAACTAGAATGCAGATCTCTTAACCCACAAGGTGTGCATCTTAACCAGCTCTCAAGTCAGACAGAGCTGCAGCATCACTGTGGCTCTCAACGTGTCTTTTTTTTGTGTGGCTTAAGGCATCCCTTGCTTTATACAAAAGTGAACAGCTTCATCAAGCCCAGGCACTTCATTTGGATATTTGCCTGGGAAGCAGTATCTCTGTAACCTAGAGCTAGAGGAGAAGGTTGAATTCAGCCACTCCCTGAGCTGAGTGACTTAATCCATGCTTTGTGAAATTAAACACCACCAGTAACTCTTTGTGCAATGTCTGCCTGGCATCAGGCTTTAAAAACTTGTACGGCTCACTGAGTTTGGTAAGAATCAGTCTTAAAATACGTAAGAGTTTTGGTGCATTTAGTACAAGAAAGAACTTTTTTTTTTTTTAAATTACTGAAGCAGCGGTGTTGCCTTGCAGGAAGGAAATCTTACTGGGTTACCACTTCTGATAGACAACTACGTCCCACCATTGGAAGGACTGCCTATGTTTATCCTGCGCTTGGCCACAGAGGTATATTCTCTCACTGATTTTATTAATGCACAATTATTTTTTTTACTTCAAGCTATTCCAGCCTGCCTTTGCAGTTTCTGGTGCAGCTTAAATGTGCTGTTATGTGTTCCAGATACTGTTCTGTGGTTACTGATTAGTTATGTTTTGCCTGCGTATTCATAACTACTGACTGACTGAGCCTCTATTTTGATTTAAAAGCCTGCATTCCTACCCTCTTTTTTTCTTCTTTTCATTCTATACCTTTACCTTACCAGGACAAAAATGGCCAGTACATTAATATAAATTTTCCATATTAAGAATCTCTATCAAGTCTGACTGCTACCCAGATTCTATAAAATGACTTTTTTTTTT
This sequence comes from Argya squamiceps, assembly GCA_037834095.1. Classification (NCBI taxonomy): domain Eukaryota; kingdom Metazoa; phylum Chordata; class Aves; order Passeriformes; family Leiothrichidae; genus Argya; species Argya squamiceps. The sequence goes on along the minus strand of JBBMKD010000102.1, from coordinate 48,126,438 downwards.
TCTTTTGTTACAGGTAAATTGGGATGAAGAAAAGGAGTGTTTTGAAAGCCTGAGTAAAGAACTAGCCATGTTCTACTCCATCAGAAAGCAGTATATAATAGAGGAATCCAGCCCAACAAACTCTCAGGTACCAGAACACTGTAACTAGTTCTGTGAGCAGATAACTAACATCATACAGGAAGGAAACTTCTGCTCTTTCAGATCTTCTAATCCCAGCTCTGTCAGTGAACTGAATCAAGTAGCAGTGTGGTAAGATTCTGAAAGAATGTGGCTTAAGTTTTCTGAAGTATTATAGGTATTGAGGGAACCTGTTAACTTTGGGCATTGCAGTGTACTTAATATTATTACAAGCCTCCTTGGCCTCTGAGTTGGGAATGTATTTTGTATGGTATATTTCCACAGAAGAATAAGGTTGCTTATAAATTAAAAGTACAACCTGATTGTGTCTAAATATCTGCCTAATCAATCAGTCAAGCTCACCCATTCTGCAAAGACCTTGGAATTGACTGTATAGAATGAACTTTTCTAATACCAGCAGAATTTTACAATTGCTGTAGTCTTACACAGTAAAGTTTTTAGGGCGTGCTTCCCTCTAGTTAAACAGAACCTCAGTTTGTTTGTCCTTGTTTTCCTGTATTTCAGAATGAAGATTCTGAGTCTGGTTCAACAACATGGAAATGGACTGTGGAACATGTGCTTTACAAAGCTTTTAGGACTTATCTTTTACCTCCTAAGCACTTTGCAGAAGATGGCAACATTTTGCAGCTTGCTAACCTTCCTGACCTGTATAAAGTTTTTGAAAGATGTTGAGCAAGTAGTTATTAAATGCTGTTTTTTTAGACAGACACCATTCATGTTACCTTCAGTTTTACCTAGTAGAAGATAAAGCTGGAATCTTGATGGAGGAAGGAAAGAGGGGATTTAGTGCCCTGCTACACTGCTAACATGACAGTAAATTGTCTGTTTTCCTTCTGTTGATCATAGTATAAAAAAAAAATTTGCTGTGTCTAAACCCAACAAAAATCCCTAAAATAAAATCTTCTCTTACACTTTTGAGTTTCCCTATTAACCAATCTGCTAACAGAATACACTTCTGCTGAAGAAAATCTACTGGGTTACATGATTGTGGAAGAAGATAGAGCTTAATTTAGTTGCAATCCGAATGCTTTAACTTCACTTGCCTGTGGAAATCAAACTAGGTTACCTGCATTCTTTTGTTTTAAGGATGAAGGTTGTCTGACAGTACCTGCAATGTGAGTGTACATGCAAAGCACTTAAAATCATTTGTTACTGCAGGAATTAGTGCTGTAGTATTTCAGGGCCCTTGCTGAAATAATGCAAATCCCTTCCCTTTTAATCAAGGAGTCAGAGACTAGAAATGGGAAGGTTCTGGCAGACAGTAAATGAGCATGCACACATAATATTCATTGTCTCCAATTTAATGAGTAGGGCTTGGGAGATCTGCTACTTTCAAGGCTGTGTCCCAACAGGGACATTTTCTAAGTCCAAGAGGCATCTAGCATCCAAACCAAAAAGGAAAGCAAGCTTAATTTTTGCACTGTAAAGATTTCTGTTCCATTTGAAAGCAGCTGGTACAAGCAGAAGCATTAATCCTCTTGGATTGCTGATGTCCCAAACCCTGCCTTATGTTGAGAAATACTCATGAAGGGCAGCAGTTTGATATGAATCCGAAAAGACAAATCGTCTCAGATGGGCATCTGCTGGCCTCAAGTATAACACAGGGGGCTGTGTTATAATATATATTTCTGGGGTGCCAAGTGCAGATGCTGAATTTCTCACCTGTGATGTGCCAGCTTCAAAAGAGTGAGAGTTCTCAATAGTAGAAAACCACATAGTTCCAGAAAGCATCTTCCTTCTGCTCCCCCTCTGATGAGAGTCCTGGCAATAGGATAACTACTGGAGAATCATGTCTTCCTGAGCCAGCCAGCCTAGCAAATCAAATCTGAAGTGAGCAACTGGCGTCAGCTGGCCTCAGCCCACATATTACTTCTGGCAATGAGGGGGCATGGAAATTGTGGAGAATATGGGAACTACTAATGGAAATTGTATCTGTAATGTGATCCACTGTCTCTTGCCCTTGCTAGTGTGCTTGTTTTGTGACTTCAGCATACTGCTGTATCACTCTTCACATGTAAAGCTTAATATATCAAGTAAGCAAATTTGATACTGAACATGAAAACTCCCTCTGTGGAACATCCAAAAGAACCTGGACTCTGACGTGTACATGTGAGAAATGTCTCTAGATCACCACAGGCATGCTTACATTATATGTTAAGTGTGGCAGCAGTCTGGTGTGCACTCTCACACCAGTGTAAGAAATGCCAGCTCCTCATCACACCGCTGTGCAAATTCCTGAACCCCCACAAAACTAATAAACCCCAAAATCATAAGTATATTCAGAGTTATGCTCATTTTCTTCTGGTTTTGGTGGTTTTTCTCCTTTTGGTATTTAACAGAAACCTGATTACATAGTGCCAAGTTTCTGTCACGAAATGAAAAATACTCATAATAAAGCTCAAATAGGTTGTTTTTTTCTTCTAATCTGTATACATTTCAGAGCTTTAAGCAATCTGATACAGCTTAACTTGACTCCCTTTGCATAAAAAATACAGGAAGTCTTTCTTGCAAAGTATATTCTTAAGATTGCAATAAACCATCAATCAAAACATTCCTATCACAGATACATGACAAGCAGGTAATGGTATTACTTTGGTTAACAGCTTGCTTGGGTTATCTTTCCTTTTAAATCCTTGATCCCAATCTACTTTTTGCAACAACTTCTTAAGTCTCATTTTCAAGCCCAACAAAAAGAAAACCCAACACATTACAAAGAGCACAAAGCCACATTCCTGTCACAGTCATGCCAAGCAATTCAGTCCATTACCACAGGGCCTTCACATGAACAATTCTCTCACCTGTATTACAGTCAAAAGCAAACAGCCCTTTTAGGGAAAGGCTGGTGGAAAGTTCTGGAGATGTAGCTGGGGGTACCCAAAGAGAGCCTCTCTGGGGAGGGCAGGATTGAACACTGGTTTTTGTGACAACTTTGCAGGTTTTACAGGTAAGTTTGAGAGGAGTGAACAAAATTATTCCAGATAGAGTGTTTTAACTCCTTTCTATACTATAACATGCATTTTAGATTTACAGGAGATGCAGCTTCTCCACAGCAGCAACCAGAACTATTTGGGGATGCACCAAAGGGAGTAACTTCCTTGGCAAACTACCCATGTATATGGAAACATGGCATCTCAGTCAACTCACTATGCAGAGCATCCAAGCCATACACCACAGGAAGAAAGATGCTTGTTTAGGAGAGGCTTGCAGAATCTTTACCTGACATCTGCCAAATACAACTACTCATGTCTGATGTAACAAAATACCCCCCACCCCAAGGATTTCCTGTCACCAGTGCACGTGGCTTGTTCTGGTTTGCAGTTTTTTGTATTAATTCCCTTTTTTCTAAGTACTGAACTGCAGGAGGAAGCAGGCACTGAGAATAGGTTGAATTTCTTAGATATGCAGAGGAATTTCATTTTGGAGATTGAAGATGTTCAAGTAAAGTCATGAGTTGTGCACCTAGATGACATTCATAGGGTTAATGGAACCTTTGACCTCCTATCCCAGGTGCATTTTTCTCACTGAATTTAATCACAGAATCGTTAGGGTTGGATTGGAAATCTGGAGATCATCTGATCCCACCCCCCTGCCAAGGCAGGTTCACCCAGAGCAGGTGACACAGGAACACATCCAGGTGGGGTTGGAATGCCTCCAGAGAGGGAGACTCCATGAACTCCCTGGGCAGCTGTTCAGTGCTCTGCCACCCTCAATGGAAAGAAGTTCTTCATCCTGTTGAGGTGAAACTTCTCGTTTTAGTTTACAGTCATTGCTCCTTGTCCTGTCGCTGGGCACCACCAAAAAGAGTCTGGCACCATCCTCTTGGTACCTGCCTGAGACATTTATCTGCATTAATGAGAGCCCCTCTCAGTCTTCTCTTCCCTAAACAGGCCCAGCTCCTGAAGTCTCTCCTCATAAGAGATACTCCAGATCCTTGGTTAGGAACATTCCAACATTGTTAAATGACCGGGTTTGAATTTCTCTTTTTTCTAATAATTTATTCTTACCTGCATCCTCTGAAAGACATCTTGGCTATTCTGAAGCAATGTAAGGGATAAACTTGGTCCTGACTTATATTTTCATTCAGCAATTACACAAGAGAACTTTAGGAAGAGCATACTGAACCCAATGCAACCAAAAAGTGATCTGCCACTACGACTCACAAGGCCTCCCTACAGGCAAACAGTACTGTAACACATTTTGCACAAAATCTATGCAAACTGGAGTCCTTATTGCCCCACATATACAGGAGTGGTAAATGCAGATTTTTCCAATGACAAAGCAATGAAGTATCATAATGCATTACTCATATTTTAACACTTTTATTTTAGAAAGTGGACATATCCATTAAAAAAAAAAGAAAATGCATGGAGTTAAAAAAAGTAAACATAAACTAATGACAAATTGCAATAACATAAAATAATTTTATCTAGTGAGACCAAACAATTATTAAATATACTTCCACCACAGAGAAGTTTTACTTCATTATATTACCAGTCTCTTGATTAGGTACACAAGACAACACTTTCCAGTAATTACCTAGTCATTAGAAGATCAACTTCAGGAATCACTGAATAATAAAATACATTGTGGACAAATACTTTCATACCACCTGGGAGGCAACCTAATATACATATGTCAACAAGGTACATCTTCATGAGGTATTACAGTACATGGGAACCATTCCCTTTACTTTCTAACAAGTAAATTCTCCTGTCAGCAGCTCCACCAGCAAGTCAGCCACAGACTCTGTTGCCAGTTTCCAAACCCCAACAACTCCTTGCAGATATTTTCTTTCTGCAACAGATCACACAAGTCAGGATGAATGAAGATGGGAGTAAAGGAAACATATATTGTAAACAGGGAGGCTGAAAATAAAAGGTCATCCACTCTTCCAAGTGAGTACTAGAAGGCTTCAAATGAGAAGTTTCAGCTTCTCAAGAATATTTAATACCTCCCCTAGCTTGAGCTTTGCTGTGAGTGGTGAAAGCATGGGGCATGATAATTCCAGAAGTAAATAAGTAATTTCCAAAATAAGGAAGTAATCTCATACTTAAACAAAATACACTACAAAAATCTTAAGATGAGGCTGCTCCAGTGTAACCCATTTGTAGTATTAGACAGACTGAGGAGGAGAAATACCAAAGCAGGTTTGCCCATGAAATCTTCAGGCATACTCATCCTAGATTTAAACCAACGAAAATCTCTTCCTAACATTCCTGTGCTTTCATCTCCAAAGAAGTCCATCTCATCGCTGCCAAAAAATGGAGCTTTTACACATCTGGTCCACCACTGTCCTTTCCAGGAGAGCCAAAAATTAAATGCAGAGGAGCCCAACTCCAGGCTCTCACAAGATTCTTGAAGGCTGCTATGAGAGAGACTGAGTTCAAATATTATGAACTCTTAAGAGTTAATACATCATTTAATTTGTTTGGAAAGGAACTAGGAAGAAAAAGCAATATTCACATTCTACACAAAGGAACTTACCTGCTTTTTCTTATTTGCTATACAATTGGTTTTTCACTGTCTTGTTTTTCTTCAGAGTCTTCATCAGAACCTGAAAAGTAAGACAAGAATGCTGTAGATCAGTTGAGAGAAGTTAAAAGACACAAAAGTGTTAAGCTGTTTTTTCTGGACAAATTAGTGTGAATGTCTTTCATTTCTTGGAATAGCATATCTGCTGCATTTCGAAGCTGAAATTGTACAGAAACTGAATAAATTTACTCTTTCTAGGTTGATTTTCCACTGGCTACCTCCAGAATATACTTGGTTACCAAGTAACCAAGTTTGAAGATGAAGGATCACCCCATATAAAGAGGTGGCTCCAGGGTATGTCCCTGGACACCTGTAGCTTCAGGGAAGACAAAAAGACAAATATGCAGAAAATTCCAACAGAACTCATTTTAAACGTCACCTCCTAAAAGCATTTTAAGAAATGTTGCAGTATCAGCAGAGAGGTTATTCCCTGCTGCATGATCACAGGGGATAGTTAATCTATAAATATTGGTCAAATCAGTATGTACGGCAAAGTGACCAAAAATTGCTCTCTTAGAAAAATCCAGTTTGTCTTCTCAGAAAAAAATGCAGATTTTTGAAGAAAAATTTTACTTTTGAGCTATTTATATTCTACATTATCCAGTAGTTTCACTTTGTGACTGACTACCAGTGTGTGTTATTTCAAATATATTAATCTGACTGCTCTTTTGTGTCTCATATCCATAAAGGGTGCTTAAAATGTACTTGGAAGTCAGGGCAGACCTGGAGAAAGCACCTGAGCTGTTACTGAATCACACTGGAGAAGCTGAAAGTAATGGCACACCTATAGTCAACACATGCATGCTGAGACACAACACCTCACTGCACAAGCAACACTGACCCAGCCACAATGTCTAGAAAAACATGTTAGCTCCACTTACACTTCCTTTCCCACTCTGTATTCTGTTGCTAAAAAAACAAACAAACCACAAAACCCAGGCTGAACAGCTGAGTCCAGTACAATACTTCCATTATTCCTCAAAGCAGACCCATAGTTTCAGCTAAAATCCATTTTCATTTTGAATCATTGGTTATACCCGAAACTAATGCTGTGACCCCTAGATGGGGCTGCAAGCCATTCACTAAGCCAAGATGCTCAGCATAGAGAAACCAGAGACAGACATTAAAATGAAAAATATCACCAACACGTATAACTCTATAATGCAAGACAGGCAAACTTACCTGTAGCAATTATCAGATATTATTTTAATTATATTGTAGTATACAGCACAACTTTGCAGAGGAGGTTTACATATCAGGGGAAAAAAACTGATACAGGATTTGGGGGTTCCCACTGCATTCTCAGGTAACTGAGATTGATTCAATCCATTAAGAAATTACTTATTTCCTTGAAATGCTTGAGACACATTCTCGAATCTTGCAGTGTTTACATTTTTTTTGATTTAATCAACTCATATCTCAACTAGAACAAAGCACATGGTATGCAGAGTTAAGATGTGCTCACCAATACCCATTGATTTATCTACCCAGACTGGTGAGAGCCTCTTTATAGACAGAAGGCTTTTGCTTTTTGTTATGAGAAAAGAGAAGAAGCTCTGATTGAAATTTCAGTTTGCCTTATAGCAGTTTCAGGTTCATTTTCTGTCCTAAGACAATATAAAGCTCCAAGTTTAGGCTGGATCAAATAGTGCATTGCTGCATAAATGCTACTGCTGGGAGATAAGAGATCACAGAGTCACAGAACACCTCCAATTGGAAGGGACCTGTAAGGATCACCAATGGCAGAAGCAAACCGTAACTGCCTCCTTTCAGTTGTGGTGCCATTTTATTCCAGACCTACCTTGCTTTTAGTCAGAACATCACTTAAAATACACAATTCATGTGTACTGTAATTCATCTGGTAGGTAGTAACTAAACTGAATTACAGAACAAAAAAGAATCTTACATTTTAGGATGATAAATACAATTTTCATTTAAAACAAAAAAATATACTTTTTCCCTTCCCCTCTTGAAGGGCATGAAATCTGCAGGACTATAAAGTGAGTATGAAAAATCCTTCACTAAGCAAATGTAACTACCTGCTACAGACTCAGGAGGAGAATAGAACTGCCCATCAGAGAGGACTCCTGGATGAAGAAGAGCTGCTCGTTCTGAAGCATCCTGTGCTATCAAAAATCCTAAAAGGAAAAAAAAACCACAGAAAATAATTCCTCAATGCTAACACATAAAATCTGAAAGATTAAATACTGATGAAGAACCTTGAAGACCGATGTATTATATTAGCATTCCTAACCATTTACTTCTTTAAATAAATATCTTTTTAAAAAGCATCAACAATTAATGTAACACTTGTGTCTTCTATTCAAATGCTGGCAGCTAAGGTGACACACACTAGCAAAACAGAGATATTGCACACATGAATTAAGCAATCTTTCCTTCTATGTGTGATCACATGATTAGGTGATCATAATTCATGTTACCTCAAGTCTCAGAGGTAACCATACATAAATTCATCAATATTCACTGGCTAACTAAAACTTCTGAAATATATTTTTAATGATCAGTGAGGTGCCATGCATAACCAAATAAATTATTTTCTCTCTTTGTCACTAAGACAACTTAAGCCACTAATGACTTGCTTTCACCTATCTGTCTCAACATACTCAGTTTCTGCAACCTTCATGAACTATTTGCATGTGTATGTATGGAACATTTTGCCTATGAATATTCAATATGAAAAAATGCAAAGGTCTCTGAACTGGTTAGATTTCTCACCTACTTAGATAAGACTGTGATGCAGCTGTACTTCCTCATCCCCTCATAAAATAAAAAAAGTTACTCCAAGTTTCCTTTCCTCCAGGCAAACCCCCCTGTTGTCATTTAACCAACTTCGTTCTCAGACCAGTGAAAAAGAAGAGGGATGGGGTGAAAGTAGAAAGACTGTGTTCAGAGCACATAAAAATGCCCATGTAAAGTTTTTTTTATTTACCTAACAGATAAACATGCCCTTCGAATACAGTTTCAGACTGTACTTTATGTAATGATGCATAAATAACAGGTTGGGTGTATAAGTACTCTCCCGCTGTTGAAACTTACAAGCATCTGTAAGTTTTCTTTCCCTCCCCACTCAAGCAGTATTCTCTTTCAACTGAAACAGTGGATTTCCTCCATTTAGTTGAATATATTGTGTCAGATGACCTGGTGCCTCATCTCAAAGGTTGAAATTCATACTTGTTCTGGTCTCATTCTCCCTGTGCATGAAACAGACTCTCCACAACACTTCTTTGCTTTCCCCTTTCCACCTCAAAAGAAGAGTTAGTGACATTGAATTAGTTATTGTGTCTACTCTCTGTAAAAGAGGAGCCAGACACCTTATGCATTATTCACAAAATAAAGTTTTACAAGCCTAGGTCAGTTAAATTTTTGTATCTCATGCATACAAAATTAAATGCATTCCCAAGTGCTCGACAAATTGCTGATCTGGCCCTTCTAACTTTTAACTTTGGCTCCCTAAATTAATTAAAACCTCACTTCTTTGAAGGCATATGTTCCTTTCCCAAAAAGGAAAAAATCATGCCATTTAATTTTTTCCACAGCCCTTCAAATTTTGAGAAGCTGAAAGAAGCATTTTCCTGCCAGTTAAAACGGGACCAATTGTTACCAACTGCAGTGATTGATGGGAAATGTCACAAACTTACTATTTTCTTCTTCAGCTTCTTGTGGTAATACTTTAAAGTCCAGGAACCAAGTTTCAATCCAGGCAAGTATGAAGGATATGATGGGCAGCACATAGCCAAAAGCACCCTGTGAGAACAGCTAGAAAAAAAAAATTACAACAATTACTCTGAAGAATCTTGCTTTTAAGAAAACAAAGTAAAACAAACATTTGATTAGAATAGATACCTGTGAAATAATTACTTTTGCTAATAAAAAGGCACTGGTCACTGCTGTTGTAAACTGAAAGAGACAGAACAGATAAACTAATAAATGGATTTAGTTTTTTATTTCTGCCATTATCTATTAGTTGCAACTTTAAATATTTAAATATGACAACAGCAAGATCACATAGATTAATAAAATGTAACAAGCATGATACAATTAACCTAAAGTATTATTAAACTAACCTTATGAAAGATAATTTTTAATACAAACACCTCCAAACATTGATTTCCACATAGCAGATAGCATTTGTGTAGAATCTAAACTGCCTGAGTTATGTGAGATCTTACTGTACAATGATGATAGTGTACTTTATTCATCAAGTCCCTTAAAAAAACCCAACTATTTATGTATTTGGGAGAACAGCAAACAGCAGTTGTTCCAAATGCTTTTCACTACCATCCAAATCAAAGTATCCATTTCAAACAACAAAACATCTTTGTGGGAGTAAATTGGAATAAATATTTTAATTCATGAAGTGGTATTTTGAAAAATTGATTTTTTGAAGACTAGATACTCCCTGATATATTTTAAAGAATTGGCATGCTGGATCCAATATCTAAAAAAACCCCAAAATCTGAAAAAGTAGTGAACGAGAACTGTTCACATAAGCAAGGCCTCTCTATCTTCTAGTGCATTTGGGTCCAGCAGTTCTTTAAATAACAGCAGAACCAACTTCTGTCAATCACAGGTAGGATGAAAAGATTCAAGCCTTTGGCAAAACCTTCAGTGAAGCTTTATGTATCTAATTACTTGTTACCGCGATGGGTCACTCTCACCACCTCACAAACAAAGACATCAAGTTGGAGGATTAATAAGTATTCTAAAGCTACACAACTAAGAGCAAGGACTTTTAAGAGGCATGCATTTAAATATAAGCACAATCAGAGCAGTGGCTACCATTATGTATGTGTTTGTGCCATGCTAGTAACACAATCTATAAAAATCATGGCATGTAGCCTCAGAGTACTAAGCAATCTGCATGCTACTCACTTGAAGAAAGTTACACATGAACATGTTCTACATGCACCTACCACAGCGTAAGGAAAAAAAGAAAAAGTCTGATTTACAAAGCACTAAGCCAGCAATACACCTTGTATTACAACCTATAGTATTGACTGCTGGAAGCATGAATTTTTCACCAAATTTTGCCTTCTTTGTCCTCCACACCATACAGCTGCATTAAAGATAGTGGCTCCAATCCACTGTGGTTGCCTACAGTTCTTGAGAATTTCCTTTTAAAGAAGGGATGCATATTGAACCTTTTGTATTGGAGCATGAAGCAATACAGGTGCTAGTGTTCAGTGGGTGGCACCTTAAACTTTTTAAAGTAACAATGTGGGACTTAATGGACACCTGGATCTGTAGCGCAATAATGTCAATTCTTGTTTTTGAAAAAGGTTCACGATTACAAATGCAAATATATTTCCAACATTAATTAACAAGTCTCAGAGGTAGCAAGCACTTATGATTAGCCATACATACTAGAAAAATAAATCTTCAATTTGTATTAACATGATACCTAATAAGAAACACACCCACTGTGCTATTAAATTCTTGCCTTTAGGCTGAAAATCTTCCAGAAAACAAGTTCTTAATTTGTTACTGTGCAACAAATTTTCATATATACACCATCAAGATGATTCTTAACATACAAGCGTTAAGAGGCATCTAAAATTTTGTCTGCTTGATCCATTCTAAGAGAAACTCCATCATGCTTGGCTACTACTCACAGCTATTGCCCACCAATGGCGCAGTCTGCACATTGCATATGCAAGTATTAACACCTTAAACCGAAAGACTGCCAGTAGCTACAGAGAGAGGAAAAAATATTGGTTGGTTAATTCAGAACACAGAAGAACCACAATACTCTCAGCTCACAAAAATTACTAACTACTTACAAAGAAACTTATGACAGTCTAAGTTCTGTTACCTTGAAACAAATCTGAATGTGTCCTTATAAAACAGAAATAGAAGGTAATTTCCCATTTGTAAAGAAAATGGCAACATCCACACACCAACACAGGCTCAAATATGCAAGCATGTGCCATTCTACAAATAACCCAGAAACATAAGAAAGCTATACAAAGTGAGTTCATGATGATTTCACCTGACTGGAATCTAACCAGTTAAATCTGGATGCAGTTAATCCAGCAAATACCACGTGCATCACTGTGCATTTCACTGATCTTGGTGGTGTGCTACTATACTTCTAGTATTTTGTGAAATATTGACATTGCAACAATCAATTATTCTTTATGTAGCTGCCTACCATAGCAAGCCATTCTATTTGGCAGTAGAGAAAGGTAAGTTATAGTATTTGTAGGCCAGACGATTAAATCAATAATAGACAGACGAGATCTCTGAATCAGGGACCCTGAACTTCAGTTTCCCTGTTTATTTTTTGATAGTAGATTGCCTCCAACTTGTTTTAAAAGATTGTTTAGAATCGAAAAAATGTGAAAAAAATGCTTAAAAATGAAGAGAACTCAAAGACAGCCACAGCCAGAGATATGATAAACCCATTTAATCTTATGCAAATCCATAGCAGAAACAGACGAGATCTTGCAAAAACCCACAAATAATTTTGCAAAATTTAAAGTTCTAGTCCCTTCCCAGGGAATAAAAGTCTATTATTTTGCATTACATGTTCTTAACTCTTGGTTCACCTACAGGACAAAGTAATTTCCAGAGCATCAGCATTTACAGATAACATTTTTTGTCTTCTGCAGTATGGTATATCACAGAGAACCTGCCAGCAAAACAATGAGAAAGGGAGAAGGAGCATAGCTTGCTAGCTTATTAATTTTTTTAATCTAATAAGTAAGTTTATTTGACACAGCAAATGTCCTATGTAGAACTAAAGATGGGTTTTTACACCAGTTTCAAAGAGAGGTTCTGGATATGGTCATCAGTATAAAATGAGTGATACCAAACCAAGTCATCTCTGCAAGGCAAGCAAGATCTGGTAGAATTAACAATCTTGTCCTTTAGAAGAACTGTAAAGAAACAGCTTTTACTTGGACTGTGCAGTGCAAATGCATTGCAACTACTGAGCTACAGCTTTGCTTAAAGAAAGACATTTCCTAATGCAATAGAGCTCCTCTTATGTGCCTAAGGTACTCATACATAGTAAAGGAGAATCATACTTCACCTCAGCTCTTTTTACTGTTTGAGTTAAAACACAGAACTCTGAAAAACCTGCCCTGTGCAGGCCACCCTGGGAACAAGTCTCTCCTCACTGCAGCCACCTTATGCCCAAGGAAGGACAAAAACATTGGTTTAAGCAAAATTATTTTAGAGCCAGAGGGCTATGGGTCTTGTCCTTTTAATGAATTACCTCCTGTCACATCAAAGTCACATTCTTGACTGGGTTTTCCATCTGTTTTCCCACGCAGCCCAAAGCTAAAGATGCAAACTGATTGGCCCTAAGCACTTCTATCCACAGGCTGCATGAGCCTGCTGCCAGAGCAGGACTGGGCAACCCCTAGATGGGTGAAACTTGTCCCTTCGAGTTTAAATTAGCAAGAAAAGATCAATCCTTTCACAAGACTCAAACTAGGAAACATCTGTGGAAGGAGGAATGGGAAAACTATACTTTTTGCTGCTTCTTTTTCTTTTTTTAAGAACACTTACAAATATATCAAAATATGAAGAAGAGTAGTCATAATGTAGGACTTCTTTCTCTAAGGTAGTCTCAATGCCTCCTTTTACCTACAAAGGAACAACACACACAGCTTCAGAAAACAATATACACACACAAAAATGGAGAGTAAAACTAATAATTCCCTGCTGATATACAAAAAGTTCATTAAACTAAATACAGAAGAGCTGTCTGCCAAGAATGATAATATCAAGACTACTGTTGTTATTTGTTTTTCAAGATTACACAGACTTTTCAAAGTGAAAACATTCAGGATTATCATCTGGCCTAGGCAAGCTACATTTTAGGCTGTCCCAAAATAAAAGCAAACAAGTTATTGAGGGAGGAATAAATGATTAAATGTTAAGGTTTGTTACACAAACTCACAAAGATTTTTCCTTCTTATAAGGAGGATCAAAACAGCTGATCAAAAAGCCAACCATAACCCAGTTTTTGTTAGTCACATGCTAGCAAATAGGAAACAAAACAGAAACTGAATTCATACTTCACATCTCTTCCTTATCAGCCTTCATATGATTTGTTACAAAAGCTGAGCCAAAAGACCCACAGTAAAAAAAGTAGAAGCTGCAAGTATTAGACTAATCTCACACAAATAACTAACATTCAAGTTTAATTCTTCCATTTGCTGATAAGATTCAAAATTACATCTTCCTTAGCCACCATGTTTCTTTCCAGTGGAAGGTTTCTACTGTTCAAACTGGCCTTGTAAGAAATTAATTTAGGGTGTATTGGCTCAGAGAATGAGAGGAGTATTTTAGATGAAAATGAAAAACCTCAGTGTCCATCTCCTATTGTTTTTCATATGAAATTCCACGATTAACTACTGCATGAAATAGTTATGTAAAACAACACCAGCAGAAGGCTTCAATATTGAGTTTGACTACTGTCACCTTTTTAAGGAAAGGAGCTACCAATGCACACCAACAACATATGCTCGCTATCTCAAAGCAATGCAGTCTACACACATCCACACTTTTCCAACTATGCTGCTGGACAGTGTTTTCCTGAGACTAGTCACTCCAACTCTGAATTTCTTCTATTTCTTCTCCTCTCTCTCCCCTCTATGGCTACCTAAACCACTTTCTAAATAGAACTTTCCTTTGGTTGCTCCACTGTATCAAGTGTGATTATCTGTTTCCAGCATAAATAAGGAAGATCAGCTTCCCCTGCTCCAAGCTGTTCATCACTGTGTGGCTGTATGAGTACCATGTGAACATAAGGATAAGTAGGAAACCATGGAAGCCTTGATTTTTGCTCAAAATGCCATGGAGCTACTCCCCAAAGCATTTAACAATAAACTACACTACACCTAAGGAAACTGGATAATGGCAACAAAGTGAAAACAATGTTTACAGGAACTCTCATATCAATTCTGATCCATTACTTATGCACCAATAACATACAGTCCTAACACAACATTATTTGACTTCCCAGCAAACAAAGAATCCAAAGAAAATCAGAACAAAAAACATAAGCACATGTCAGACCCCAGATACCAAATTTTAGCTTCTAATATCATTGACTTCTAATGACAAAAACCTAGTTTTCATTCTTATTGATGTGGCAGTATAGGACACCAACTTATAATATGTTGTCCTGAAAACAGAGCTTTTTACAAAGAAAACTGCTGTGATCCTGAGGTCCCTTGATGCTGTAGCATTCAAAATGAAACATCATGGTAACAAGAGTTGGTAGCATTTTCTATTCAGAGTCTTCAATATTCTGAAAGCACTCATGTGAAAATCTGTACCCTGAAACCTCAAAAAGAGATATAAACCCACTCTGTTCCTCTTAGTTGTACAAGCTGTTGAGACACTGGCCTAAAAAAAGAACTGCATAAGAACACTATGCTACAACCATTTTTCCACCTCGAGAGAAAACAGAAAGTCTCGTCACAAAATTTCATCACTCAGGCAAGCAAAATCTGCTTTCTCAAATTAAATCAGAACAAGCATTTTTCACTGTATCAATGAGCTATTGAACAGTCAGCTCCTGAAGCTTCAGAATGTAAATTAATAAGCAAGGTTATTTATCTAGTAAAAACATGCTGATAAAAAATATTTACTCAAGATCCTTCTTTCCAGAAAAGGAATTCCTCCCTAGTGTGTCCTTTCTTAAATGCAAACTAGATTATAGCTTAAAACCCAGCTCAAGAACTAGAATGCTACTAATGAAATGACAACAAACGAGCTATCCCATTGCTTTCTGGAAATTTTGGAACAGCCTCATGTTGCAGATTACAAATGCTGGAGTTAAAAGGTAGCAACTGTGGGAGTTTATGTTGTTTAAATGCACTCTGCCATCCATAATGTATAACACACCAGGTTTACATCAAAGAAAATACATCACAACAAAAGAAAAGTTTTGGCCATCAGAAGTCTTTTCAGGGACTAACACCTCAGTGAAATATCACTCAGTTAAAGTTACTCAGAAGGCAAAGTTTTGAATCCTGTTAAAACTCATACTTCTTGCTATATTCAAAGACATAGAGTAACATTTCTGCTTATTTGATGCCTGAAGACTACACTGAATTTCCAGTGTTTTTTTCAGCATGGTTTGCAAACTACAGGAACATCTAAAGGTTTCATAATAAGATGATAAACACACATGCTAATGAATAAAAGTAGATGCAGTTGAGTAGGTACTGTATTCATGGAAGCTTAAAGTAATAAACTGCTTAAACTTAAATAGATACAAATAACATAATTTTGGACAAAAAGGAGCAACTTATTAACCATCTCTGAAGTGAAGAAATACTTGATATTAACATCTAAGGGTAGGTACTGAAAAGACAACTCACATTTAATTCTATTATCCACAGTAAGGTTATGAATAAGAGATCAAATGTAACAAACAAACAGAAAGTCCTTCTGACATCTGATATGCCTTTCTTCTCTCTGCCTTCATATGACTCAATCCTTGCCATCAGCTGGGTGGGGTTGATGGAGTGGACATCCCGCAGGGAAGGACAAGAATCCACACTGCTACTGTGAGCATTTTCTGCATCAGCTGGGACACGATTCATCCTGTGTTTGCTTACAGTGGTCTTCTTCCAGTTTCACCATCACTAGAAGGCTGATCCATACAGGAAGAATTTCTGAACAAACAAACAAAACCAAACCACATTAGTCACCAGACCCCCACAACTCCAAGAGGAATTTTCATCTTACAATGTCAGTTCTCTTTTTGTAAACTGACGATTAAGAGAATTAGTCAAGTAGGTCCTAGAAATTGTTTCTAACACAGTATCGAGTTCTTCTTCATCTCTCAGAGGATTTTTGAAGCAAGAGAATTAATGTTCAATTAGGCCATTTGAAATAAGGGAGCACTGTCTAGATTTAGAAGGGTCATTTCTCCATGCTGTTAGAGTGAGATCATTGAATAGAATGAACAAAAAGCATGATGCTCCTTTAAGGTTTTCAATACTGATTTAAATGCTCTCAATAAATAAGAAGACAAAGGAACTTCCACATAAAATTCCTGAAAAATACCAGTGTTAGATAATAGCACATCCAGACTGACAGAAACAAAAGATTAAAAGTCCATTAAAATCCCTGAAGAGAGTAGTAATTCTTCTATAAAGCACTGCTATTTGCTCTGTAAATTCATCTGCTATAGAGCAACTTACATTGCCAGACAGTTTCTCTATGAAAAAAGCTTGTGTAACTAGTGGTTAAAGGTAATGCAATTATCCTACATCTCTTCTGACTACAAGGCTTTTAAAAAAATTTTCAGGCTGAATTTCCTATAAAACTGGAGTAGTTTGATGCATGATTCACTCAAATCCTCCATGAGAACATTTGTCCAATTAAAGGTTCAAGAAGGGGTGGACTCAAAAGGTCACAAAAGTTTAATGGAAAAACACAGAAATTTTAATTTTATGCAAAATACTCAGATGATTAAGGTATACATCCTGCAGTATCAACCACATCAGACAAGTTTTTGTAACGCTGAGGGAACAGCTTTTTGAAATTCAAGAGCAAAACTTTGCCTCCTCCTGGGTGGATTGTCTTTCAGTAAAATGGCAAGAGATAGAGAAATTCTTCCCTCTCCTGCCTTTCAACAGCGTTTCAACTTCAAGGCTGCAAGAACACAGTCAGTCAAAGCCCAACAGGGGACCTGTAACACACCACTAAGCAAACACAAGGCAGGATACAAGGACACAAGGGAAAAGTAAAGGTGGTGTGGGGAGCTGCCAGAGCACACACATCACAGCTGAGGAAGACACAGGCCAGCCAGGGATGATCAATGTCTAGGCCAAGTCACACAGAACAGCCTTTACGAAATTCAAAGCACCAGGCAAGGGTGGACAAGCATAATGCATCCTTAAATCTTCCTTCTTTGTTTCCACAGCAGCTGCTGCCTGAAACATGGCTGGCAAAGGGCTGTAGAGAAGGCAGACATGGGTGGTGTGTGTTTGGTCAGGTGTCTTGAGCACTACAGTGAACTTTGGGCCACCTGAACCTGAGGGCGTGAGCAGAATTGCTGCACTCCAGTGCTGTAAACAGCACTTGCTTTGTACTGGAAACCCTCACACTAAAGTGCCCTGCTGTGTAACAGCAGCCCATAGCAAAAACTAGGTTTGGAATGAGACATAAACTGAGACATAAACTTCAGATCAAGCCATAGTTAAAAATAAAAACAAAATAAAAAGACAAGTAACACCTGAACCTCCAAAGAAACTTTAATCTACATTGGCTAAAACATTTATTTTATTTAGATGTGGCCTCGGTGCCAATTATATAGGAAGTTGCTGCTTCCAATCTGGATTATTGCTAGATACAGCACAGTATGGGAATGCAATTACTGCAGCCAGAGTGAATTGTCTCAGAATGTGCTAGTTCAGCATCCATTTGCCTTATGGAGCCCTCTGCAAAGAGAACATCATGGTATTAAAATGCAATGGCTGCCAGTTTGTTTTCAAGCATGACTCAAAACATTCAGCTTATAAATTCCATGTACTCTGAAGTCCTTGCTACTGACAAACTGTTTCTTGCCTCAAAGTCCCCTAGACAGGAGATACTCACAGTAAGGGAATTTGTTCCTAGTCTTGCTCTGCCTGCTGACCATCAGATCCATGTTTGGACACATGGCAGGGCCTCTCTTGTCACACTAAGCTAGCATCAAAGTGTTGTGATTCTTTAACTGAACAGACATAGCTTGGCAGCTTATTGCACTCATTGCAACAGCTCTGCAAACTGAATTAATCACCAAGTGTGTGCTAGAGGACTGTTTCCCAAAGTTTCTTTCATTAATTAAAATAAAAAGTTCCTTTGTACCTGAATGACATAATCAGTCATTTCACCACAGCAACATTCTCAGATGGTTTCAGGTGGGTGCACAAAAAAGTCTTAAATCCTTCCTGGCAGCTGTCTTACAGGCACGTGGGGACTATTAAAATGCAGCACTTCCCTTTTAGTGCTGGATGGCAACTTGGCCAGACACTTCAACACCCACCTCAGCATGACCAGCAACAACATTTCTCCTCTCTTGCACTTCCAAAGCATCAATCATGCCCTGGCTCTCTTGCCTATCACAAGTTTGCAATGGGAATGAGCTCTGCTCTCCCCTTGGCTCCATTTCTCCAGGGGCTCTTGCTTGTGCAGAACAGCCTGTGCTTGGAAGGGGCCCATGAGGAGCTGCCACTTTTCAGCCACTCCATGTGGCCAATAAAAGCACCAGGCTGGCACAGGGGTGCTTTTTATGCATCCCTGGGCAAGAAACTCTGTAGTGGAACAAGTTTAGGAAGACAAAAAAGTTGTGTTTGTCATTGAGATGTGTCACACTTTTGAAAATACCACACAATTCTTTTGCATGTGACTGTTAGTGATCCTTATTCTTGCTATTCAGGAAGCAGGGACTGCTTGGCCTCAATTCATGCTGCCACATTACTCATGTTTGTGCATCCAAAGTGATACATGACATTGTTATTGTTCACAATATTGTTATTGCTCTTTCTAAAAACCAAAATAATTTAGAATTAGAGAAAAAAATAATTATGAACCAGGTGTGAGAATGTTCGGGGTTTGGGCTTTTGAAAGCCGAAATGCAAATTCAGCCAGAAAAAAAATTCATTATCAAATAAAGAGAAAAAGTCACATTCTTACAACTTTTGAGGCTTTTTTCCAATAAAGAGCCTTCCTTGTGCATCAGTCAGTTACCAACTTTCCTGTTTCTGGTAAAGGTTAATACTTTTTAGATAGTTTTCAGGGTGTTTTTACAATATCAGTAACATATTTTCAAGACTGCTGTATCACCTCTGGCTTGACCCACAGTCAGACTGCCTCTGATTTGAAGGAGACTGGGTTCACCTGGCACCACCTCTTTTGGCTCCAGGCAGTCCCATTGTTTGGGTTATTCTATGCAGCAGGCTCCAGGAAGGATGTGTGTTCAAAACAAACACCTCCTTTGAAGAAATGATGTTTAGAGACCAGCATGTTCATTTTCTGCAGAGCCTGGATGCAGGACTCTCATCAGAAAGACAAACAGCCAATAATCCAGAATATTCCACGAAACTCTGTGGGCAAACTTGCCTGGAGAGGTGGAGTTCATAGCAACTGTGTTGGATACAAACTGTGCCATTAACTCCTTGCCCCAAGTGACACATGAGCAAGACAGAAATCTGTTCTCCTCATGCAGTCCCACCAGCAAATGGCTCTCCACAAGACATAGGGGATTTGCAATGTTCTGTAGCTCTCTGACTTTCCTTTGCCATACTTGAAGCTAAAAAAATCCCTGGCATTTCAGGCAAATAACAGTCTTATTGTTATTTGACTCATAACAAGTGCAGAATAGAATATTCAGTTGAAAGGGACAGAACACAGTCACCTTATCCAACTGCCTGACCACTTCAGGGCTGACCAAAAGTTTAAGTATGGCACTGGGGGCAATGTCCAAATGCCTCTTAAACACTGACAGGCTTGGGGCATCAACCCCTCCTCAAAGAAAACTCTTCCATGATTTGACAACACTCTTGGTAAAGAAATGTTTCCTCATGTCAAGTCTGAACTTGCCCTGATGGATGCAGCTTTCAGCCATTCCCACATGCCCCGGTACTGGGTACTGCTGAGAAGAGATCAGCAACTTCCCTCTCCACCACCTCAGGAAACTGCAAAGAACAGTGTGGTTACCCCTCAGCCTCCTTCTCTCCAAACAGAGTGAAGGAGGTGAACAAGACGAACCCTGTGTCTTCACCTGCTTCTCACAGGGCATTACTACTTTCAGCTCTTCAACCAGCTTCAGTGCCCTCCTCTTGCACATATTCATTTAAGGTTCTTCACATCCCTTTTAAATTTTGGGGCCCTGAAGTGCACAGAGTACACAAAATAAAGTTGCAGCAGCGCTAAATAGAGTGGGATGATCACTCCTCTGGACCAGCTGGTTGTGCTGTATTTGAAGGTTTGCCACTGCTGACTTTGAGCCTGCTGTCAGCCATCATCCCCAGACCCATTTCTGTGGTGCTGCTCCTCAGCCACTCCTGAAATTTGTACTTGTGGAAGGTACTGCTCTGTCCCAGGTGCAGAGTCCAACATTTGTTCTTGTTCAGTTTCATGCCACTGATGATTGTTCAGCACTCAAACCCAACCATATCCCTCTCCAAGGCCTCTTGGCCCTTGAGAGTGTCAACATCACCTCCCACTTAGGCACCATCAGCAAACTTGCTGATGTGCATCTGACTCCTGCCTCCAGGTCACTGATAAAAGCTTTGAACAGAACTGGCCTCGGGATGGAGCCCTGAGGAACACCACTGGTGACTGGTCTCCAGCCAGGTGTAGCCCCATTCCCAACAACCCTTTGAGCCCTGCCCTTCAGCCAGCTATTCCAGCACACCATCTACTGCTCACCTCACAGTCAGACATGCCCAGAACAATGCTGGGAGGTATAATAACAAATCCCTTAATAAAATCCAGGAAAACTACATTCACCACCTTCCCTTCATCTACCAGGCAGGTGAAATGACAGAATCTACAAGTTTATTGAAGCGTCAAAACATTTAAGAGGGAAATAAAACTTCTGAAATAAGAATACACATTAGTTATATGTATGATACACCTTCTTCTCACTTACCCTGATTTCCAAAGATATAATATTTTAATGTGTTTTTTTTTAGTTTTCTTCATAACTGCATATATTCACTCAACTACCACTAAAATATTTAGCTACCTAAGTTTTCTATGCTGATCTATTCAAAGTCACAGACAGGAACAATATATTTTTCCTGAAAAGAAAGCCCCCATTGTTTGGATCTATTTAAATTAAAGGTGTGTTTTGCCTTTTTTTTAACACTTAATCATTACAGCCATAATTCAAGCTTCCAAAGAGAGAATTAAATTCTCAAAGTTGTTAGTGAAATACAGATTTTACACTTATTAATAGTATTAACGAGTATAATAAGTGAAAACTAAAGGAATTAAAATTACCAAGCTTAGGAATGCAGTCTTTCCCTGCCCTCAAAGTCTAATAAAGACTTTAACAATACATGGTGAGAGCTTGCCCATTATTTCAAGCTATATTTACAATTAACATCATTATTTTCATTCATACTGTCAGAAGTAGATGGCACACACTGCATGTGTCAATTTTACACATATCTTAGAGATGCAACATCAGAACATTCCTTCTCTTTTCTATCATTATTCTACCCCTGTTCTTCCAGCTTATTGTCCTTGGTTTACATTATTTTTGTTTACTATATTACTATATCATACATGAGCAACAGCACCATATATGATACATTTTTCTTTCCAAGAAAAAAACCACACAGCAGAATTTAACTGAGAAGAGATAACAGATGGGATTAAAAAAGAAGAAGAAAAAAAAAGACTTACTCAAAGGCTATCAGCAGCTCAAGAGTGTCACATGGAGGCAATTTGGAAAAGCCAATCTAATTTAGGTTAAAATATCAGAGAAGTCACATTTGCATAAAGTAACTAAGAACACAATGTAACATTGTGTCACAACATACTGAACACCTCCAATACTTATGTGTCCTGACAACACTAAATATGGCCCAAAACCTGCCACCATAAACAGCCTTTCTGAGAATGTTTAAAAAGTCATCTGAAAATATTTCTTCTTCCCAATGAGTAAAATGGATGACATGGCCAGTAGAGCAGCCAAGATTCTCAAGCATTGTGAAAACTACAGGGTAGTAGAAAAGCTGACACTGAAAGAACAGAAATTTTCACTCATAACAAAACAAAACCCAAAACAAACAAACACACACACACACACAAAAAAAGCATTTCCTTTCTAAAAACTTTCCTCATAGGGAGACAAACAAAACATTCCAGTTCTTTACCAAAGGAGCTATTTTCTGATAAAAGGGCTGACATTGCTGCTTACACTACCTGCTATTCTGTAAGAGCACACTACATGGCACAGATAAACCCAAATTTCTCACAAGAACAGAGTTTAATACAGTAATTGGTATTGTAACACTAACATTCAAATATTTAAGTTATACTTAAAGACAGTTTCAAACAATTTTAATATACTTCAAGAAAAATGGTCTTGAACCATTGTTTGCTCTGTCACAATCATGAAGCCAAACTTCATTCTTTACCTAGGCAGACACACAAATTACCCTTGCCAACAGCTTGGACAGAATATACAATTATCTGTACAGAGTCCATACTGGAAGTCCAAGAAACTGAGAGTTTCTGGTATGAAGCTGTATTAACCTGCAGGAGTGTTAGAAGAATTCTCTCAATGTGTTTTCTGACAGTACCAGCACACACCCTGATTAAGAGCCAACAGAGATAAAACCAATTATAATGAAGATGAAATAATGTTAATTATAAATCAAGGGGAAAAAACATCCCAAAGAGCTGGAGACTACCTC
Source organism: Argya squamiceps (assembly GCA_037834095.1). NCBI lineage: Eukaryota > Metazoa > Chordata > Aves > Passeriformes > Leiothrichidae > Argya > Argya squamiceps. Next base: position 48,103,360 of record JBBMKD010000102.1, on the reverse strand, counting down.
CAAAGCTTACCTGGACACATTTTTCACAGCTTTCCACTATAAATGAACCAAACTCACTCTGCTGACATATTCTGTCCCTCTTCTGTTTATATAACTAGAAGAACTAATTTTCCTGAAATCCGCTTGTAGCAGATACATTACGAGTGACCTCCTGAGTCACTGCTCCTGTTCCTGAAGGGCACTTAAATCCCTTCCTTCCAAGCTGCACTCATTCTGTCTCTAGCTGTAACACATCATTGCCTCAGAAACATTTTAATGTTTCAATGCCTTTAAAAACACCCTCTGAAGCACTGTTCTGTTCAAATGTTCCTTAGTAAACATGAAGGGATATTAAAACAAACAAACAAAACACCAGCAACAAAAACCTCCCCAACCTGGGCCAGACTCTTTAATCACAGTAAGGCTGAAAAATTCAAACTGATGCACACCCATAAAATTCCCCGAACATAAGCAGAAGATACTGTAGAGTGCTTTGGCAATATTCTAGCTTTTCAATTAGGCAACGCAGCAGGAATTACAAGTTACAAATATGTAACCCATTTAAAGACTGGCAAGGTTTCCCACTGGAGGGGAAGGGCAAGATTTGCCAGCATACAGGAGAGAGCTCCTTACAAATAAAAGTTTGGCTCTATCTGAGCGTTCAGAACTAGAGTAGCTCTGCTTCACCTGAAGTAGCAGCTTTTGCCACAAGTAACTTGGGTGTGTAAAAACAAAACCAAAACAACAAACCACCAATTTCCTTGAGAAAAATGTTTCCCCAATTTCCTATGCTCCGATGGTGGCCTTACAAAAGGAACAGGGCAATTGCACACATTTGTACTGAATAATATTTTTTCTCAGACCTTTGAAAGAAAGTGAAAAAGGAAAAAAAAAAAAAAAGGAAATACGTTTTTTAGGTTAACAGAGCATCTGAGGAAACAGCAGTGTCACGTTTCTCCATCCCAAGAGCGAGACTCATAGATTCAGAAAGTCAAATAAAAGTGCTCCAACCTTGGACTAGTTTTTCCTGCAGCAGAAGAATCCCTGTTACTGAGCCATGTCCTGCAAAAAACCCTACTGTTCTTTTCAAAACACTTCATTTCTTACTCTACAAGAGCTGAGAAAAATGGCAGAGTAAACAGCTTGTAAATTTGGCATCAGCATTGTCCTTCCTTTCATCTCCATCATCTCTTCCCCTCTGGACTCCTTCTTAACAGCATATCCCAGACTTCTACTTTTAAAATGAATTCAAACCAGAATGAATGGCCCATACAGAGATCAAACCTGAGTCTTGGCATTATTAGAATCATGCTCTAAACAACCAAGCTAATATGCAACTATATTCCAGTTTAAGAAAATACTAAAAACTAACAAAAACGATGCACCACAACATGTTCCAAAGGTCTGCCTCAGGTCTCAGCTGCACTCAACACACTTAAGCATTGCAAACTACAAAACTGAACTGTGTGTGTGTTATCACTGTCAGGTCCTTAGAACACAGAGAAAGTATCCCAGTTATAGAACTGACAGCATATCAACCCATTTACAACCTGTGCATTCCACCTGATAGTAATCACTTCATAGAATCAGAAAATGCTATGGATTGGAATGGACCTTGAAGACCATCTAGTGCCAACTCTTATTTAATTAATTATCAAACCAAAACTATCGTTTTCTTAAAAAAAAAACATAACCCTTTCTTTTGGTTTAAATGTTCTGGACTAATCTTGCCAAAGACCTGAAACTACATCAGGATTTTAAGGTTTAGTGCAGTCAGTTCCCCACAGTTAACACATGTCTACAGTATTTTTGTATGTTTTATGTACACATACACATTCTAGTCACAAGCAATACCTGCATACAATAAAAAATATAAAGAAAAAAAACTGCTAATGATTTCTTGCAAAAGCAGCAAGGAAGAGGCAGGCATAAAGGGGAAGTGATACCTAAATAAGGGAAAGACAGTTAAAAAACCTCCAACGAATCTGGTATTAACTCTTCTTCACACCTGTTACCTGCTCTCTGAAGCTGATTTTGTAGGCCACCTAACATCAGCTCACAGAAATTAAGATTTCATGGCAAACTTTCTCCATTGAACACCAAATAAACAACAAGAGCTCATTATCCATTCAGTTTCTCAGAGTTAACTCTGGGCCAAAGAAACCATTTAGATATCAAAAGTGTATCTATTTTATCACATCTGCATTTCTCTAGGTACAAACCACAATTTTTTAAAGATGCCAAACACCTCACTGATTGCCTCAAACATCAAGCATGATACTGGTTTATAACACTGACTACTCCTACATGTTTGTTTGGTTTTTTCCCAAATCAACAACAAAAAAATGTCCCAAGGCTGCTAGCCAGATACTACTTGGACAAGAAAAGCTATTCTTTTGCTAGCACAGAATTGTGGGACTCTTCCTGAAATAGCTCAGGCATTTTATGTATTAGTGAGAACACTCAGGATTCTGTCACTCCCTCAAAAACTATTCCACAAAATGGTGAAGTTTATTTCAGGCAAACAACCCCTGAAAATTCTTCAGAGTTCTTAAAGAAAACGGTGTTTCAATAAACTTACATCCATTTCAGAATGGGATAAACTTTTGTAAGATTTTTTTTCACTCTTAACTCCTCTTTTACAGCTTTTGAAGGTGCTTCAAAACAAAAGGAAGTTTCAGGTCTTACACTGTAGCTCTACTTTTCCTTCTTAGAGGACACTGTAAGGAAATAATTACCTAGTCCAAGCAGCAACAAGTTCTAGCAAAGACCTACATCTGAACCTTCAGAAGAAAATACTTATTTTAACACACCTCCACATAATTTATCTAATTTTTCTGTCAGTGCAAGATATAAATTAACTCCTGATGTATGAAGTGATGTTATTTTAGGGCTTCAGTTGATAACTGAGTAGCTGAACTAAATATGAACAGCATAGCACTATTAGAAGACATTCAGTTGGTTCTTTTTGGGTCTAAGATGACTTTTTTCAACTTTTCATTTTTAATTCTACTCCTAGCTGAATTTAAGACAGCAAGGCTTAGAGGTAATGTACAAGTTGTCTTTTAGCACAGTTGCTAACGATTCCAAATTAGGAACAGATATTTGGCAGATACAGTTAAATTAGAGAATGTTTAACATGCAACAAATCTGTGATCCTTCAAAATGACTCATCTGAGCTGCTGGATGCTGTTGCCTAATCATGAGAAATCACAGTCCCTGCTATCACAAGTGTGATTTACCATTACCATGTCATCAATACCTTCTGCAAAATCACTGATAATATTGTGCATGCTGACTTAATTCACTGAGCAAAATCCATTAGTCGTGCTTATTAGAAACTAGGTTTGGCCCTGTAAAACATTTTAACAAAGATGTGTTAATAACTGTATGTTTAGCTATGATGGTCTGGTAGAGTTTAAAATGTTAAAGTCTAAATACATTCTTTCTCATGAATGAAGGCCTAGAACAATTGTGCTAAACTCACTTGGAAAAAAATCATGGCTAAACACTTGAGAATTCATGAAAATTAGACCACATTGCATCAAGACAACCACACTCAAGCCCAAATGCACCAAAAAGAATGCCTAATCCATCTGAACTGAGTGTAGCATTTCACAAATCCCAGCGTTGTTAAAAGGTCATATATTTCTTTTTCAACATACCAAGTCTATAGAAAGCAATATTCATCCTGAAAAAGTCTAACATGTGAATAACAAAAAAAAACCCTTTAAAATTACGGATTTGTGCCACGACAGGAGGATCACTGGTGCATTTTATGCAAAGTATCTGCCCATTAACACCATCAGCAAACAAACAAACAAACCCCAAATCACTCTGCATCTGGCCTACTTAAAACTGCAAAGCTGACGAAAAACATCTACTAAAAATAGCAGCACCACTACGGACTTATAAATAGAAATTAGTCCTCTCACAGTGTTGGATTCACTAACAATGTCCCAAAACACTATGATTTCCAGCACAAAATGACAACTTTCATAGCAATTAATATTCAACACAATACATATAATATGTAGATATTATACAAACCAAGATGACAAATGAGCACAGCAAAAACTATTGACAACGTTGTGCAAAAATACAGTGATGGTCTTATGCTTATGTCTTATGCCTTTAAGCACACTAACACGATTTACAAACAAACAAGCAAACAACCTCTTTAAACAAGTTTAGTATTTGTGGTGAATATTTTCCAGGTTAAAGTCGCCCACTGTGTGTCTATTTACACCTGACTACAGCGAACTGGGAACTGCTGAGTGTTAGCACTCCATCAATGAATAACTTGAACTGCTGCTGGACACCAAACGCCGAGGGTCTAACCTGCCCTCTCTGCAGAGGCACCAGCGTCACCCTCTACACAGATTAAAAACGCTGCAGTGAATGACCCACTTTAGATTCGGATGCTGAACGCAGGCAGTGCCTCTCCGAAGCTGCCCAAATTCAGCCCGACGCTAAAATTAACCCTCAGCACAACATTTTCCCGCGATGGAAGCCGGGGGCTCGCAGGGCCCGGCTCGCTCACACTGTTACCAGCAGGACAAACAAGTCGCCGTACCTCCGTGAGGATGGATTTTCTGGGCTCGGATCGCAAGGAGAGAGGAAAAGCAAACCCCCTCCGGGCCCGCCAGCAGAAGGAGAAGCGCCGGGCATGCGGGAGAGGCGGCCCTGCCCGCTGAGCATCCCCCGGAGCGCCGCAGGCACCCCCTTCTCGGAGAGAGATCCCCTTCCCGGAGAGAGATCCCTTTCCCAGCAACGGACCCCCGCCCCGCTCCGCCCGCCTCCCGGCACATGATCGCCTTCCTCCTCTTCCTCTTCCTCTCCCTGCCCCCCATCGCCCCAGCAGGGCAGCGGGCTGCGTACCGAGGGGGACAAACCCGCGCCTTCCCCGGAGAAAGCGGCGGCACCGGCACAGGAGGAAGTGGAGGAAGGGAAGGAAAGGGAAGAGAAGAGAAAGGAAGGGAGGAAGGGACGGGCCGGGCCGCACCGGCGGCCCCACCGCTCCTCTGCCAGCAACTCGCCCCGCATCCCTCTGTGCCTATTCCCCGCCACGTTCCCTCTGTCCCCCGCTCGGGGCCAGGGGGCACCGAACTCACCCCGGCGCGCCGCTCCGGCCCCGCAGAGACGGCCCCGCCGCACCGGG
>JBBMKD010000102.1:47986284-48091583 GCA_037834095.1 Argya squamiceps | reverse complement strand
TTTCTGAGATACTTGAATATTGCAAGGGTGGAGGACAATTTCAACACCCTCTCTTCTGTGCATCTCAGAATCAGCTCCCACCTGCCCCGGTTTGCCAATTGCTGAACTCATCCTGTTCCCAGGCAAGGAGGGCTGGATGCACAGTGCTTCTCCTCCCTGGATCTCTCCTGTTAACCTTTAACTTTCCGACCATGAGCTTCCCTCATGTGCAGAGAGGAAGGATGAGTGTGTGTGCTCACTGCCAGTCCCTGGCTGTGCCCCTGGCATGAGCCTCTCTTGCAGCTGGCATAGGGCACTGCATCACACTAATGCAAGCCCTCCATGAGTTTATTTTGCCATTACTGCTGTCCCATTTTCTCTCTGTAGCAAGTATGTGATATAAATCCTATTATTTCCCTCTCCACCTCATGCACACACACACAACCACACACACACACATCCTTCTCCTCAATGAGGCTGTCTAATCTTTCTATGAGTTACTGCCTGATTATTCCCTCCTCCACGGAGCTTTTTCCATTACTTAGCTTTCACCATATTGCAAGTTTTTTGAGCTCACTACCTGATGTTTCATCACTGTAATGTTCCCTCCCTCAGTAATGAATATATTGGCTAACAGCAGACCTCAGTCCTGTCCCTTTTGAAAAACACAGGATGTTTCCTCCTTATTCTGTACTTTCACATTTTGTTACTACAGGTCTTGCAGGAGAGTGCAAACTCCTCTCCTCCTCAAAATACAGAAACCATACAACATCCAATTCTGCATTCTCATGATTCAAATTTAAAAAATCAAAAAGCACGTTTGCTTCTCTTTTTTCTTTTGACTCAAGTTTCACTGATTTTAGCAAACTTAAGAACTGAAAACTTTTCAACCAGTTCTGTGTCTAAGAATTTTAAAAAAACAAAGGATGGCCTCTTATTTTGCTTTAACTAAGAGATGAGAGCAAGGGATCAAGGTGAAAGATTTATCACCTTAAAAGAACAGGATGAATAACACACAACCGTGCAACTTTTCTGTTATTTTATTGATATTAGTGAAGAAAAAATTAAATTTCATCATTCTGATGTGTTACAATTGCTTTCTCTGGTGGGTGGACAGCTCCTACAGCTTATTTAAAGGCTAAATAATACTTCTCGATTGCATGATTAACTTCTACACTTTATGTTCTCTTACAGTATTGCTTTCTTCCTCTGGGTACATAAAATGGTCCATTAAGTCCATGACTGTTTTTCAGAATCAACTGTTATTCTATCTACTGGTTTAAGATACATTCAAATAAAAAGATACTTAAATTTACTTGCAATAAGTGCACACATACAACAGCAAACAGAGCTGATGGCATTTTACTAAAACATTGTAAGTTCATAGAATAAATAGAAGTCTTCAAACACATGCTGTAACTGACCGATGTGTTTTTTTTTTCTTTCTCAAAAAATATCCTTAGTGTCCATAGCACTACTGCAATAACTACTTCATTCAGAAAAAAACAAGCCACCCACCTATCTCTCGTCACAAAGACTAAAAGACAGTTTCATTTATACAAGAAATTATCAGTGCGAATAATTCAGTAACAGTCTGGTACAAACGGCAATTCACGGCAATTATGTGTAGCGTGACAAGGGTAACAAACGGGGAGCTTGACTTTTTAGATGCCACAAGAAGTGCAAGAAAAAGAAAGTGGATGCTAAACTCTCCCTGCTTTGCTCCTCTCCATCCCCTCTTCCAAAAAATATTATGTCTCAGCTCCGCTCTAGAAACAAGCTCCTTCCAGTCTTTTCCAGTTCCAAGTGATTTCAACTCTTTCTACAGCAGAAGGTTGGGAGAAACAGAGAAAAAAATTGCCATATAATTAGGATTGCCTGGCAACTAAAGGTTGTGTGAGGTCTTATGTTTCCTTTCTGAAAGAGCAGGGGGTTATATGTTTGCATGGCAGGTATTTTCCTCATTTTCCAAACACTGTGAAAATAAAGCATTTTTTATCTATGCTAGGGTCCGGCTTTGGATGACAAAGGCTTCTCTGAAAAAAGAAAACAAGAAATGGGTGGAGAATAGTCTCACCCTGCTTACAAGGCCATGGTCTCAGACATGCAAGAAACACGAAGATCAGCACAAGGGCTGCAAGCTGCTCTTTCCTGCCTGTACCATTCTGTTACTAAATGTTTTCTGTGGTTCTCTGCTGAGGTTTCAAGGACTCACCTTTTCCTAATACTGGTTTTGCTACATGTTCTTTTATAACATTCTTATCTGTCGATCTGTTCCGCAACTTGGACTTCTAGGAAGTCACTGCTATGTTTACCTCATGAGTTGTGAAAACTGTTTTCTTTGGGCGCACTGACAAAGCGTGTTTCAGTGGCAGCAACACATAGTAGAGCATTTCCCCTTCCACAATCCAGTGCAGCATTGAAGAACAAAACAAAACAAAAAAAACAACAAAGCAAGAAGTTGCACAAAGTGTAAGTGTGCCAAAGGAAACAGCGGTGGTAGGAATATGTCAATATCCCAGGTACCCAGTAGGCCTGCTGACCTCAACACAGTATTAGTTCAAGTTTATAATCTTGGGGAGGAGGCAAATACAGAACAGGAAAAAAAAAGTTTCATCCATTCAGGCATAACAGCCAGGCACTCCAATAACTCAGCTCAACTCATCTACAGAGGCAAAATTAAAACTAGCACATGTTAAACTGAGTGCTTTTTTCAGTATTTAACGAAGCACAAATGCTCCCATGCTTCAAGTGATGTAATGAGAGGTCTCACATAACACATTCAATAGCTTCCCATGCACCTTTGACTCAAGTTAGGCTAGCTACGGAATTCACGTTTTTTCTAGTCAAGTTATTTTTTGTTGGTTTTGCTCTTTTGTTTTTTTTCAGTGCATCTTAAAAAAAAAACAAACCTTTTCAAAAGGTTAGCAAGTTAACCTTAATACAGCAATCATAACATAGAGCCTTTTGCACTTGATTGAACAGTAAAATAATCCAATTAGTTACAATAGATCTGGTACATATTTACACATTTTATACAAAGTTTACACATTTCTCCCATTAGGCACAAAGTTGATTTGTCAAACTCAAGAGGCAATGAAGGGCTGGTGGGGAAAGGAAAAGGAGATTGGAGAAAGAATCTGAGTATTTTCATTTAAAAAGACTAGCTGTAAAAATAAAGTTCTTCATCGTAAGCTAGTTTGCTTCGGGAGCTTGGTTCCCATGAGGATGCCCGAAGTGAGGGACGTTGGGCCTTTCATCTGCATGCTGGAACCCACCATGGTGGGGAAGCTCCGGTTCCTTCGGATGCCAGTGTTCAGCTGGATGCCCCCGATGGCACTGGTCACGGCAGGGCAGCCCAAGGGGAGACCGTCAGGTGCCAGGCCTCCAGGAACAAGGGCCCTCACTGGTCCCTGTGCCCCACAGAGAAGAGGTCCCTGGTCATCAGTTAAAGGAGGAGCTGACGTTTGCCCTGAACTTACAACTTTGGCAAGACCAAACCTCCTGACTTTGTCCACGAGATTAAGGTTGGAAACAGACACGTCAGTTTGGCTCTCACTGTTCCTGATGTTCTTTTTGTTCCTCACCTCCTTCAAGATTGAACTAGCAGGCTTTGAAGCCAAGAAGTTGTCGTAAGGTGGGCTGGTGCACTTGAACTCAAAAGATGGAGGGGAAGAAGAAGGTGTCTGCATGGGGGAGTTTGGTGGAGTGGAAGGAATGATCGCCATTTTCGGGGAGTACGTGTTCAGCAGGGTGCTCCTGCTGGCTCTGTCCCAGCTCTGCGGATTGTACACTGCTGCTGAGATGCCCCTTTCCTTCAGCAGCCACACCAGCCCCAGGGATGTGCTCATCGTGGTCGTGGATTCGCGGAGGTTGGTGAAGGATTCGGCCAAACTCAGACGCCGAGGAGTGCAGGGAGTAGCCACCGGGGTGCCTTTCAAACTGCTAATGCTGCCACAAGCTGGAGTAGGTGCTGCGTTAAGGCTGAAAGCAAAGGAGCAGTCCAATTATTCTCTCCATTAGAAAATTAAAATTTACTACAGGCAAGGTGTTTAACCCTGAGCAGGGCCTTTCATCCATCTGGAGAGTGCACAGGACACGGACAGTTCCCAGCCCCCCACAAATGTGGTTGCAAGTGCAAAACCACCAGATCTTACAAAACTCATCTCCACTTTGCACACTTCAGAGCCCAGTCTCACAGGATTAATGCCACTGCCAACACCCAGCACCACATTTCTCCTGATAAACTATTGACAGGTCTGTGATCAACATTTTCACTTTTTCTTCCTGATCTACCGGCTGTCACAACTCCCAGTTGCTTCTAAGAGACAAGGAAATGTGGGAGACTGGACCAATGGTATAAGCAGGACATCTACTTTTTAGTGTCACTTCTGAGCACAGAGAACTGAACACTCACTCACTAAGGCATGGTATACTTAGCTATTCCAGAAACAAGGCATGTGGGATATCTATGACACTCCAAATTCATGTGTGTTTGAGAGAATCCCAAGAGCTCCATGGACCTTCAGAAAAAAAAATTTCCAACTTTTTCTAACCATGCACTAATTATGGTCTTTGCCACAAGTAAACACACACACAAAAAAATAAATTCCACAGTAATATCTCCTAAGCATGGGTTCATCCCCTCTAATGGCATTAAAAGGGTCTTGAGTAATGCAACACTTGATGCTGACAAAGGATTCACTGACATGAGCTCACCATTGCTCAAACAAGGGAATCTACTCCCTCACCGTGCCACGTTAGCAAGTAGAAGCCACACAGCAAAGAGTCAGACAGAAAGTAAAGCCAATGCAAGACAGTGGGAAAACTAAGCAGCTGGGAGGGGAAGGAACAGGGGAGAGAGTGGGATCTTCCCTCTTCAGCAGAGCCATGCTGTTGGATTGGCTCAGCCATAACGTGTGACTTTAACTGAAGTGGGGTTCTCTGCACCAAGAAAAGTATCTCAAAGAGCCACTTGGAGACAGTCTGGTTGGATTTCCAGGAGAAGACTCTGGCCAATGACTAAATTCCATCTTTTTTGTCCATAGAGACAAAAAGAGCTGAGATGGTGTCTTGACTGGAATTTTCAGTCTCATTTCAGCTTACATTAATGAACTCTGTGTAGCCTACACTACTGTGCATGCCAGGTTAGACACCCTGGAATGCTTTGAGCTGCAGCTTCCAATGAGGTTAGAACATCATCATCTAAATCCTTGGTTTACAGTGAGCAGGTCACGTGAATTCATATAACACTGGAAACTCTAGTGCCATGGTCTAAAAATCAGCATATCTTTAAAGCACTTTTTAATAAAGAAAATATTAGCCGGATGCTACGAAATCTCAAGTCACATCTTCTTTCCAAGGCTAAATAGGATCTGACCAAATTGATCTCTAACAGTGATTTGGAACTGTACCAACCTCTACCATAAGCAAGTGAAATTGAGGAAGCTGAATTGCAGCTGCAATTCAACAAGAGGAATCCCATATATTCTTCCTGGTATACCGTAGTGAAACATTTATCTGAGGAAACTGGCAGCCTTGCTTAGTGGCTCTGGACTCGGTCTCCTTGCACCCCCGTGTGTGCTGTGGCTGTCAGTGCATGTGGCAGATGTGCTAAGGCACATCCTGATGTCCTATCCCTCCTGCCTGGGCTGAGGCAGCAGCAGGGGAGAAGGATCTCTCCCAGCAGAGTTAAGGAGACCATGCACACCACTGCAGCAGCATACACACTCTGAAGGCAAGGCTGAGTGGAAAGAACTTAGTTCAAAACTCTTCTCTTAAGCACTGATTAAAGCTGGACCCTCATAGTTCTGATTCCAGTGGAACTGAAGAGCAGTGAAAGCCACTGTGGTGCATCTCCCATACAGCTAAATACAGAATACAGAAGTCTTGAAAAGCATGAGGGAGAGAGAAGAAAGAGAAGTTACTGCATGAACTGACTTTCTACAAGGTATGACCGTATACATTTCAGAAATCCAGACGTATGGTGTCAATTGCCAGGCTTCCAAGATATCCTAGGCACAAGATGAAAACTATAGCACTCCAATGGTTTATTAACTCCAACACCTTCACTCTTTCCAGATCAGATTTCAGTTACACAGACACATAGATTAGTATTTCTACTAATTTTTCAGCACAGTTATACACCACAGTGCAATTTAAAAAACAAGCCATCCCTGCAAGAAAGCAATTGCAGGTGTTGCCTTTTTTTCCATTTGATCATTTTGGGATTGCTTTAACTGGGAAATATTGTTCCCATGAAACCAACCAACACGGCAGGGCACCCTGGACACAACTGCAGAAACAGACTCAAAGTGGCCTCAGCAACTCAGCCCAGTGACGGTCTTAGATTGAGAAAAGAAACAAATAAAGGACCATTTCATTTAGCTGGATGAAATTTAGTCAGGTTAGAGCAACACCTGGGGTAGCACAGGTTAAAATGCAACCAGGCAGGTAAATGCCAATCCTCTTTGGGTTAGCTGGTGCCACACACACTAGCATTCCTCATACACGACCCTGCCAACACTGATGCTGCTGGCAGTGCTGCTCACCCCCGACCACGCTGGGTCACAGTGTCTGCCCTACACCTCCTCTCATCACAATGAGACATAACGCAGTTTCTCGTCCTCCTCACATGACCTGTGAAGAATCATTTATAGTTTGGTAAGGAGGAGCTCCTTAAATATCTGCTGAAAACATCATTTTGTTTATTTTGGTCTTTGCTCTCGTGAACGAATGACGAACTTCCATTTAACTAAGGCAGCTGAAAATGCACTGAATTTAGCTGTCTTTTCTGACTGATTTGTTAGCTTTAGTACCCAAAGAGTTTATTATGATCACAATGGATGGCAATTCAACAATAACAAGAAAATTAAAACAGAATTGCAGCCATATAAGAGGATCTCTTCAGTAATTGTGTTGATGGGAAAGATAGAAAAGAGTAAAGAAGAACCAGCCAGGCCACTAATAACTAACTCAGTTCAGAAAGGGAAGCAAAAAAGTTACATTTAAACATCATATATTTCCTTTTCACTTGACAGGTTTTCATATTCAATATCCTTACTTTTCTTGCCCTACAGAGGCAGTCAGTGCTTATCTCATGTCTAAACAAGTGTAGACACAACACCTCTGCATGGGGATCTACACAGTGGTACAGTCCCACAGAGGAGCTGGAAAGGGCAGAGAAAGCAATGAGCCACTGTCCTTATAAACAGAAAAGAACATTCTGTAAATCCTGATTTGCTAAGGGAGGAAAGCTCTCTCTTTAGGTTTGAAATTCACACCCCTGCTCTAGTTCTCAGATCTTCATCTTCCATAAGGCCACAGAACTGCCTTCTGTTGGCATGCAGTTTCTATACCAATTGCTATCGGATCACCAGCTCATTACTTTCAGTATGGCAACTAGGAATTGATTTCCAACAATTATACCCAGAAAAAAATTAGACATCTCCCTGTTTCCAATTAAGCCATATGTCCTCCTCCATTCCTCACCTAGATCCTGGATTTCTTTACCTGCACATCCCTTTTTCTTCTGAGAGGAAAGATGTAGACTTCCTCCCTGGAAAATTCTCTCATCTTTTTTGCTAAGAGATTACATCCTGTGCATTCACCTATGAGGACTACAACTAGTCTAAGATGAGGACTAGCCAGGTTTGGATATCAGAAGACAATATAGTTATGTCCAATCCTGCAATATCTTAACTAGAGGCAACAAAATTTAAGAAACTTTGACTGGCCTTTTAAAACATCACACACATCTCCCAAATTCAGGCTGAGGTAACGCCAAATGGGAGGAATAATTGGTGGGTGTGTTGTAATTCACCAGTGCAGTCAATGCCTGTGCTTATGCTATTATTTTGCATTTGCTTAGAGGGGACACTCTGATAGAGCTGAAGGCTTTGCCATCATGAGAATCCCTTACCTTGGCGTGACTCGCGTGAGTTCATCGGAGGGGTGCAGAATGCGGCAGGTGGTGAAGGTGAAGGTGGAGTTGGTTTGTGACATGCACTTCCCAGGATGAGGTACTAAATCAAAAAAAAGCAAATTCTTTGCATTTTGCACAGAAAAGGGGGAAAACCAAACTTCTGTGCGTTGATAAGACAGATGCAAAAAGTGATGAGGCACCTTGATGGGATCAGTGCAAGAAAAGTGAAATGCCCAAGTACTACAGTGTTAAACACACTTGTTCTCCAAAAGAAATACCTCTAGGACTCCAAAGCCAGTGCTAAAAAGGTCTGCTGAAACTTGCCCATGATCACAAACACTGCAGACTGTGTCTTGTTCAAACCAAATTTAGGCCAGGCAGTGTTTGAAATGCTAGCCCTTATTAAACTAGCAACTTGCATCAGTGGGTAATTAAAAGTAAAATCTTCTAGTACCAGCTCAGGAGCACCAGGATTTTCTCAATGCTTGTGCCTTTCAGCTTTTAGATTGATCCACAAAAAGGTATCCCCATTACTTCTCAGTAATGGATCCATCTGGCTAATGCTACAGGAATACAGATTGTTGGGGTGGGGAAGGGAGGGACACACATTAATTACTGTTTCTCTGACTTTTCATATCCACAATATGGAAAGTGGTAGTTTTTTGGATCCACTACTGTACATCTGTAACATTTCTCTTGTGCATGTGATTAGGTTCTTTAAAAATGTATGTCCTCAGCTGCATAGTATAGCAGTTTTTTAATATTTGTAGACAGTATTCAAGCAAACTTCCTAATGAATACGGCTGTAAAACTGCCACTCTGGTGATAGATCAGTGATTTGGGAAAGAAATAACATAGCTGAGTTTTAAAAATGAAGAACTTAGGCCAACTTCTTTCTTCTTAGTAGAAATACTACTGTGGCTGTATTAACCTGCTATACAATGCAGCTGTGGTCACTGCAAAATAACTACAGAATTTAAGAGCCATGCATCTGAAAAGCTGGTTGAGAAACACCCAGAGTTAAATATTACATCAAAGATATCATGATTGCATAGGTTCTCTTACTTAGTAACCAAACTTAGCAGTGCTCAAAAGACATGCACAATAAAAACCATGTGCAGCTCCCTCCACACCTACCAACCCTCCTACCCAACCCTCTGAGCCATCCCTGATTAAGCCACATTTTAGTACCACAGTACACAACTATTCAACACATTGCAAAGGACAGACAGACCGACCAGCTAGACCAGACACCATTCTGAACTCCCAGAGCAGCTCAGCAGAAGCAAGGCAAGTCTTAATTGTGGCTGTGTTCCCTTTTTCACATATCAAGTATCACAGCTCCAAAACAGTGTGTGTGGTTAGGTAGCCCTTTAAGAACACATAGAAGCAGTGTGTGAAGGGTAGAGCACGGGCAGTGTGAATGGTGGAAGCAGAAGTGGCTGAGCACACAACGTGAGGTAACTTTGAGTCAGCGCTGGAATGTACGGCTGTACATTAGAGGAGGATATTTCTAAGGACCCACTGGAGTGTCATGTTAACACACTCACATGTTAGCACGCCATAACATAACAAGAAGCTCTACTTCACCTCCAGAGATGGTAATTAGGATGCTTCAGGAATCCAGTTGCTTTAGAGATTAGTGTGAGCACTACAAAAGCTATTACAAGGGAGCACAGCCTAGCAATCATGATTCTCTCCATATTGTAGAGAGTTATAAGAAAATCTGGAGAAAGAACTCAAATAACTGGACATGAAAAGATTGGTTATTTAGAGAAACACAGGACTTTAACACAAATCAATTAGAAACAAAGCAATTACCCCTGGATGATGAATAGAGAACAGAATAAAGCAATGTGGTTTAAGATCGCAAGCTCAACCCAAGGCACACAGCTGTAATACAATCAGTGCATTTTCCCCATTTGTAATATCCACTGGGCATCCCCTCAGATTGGAGACAGGCACATTGAAGAAACATAGCTGCATTAGCAAAAGCAAGACTCATTGCTATTAATGAGTCAAAGATAGGAGAAGGCTGCTAAAAGTAGAGAAATCACTAACTCTAATCAGAGGAGACAAAGTGAAATTATGAAAAAATCGATCCATTTCCAAGGATGTATTTCACCCTCAAATACCACTAAGAAAGTTCTGTACCAGCTTCATCCTTCATCAGTCAACAATGGGTTGTATCACAATGCTGTAGCATTTTCCGTCCTTTGGACACAGTGAAAAGAGAGAGAACCTGTTGCTGTAAATGAACAAAGTTTATCAAATAGAAACAAAATTATTAATTTCTAACTTAGTAATTTTACATACGAATGGCCATCTCCTGAGTTGGTATGAGTTGATGAGGAAGTAATACAATTTTCTAATAACAAATACTATCTTCACATTTACACATATCAAAATATTCCTTGAATATAAACATCTGCTCCATGTAACTGTCTGAAACAAAATGTTTTACTTTTACCCTCTTTTCCAAAGCAGTTGTAGTTTAACAACAAGGCTTCTTATCTGCATGAAAAAATCTGTACATAATTCAGTGTTTAACAAAATTTACAGAAACATGATGTTATTTCATCCATCAGGACCCCTGTGCAAAGTGTCAGTGCATTTTGCTCCTAAGTTAAAATTAAATCTAAACCTAAGACTTCTGCTGTATCATGTTCTAGCACTCAGGAATTAATGATTCTTCACTAATGAAGTTTTCTCAAACAATTCACAGGCATTATGGAAAAATGCAAACCATCATAGCTGAAAGGGACTCTTCTGTAAGCACAAACACCTTTTAAAATATTGAGGGGAAAAAAAAAAGGCAGGTTCCAGTCAAACCAAGTGCAGAGAGCTTCATCTTCTGGTAAAACAAACAGGGCTTTCCTCACAAAACACAAAGCTGATTTTATGTATCTCAGAGATACTCCAGATCCAGCTTCAGGATTCCAAGCCTGTGGGCCATTCTGCTAGGTGTCAACAGATAATCAGATATGCTTAGGACATGACCTTCTGCCCAGGGAACTCTCAAAAGGCCATTTTATCTGGATATTCAACCAGCTTGTGCAGAAGGTGATAAGAAGTTACAGCAGGAGGTAAACAAGTGGCCTACCCCACCCACAAGAAGATGTCAAGACAAATTCAGTTTCAGGAAGATTTGTAAGAGGTAGCTATACTAAAACACCATTAATTTTGTACCATTGGATCAAAATTCAAATTTGTTGTTATGCTGAAATAACAGTGAGGAGGCAGAGAGTTCAAGGTGACCAGTAAATCTTTGCATTTTGTACAAACACCTATTCTGGCACACACAGACTTATCAGGAAATTAACTTCAAAAAAGTTGGGAAATCTTTAGAGTATGATTTGATCCAGACTGGCACAAAGTTAACACTTCAGTCCAACAGTGAAGCAAGCCACTCTGCCCCATCCTTTTTTTTGGCATGTTTCAAGGAAAGGAAGGAACCTGGTTCCCTGCTATTTGAGCAGGGAGAGCACTGGATCTCTTCAGCACAGGCTGTGGAAACAGGGATGGAATGACAATCACAATGAGGCATCCTTAGAGCAACAGAGGGTGTTTTAAAGCATTGGAAGTTTATTGCTGAATAGAAAAGTGCTGCCTGCTTTAAAAGAGGATAACAAAGGATCATGAGGAGACTTTTTTTTTTCCCCTTACTGTGTGATTATATAGAATACAGGCTATGGACTTCACTTTTGCCAGTTTGTGCCACTAATTCCATTCTTGGGTGAGGTGAAATTATTGGAAACTAGGTCATAAAACCCCACTAGGATCTGCAGGACCAGACAGTGGCTTCATGTAGTGTCTAGATTTAGCAGAGTTCATCCTCTCCAGTTGGCTAAAGGGAGAGCTCTGATATCCAGTGCTACCTGTACTGAAAATGCCTGGCTACAAAATAGGGGGAATATAGAGTAGGCTAGATCTGATGCCGGGGTGAACCACTACAAAAGAAAAGGAGATAAATGATAAAAACAACAGCTGTAAAATATGAACATGGTGCTCTCCTAAAGGCGTAACTGTGAATACTCAAAACTTCCAAGAATTCATATGTCTGCACCAGGAGTGTGGCTTTTGTTGTGCTTCTTAAACAACAAAATTGTTTTCTGAATATCTGGTTCTCCAAAATTTTCATTTATTTTGCCTTTGGAAACAGAAAGAGAGGAAAAACTGAACAAAGGCAGGTATTCTTTGGACAGGGTGTTCTTCTGGCTGAGATCACTTTCTCATCTGTATATAACCATTGAGCATAGATGTACAAAGACTTGCAAGTATTTAATGTGGCTTCAACAGAAGTTTATGCAGGCTAGGATCCCCCAGATTAAAATTCAAGCATTTTAACAGCATAGAAAGGAACGGCTGACAGACTTTCCTTAAAGAAATAATTACTGTGATATACTCATATCATTTGAAAATAAAGTATATTTAAACATGCATCAATACCTCAGTTCTAAGAAGAGTTACAAAATTTATTGCTTTTCTGTACAATGAAAACTTTAGAAGCACGTATAGTAATCCTGCTGAAAACAACTCAAACATAATACATTCATTACGTGTTCTTGCAATTTTAGGCCTCTATTTGGAAAGCCCTCCATGTCATGGTTAAGGTCTAAGCATGAAGTACAAGAGTGCTGATGCCGTGGTGCTGAGCACATGTCTATTGAAAGCTATCAATCAGTGGAACTAACAAACACAAATACTAAAAGACCAGTTTATGCACCCAATACTAGCAGGTAATTAAGCATACACTGCATCAAGTGTAACCCTTGCACCTTCAAAATGAGAACATTCATAGCATTATTAAGTGCTTTGAGTGGCTAGTGTTTCATTTGTTTCTTTAAGGGAAACATGAAAGTCAGTGAATTAAAACACACAAGAAACCAAACAAAAAACCAGCTCAAACAACCCCTCCATCCAAAACAGATTCTGTACAGTTTTATAATAAACTAGTTTCTTTCTCAGAACAAAAAAAATATATTGAGGTTGCTAAAAATTTGTGCTGCAAAAATTACTTGTTCCACATGATTTTAAGAACAGTGTGTCCTGTAACTTCTCTACAATTCCCCTTACACCAAGAGTCTACACAAGTGACACGCAAATCTCAACCTACTCCTCTGTATTAGGCCAGAGCTGCAACTTTGGAATTTACAATCCTTCATAAAGTTGACTCGACCCACACACAGTACATGGCTCCAACAGACTAACTGCAGACCGTAAGGCACATGTGCGCTAACTTCTGTGATGTTCAGGGCCATAACTGGGATAGAAGATGCATTTAAGGTGAAGATGCTATTTCATAGATCAGTGGGTACTACAGGTTTCAACATAGGGACCAGAAAACACAAGGAACATAACTTTTCCTTTTTTAGTTAGAGGGATTTCTGACTCTAGCTCTCCCAAGAACAGAATATCTATCACAATTGTTCTGAATACACTTGTTTTGGCTACAAGATATTTTTGGCACCAGCAGTGTTTGCTCTCCTGAGCCTGGAAGTTAAAATAAGCTCTTGGGCTCATTTTGAGCAGCACTCTGCACACACAAAATGGCAATGTGAATAGTACTTGTAAGTACTGTGAGAGAGAACATATCCAGTGCCCAAAAGGCAAGGTACAAACCTCAGAGCATACAATCAACTGAAGCAGAAACCTGCCCAATAGACTAAGATGACCTACATCTGCTGGGGAGGTCCTTGTAGGCACCATATTACTAAAGACCTTTTGGTCTGAGGCTGGAAGACCTGTAGCTCTAGACTGGCACACTCTATGGCCTGCCAACAGCAACTGCAAGAAGGTACCTTTTGGCTTTTACAGACCTTGTGAATGAGATTTTTCCACAAGGAAGCTATCCTGGATTACAAGCAAAGGCACTATTGTTAGAGACTGTGTGCAAGACTTTTCCTTCCTTCCCTTTTTATTTTACTTCCACATTCTCTAGCAAGAGTTTATTCTGTATATTGCCAACTGGAACCAGTTCCCAACTGGAATCATGCAAGCAATGATGTTGTAACCTTGTACTCATGATGGGCTCATGACGAGGTGCCACATGTCCATACACACCCCTACCTGCCTCGCATCTCCTACAGAGAAATCTGGAAGAAAGAATGCTGAGGAGAGGCAATGAGAAGCAATGGCTGCCCAATATTTAAATACAAAATAAATTCATAAGCTAAGCACACACCTCCTTCCCCAGAAGGACATTCTTTAGTGGGCAGATTGTGGATCCTAAGAAGTACTGCTCCATTAGTAAGTGCCTACTCTCACAAAATCCACAATCATATCCTCCTTGTACAATCCCTGACAAACTACTTCAACAAAAAGCAGATACAGTGTCTTTACTCCATTTGAGCAACACAACCAATAATGATATGGTAGCTCATGGATACTCCTAAATCCTACGCAACAGGACAATTTGAAATTAGGCAAAATAATGGGAAATTAAAGTTTTCGGTGCACTTATTTATTCTACACAAAATTATTAATTTTGACCCATTTATTTCTGTAATGTATTAGAATGACCCAGCAAACAATACAAGATAAAACAAGATTGGTAAAGCAATTTCATTGATTTTACCTACATTGTCAATTTATAAGGTAGGGAATTTGCTAAAAAACCCCGAGATAGACTTTTCCCCAGGAAAAGTCAGCAGTAATGAGTAAATAACTTATTCATAAACAGTGACCTTTACTCAAATCATAATTGAGACAGAAAATGGAAGGAAATACTAGATTTTCTTCCCACTTTGTAATCACAGAGAAAGCCTACGTTTATTGTTCTACTCCAAAGAAAGAACTCTTTCAAATTATTACCCAGAAATGTTAGACTAATTTGTTCTTTAAAAAAAGCCCCAACAAGGAACTAAACTATATCCTTATCTATGTTTAGCCCATGACAGTCTTTTGCTTTTTTGACAAGTTCCTGTGCTGAACACCCTTATAATTAGAAAATTCTTAAAAATGTAAGCCAAGCAACATTTTTGCACATTTACTGTACCCTGAGTACATGAAACTGCTTGTTCACTTCCTCTCTATGGCAACATATTTTAAAATTAATCATATCTTTTGTTGAATCTTTTATTCCTTAGATCCTAATAATGCCAGTTATTTCAGTCCATGTTTCTCATGTCTCCATGTCCTAGGGTGACTCTTTGATACTCATCTCCCCAATTGTCTGTTCTGTTTATGCTGTATGTTAAGTTCTGTACCTCTAAGACTAGATCCGAGAGCAAAGGGGGAGAAAGAAGCAGCGCAGAATTTGTTTCAGATACGTCCTGACTCCTACACATTCTTTTCTCCTGGACGACGTTGTCTGTGGCACAGACAGACTGTGGGACAGAGGTCTCCTGTGCTTTTAGCTAGTTTTAGCTAGCTAGGACAGAGAAGCTTCCTGGACTGTTTTTTTTTTCCTTTTCCTTGGGACTGTTTAAACCTGTTCCAGACTGAAAAACCCAGAGGAGCACCGGGAGCTCACACCTGCAGCCCACCGGGGCCTGGACCTTCAGAGGGACTGAACGAGCTGAACTACCCCACAGCATGGACTTTCTGAATTTTCCATCTCACTGAAGAGCAATGAGAGGTTTTATTGTTTCATATTATTAATTCTTTATGCTTGTGGGCACTTTGTTTGTTAAATAAATAGTTTTTTCCACTTTTCTCTGAGGAAGTTTTTTCCCGGACCAGTTGGGGGGAGGGGTTGTTTGGGTTTCCTTCCCAGAGGGACCCTATTCAGGCGTTTTCTCCCAAATTTGCCCTAAACCAGGACACTCCAGCTTTTCTTGCTCTTGTTACTCAGACTCTTCAAAATTATAAAAACCTGGATAAAATCCAAAATGGTACACAACTGCCTGAAGAGGCATTATTTATTTTCATTTTAATATAAAAAATAATATAAACTTTCTTTCTGGGATTTCCTAGAACAAGGACAACTTTTGCCAATGGAAAGGGAAGTTGAAGGGTTTGGATGTTGAAGCACTGCAACAGGCTGCCCAGGAAAGTGGTTGGGTCACTACCCTGGGAGGTATTGGAAGGATCTGTGGTTATGGCACTTAGGGACATGGTTTAGTGGTGGACTTGGCAGTGCTGGGTTAATGCCTGGGCTCAGTGATCTTAGAGGTCTTTTCCAGCCCTAATGATTCTATGATTTGAAGTTTAACCTTAGTAAAACTGACTCTAGAAAGTAGCTTATATTCAATAGCTGACCCTCATCATCGTCAGTCGCGGACTCCTGCATCTCCTCTGTGAAAGCCTGAGATTGGCGGGGGTTATTCTTGTTCTCTGAAACAGTCACTTGTGCTTGTGACCTCTCACCTGAGGTCTCTGTGTGCTGAACTGGCGTCGAGGTAGTTAGGCCCTTGTAAGAAATGTCACCTGTCTCATCTTCCTCATAGTCATTAAGGCAGTACACTTCATCCAGGTCCAGGTCTAGGGTCCTGAAGCCCTTAGTGACAACCCCGGGCCTCGGGTCCAGGATCCCACCCAAGTGAGGCTGAGCCAGCTGCTGCCAGTGGTGCAAAGTGGCAGAACCTTGAAAGGGAACAGAAAGACAACCAAAATCAATTAATAAGCAATCCAGAACCTAAAAGACAAAGTCCCACTTTCATTTATCCAGAAGACCAAAGGTTTTGGAGCTCCAAACCTTTTAATGTATCTGGGTTTCCTGTTTCCAGGGGCACATGCTACAGCACAAAACTGCTTCACTTATGCTTCAGCATTTCCACACCACTGTGTAATAAACTGATCACATCAGCACTTATGCAAAGCCTGGTGGTGAGAAGCAACACAATTGTCACACTTGTGCATGTGCACATCCTCTTCCTGTAAATATCCTCATCCCTTTCAATTCACAGGATTAAGCAGGAGTAGAAAGAAATTTATTTCACCTATAAGGAGCATATAATAGCATGACAGGTACTCAGAAGCAAAAATAAGTGTTCATATGTGCTGAAGAAAGTGATGTACTGTCTCTACCTATTCAAATGAAACCACAGCCATATTGCACAAACCCATACTGTCGAGCAGATTTTAGTAGTTTGTTTTCATGGCTGCTTTTAAATGATCATAAAAGTTCTTGTACCACATGAGGGAAAGGATGATCCCACTTTGTTTCAGTTTCCAGTTGCTACCACTGTAATAGATTTCTGTCACCATCCCATTATATCTGCTTTTGTCTTCCAATAAACTCTTAAAATCTTTATCATCTTTCTATCTGTCTGGGGTTTTTTTCCACCTGGTTTTGTTCAATGTTTTCACTGGGTCTTTTCTCTCTTGGAATTATTACAGCTTTTAAAGTACTTACCGTATTTTCTTTTAGATCTTACTTGTAGCATGTTTATGTCTGCCTGTTTCATAAGGTTTGTGTTTGTTAACTTTTATTAACTAAATATCTTTGATTTTGTTTTTCATTTCAGCTTAGTTTCTTTTCTGAATATTTTTCATGAGTCTTAATTTTTTTTCAACTTTATGGATGCCTTCAGGCTACTGGGGAAAAATAATATGCTGTACCTGCAGACTGCTATTAGTAGTTGAATCTTTGGTTTTATTACTGTTTTGAGTACTCATGTCATAAAACATAAGAAATAAACATTGGTTCTATAATAAATTTACTATAGGTTAATGACTTCTGCTCCTTTAAAGCAATCGTTTAAATCCCCCAGAAAAAAGTGACAGAACCACTAAGAAATTCATCTTCCTTTGCACCTTTAAAAAAACAACACATGCTTTCCTTTAGTCAAACAGAAGGATTGCTTGATGTGGCTTGTTTTATAGTCCAATGGGATTGTTTTGTTTTTTAAGCTATGCACCTGTGACTTGTGTTGTAAGTGTGAAATATCATTATCTGTAGGAAAACAAAAAACTTGGACTGATTATGTCTTTACCCACTTCACTGCAATTGTGGGAGCAACACACTGAATTTCTAAGCCTTCTCTGATCCTAAAAGCCTATGTACAATCATGCAGAGATATCAGGAATATAGGAAAAAAATTTACTCTGTTCTTATACTTGCTGGGATCTCTCAGGTTGGAAGTGATCTTAGATAGGCATCTGCTCTAACATCCCATTCAGAGTTGAATGAATTCAGCATTTAGACCAGGTTGCTCAGGGCTTTGTTGAGTCAGGTGTTTAAAGCCTCCATGGCAAAAACTCCACAACTTCCTGGGCAGCCTGTCCCAGTGCTTTGCTGTCCTCACAGAGATCCTTGGATAATTTGCTCCATTTGGAACTTCTCCTCTTGTAGTCTGGGACTGTTGTTTCTCATTCATCTCCCATGCCCCTACATAAGAGGAATTTGCGTTCTTGCTAACTTCCCTGTGGATATGGACAGACTGCTGTAAGGTGTCCCCAAAGCCATCTTTTCTGTAGGTTGAACAACCTCTCTCTTGCAGCTTCTGCTCACAGGGCAGGTGTGCCAACCCTGACCATTCTCTTGGCCTTCACTCAACTCACTGCAGTTTACCACTGTCTTGCACTGGCAAAAAAAATGTGAGTATCCAAAATGTGATCTAATGAATATCAGATAAAAGTGAGTAATCATTTTCCTTTGTCAATTGGCTGCAATTTTGTTAACAAAGCTCACTAAGCCAGGACACTGCTGACACATGCTTAGATACAAACATACATTGATGTAGTACCAGACTGTTCTGCTGCACCTCAAGGATCTGCAAGCAAACACTGGTTTTGAACCAAACATAACATCTTTGTCAGACAATCTTGGATTTTTTATGACAAAATCTGTCAAACCTACCTGTTGTCTGACATCAACCCCAATAAATCAGATGGTCTCACATTGAGCAAATCTATTGTATAGCACACGTGCCAAGTTTATGTGTACTATGCAAATATAAAATGACTTTAATGCTTCCCCTTTTTCTTTGGCAAAAGGGTAAGATACACCTAAGAAAACCTTCCCTAAATAAAAAAAAAAATCTCTTCCACAGAGTTGCCCCTTATTGATAGAAACTAGCTAGGAAACTGTTTAAAAGAAGAAACCAGAAGACACTGGATGAGCTCTAATTATCTTAACGGGGCGACTTGGCCCCTGATAAGACACAGGTGCATTAATTACCAAAGCAGAGAAACAGCCATGCCCTTACTGGCTCACAGCTGTGATTAATAAAGAGAAGTGGAAGGTAAGAACTTTGCACCTCTCTCTTATGGAGTATGACAAACAGTTTGGAAATGAAAGCTAATTTATACTTTATAATTTTATATTGCAGGATCATGATGGAATGAAATTTGTTACTCCAGTAAATGCAAGAGCTGTAGTAAATGTATTTGTGGTCTCAGCTCAGCTTTGAGCATAGAAAACTAGTATATTTTCCTGGAAACAGGTCCCAGGTCTCTGGTGTTGGCACTGGCTTTAGGACATCAGCTAATTGTTCTCATCGCAGCTACTGCTCTAAGGTGAAGTGTGGGCACTGCAACAGTTATCTCTAGCATGACTCATCACATCAAGTAGTTGGATGTAAGGTGAGTCACTTTCTGATACGAGTGTCTCAATTTCTTCCTATCCTTTCATGCTGTGGTAAACAGTCAAAATGAGTATGTTGGTTCCTGCCACAAAATATATACACACATTCCAGTCGTTACATGTAGTGCCTGAATATTGACACTAAGATGTGCAAAGTCATTACACCTCAGACCTCTTTTGGAATCAAAAGAACTGCTTAAATATGTGTCAGCATGCAATGGAGGTTCATATTCTGGTGCATGAGTGATTCTCAAACCTCAAGCTGCACACCCACAGCCAAAGACATCCTTGGCTAGCTGAGCTAATGCTTCAGCATCTCTAGTTTGCAAGCTCTTAATGTCTTTCTCTTTGAAGAAGAGTGAAGTAGGTTGCACTGCAGGTGATCAGGTTGCTTCCCAAATAGATAATATGGATAAGATGTGATTAAATATTTCAAAAGTAGGACAGGAGAAAAAAAATCACTTGACCAAGAAATTACAAGGCAAGTATACAATTAGGATTGTCACATAACTTAGCTACCCTGCTCCAGTGTTAAAGCTGTTGTTTAATTCTTTCTTCCATGACATGGTTCAGTTTAAGTGAATGAACCCTCAGTGGAGGAAATTTAAGCTCACACTGCGTCAAGAAAATGACAAAGTAAAATCAACAGCCAAGCTACAAACATTTGTCAGGTATTGAAATAAAACACATTATTTTTTAGAGTTGTTTCTTTTTCAGGATAATGTGATGGTGTTAGTGCAAGCAGTAATTGCTCTTTAATATTCACTGCAGGAGCTGAACAGCACTGTTCAACATATTTTGTAACAACCATAGTAACCATATTAACAGGCTGATGTGCTGCCTTTGAAGGCATTATTTTTGTTCCATGAAATTATCTAACTACCTCCTACATGTGTTTTAACAAATGATAAAAGTCTCCAAATTTCTAGCATGCACACGAATCATTATTTTATGACCCTATGCTCTAAAGAGAGCTTCTCCTTCCCTGGAAAAGAAACAGTCCAAAAATCCTGTTGTCTCTGATGTTAATGGGAACTTCATTAGATTGTAACCCACAGCATTTCACTAGTCAGCTCAGTGACAGAAGTGTTCTTTTCTGAGCTCTTGCCTGTCATCAACACAAGACAAAGTCTTTCTTAAAGATAAGAGCTTATTCACTTGGGAATAAGAAAGAAATGCTTGTACTTTACTTTTAAACAAAAGACCATTTTGAATTTCTGTTGGGTTTTGGAAAGTGCTTTGAGCACGCAGAATGCCTTGGGGCCAATTTCTCTTTTTTTTGGTCATTGACACTCACATTTATCTCTCTGCAAACTGTCTCTCTTTTCCACCTCTCCTGCCTTATATTTCTAATGAATATTTTTATTTTTCATTTGTTTCCCCTCATCAGTTCCTCTCTGTTCCATCTACAGATGACCTGTTTGACATACGAAGAAATGACTTTTTCAGATTGTGCTTTTTTTTTTGTTTTATAGCAAATTCCTCTGTCCCAGAAAAAGTGTTTTCACTCACAATTACAAATTGTAAGTTTAATGAGAGAAAAAAATAAGCAGTTTCAACCATTTTTTAGGTTTATTTTTGCTAGAAACTGATGATAAACCCTCTACCTCTAGCTAAAACTGTCTTTACTGAAAAACCTCTATTTGCAATCCTTATCTACATCAATAGTTGCCCCATTTTTAGCTGTATTTTTGTGTATAAACTACTATATATGTTTTATTTTCTTTTATCTGTTTTTATGTATTTCTGTGTTTAACTGTCCGTGGTTTACACCTAAACAAATTTCTTCATGGGTGGAAATATATCTACTAATGTTAACCTTAGGAATATGTTTATATGCTTGTAGGCCCAAATACACATCTGTTAGTTTCATGAAGCTTTAAAAGGGAGACATTTTTGTCATTTACGTGACAGAACCTGTTGAAACAAAAATGTTTAAGTGAAAAATGAGAAGTAAAAATTAAGAAAAGGAAAAGAAACCTCTACGACCCTTGATTAGAGATTTTAAGTGTGACCCTTTGAGCGGGATATAAAGCACACAAGCTGTTTTTGGCCGGGATGGAGTTAATTTTCATCTTAGTAACTGGTACAGTGCTGCGGTTTGGATTCAGAGTGAGAGCAAGGGTGATATATAGCACAGTGATGTTTTAGGTGTTGTTGAGCAGCGCTTACACTGAGCCAAGAACTTTTCAGCTCTGCCAGGACGCAGGTGCACAGGAGCTGGGAGGGAACACGGCCAGGAGAGCTGATCCGAACTGGCCAAAGCGATATTCCATAGCATACAACGTCATGCCCGGGAGCCGCCGCCGGCGAGGCGCATCTCCGGCTTCCAGGCACTCCGCCTCTCCCGGGAAAGGCTCGGGAGGCGCTGGCGGGTCGGGCAGCCAGCCCCCTGGGCAGCCCGGTGTGCTGCACCGCCTGCTCCCGCCAGCGCATCCCGGGAGGCAGGGAGGGATTTCGGCTATCGCCGGCGTCGGTGCTGCCCTGGAGCATCCTCGCCGTACGCGGAGACACTGTACCAGTTACGAAGAGGAAAATAACTCTATCGCAGCCAAAAACAGGTTATGTGCTTTATAAGCGCATATAAAGTAAGCAAAAGGTATCCTGGAAAGCATGAAATTAATTTTCAGAAATTCATTTGTGCAGAAGCTGGATGCTGGATGATGGAGGTGGGATGCTGATGCGTAAGAACAGCACGCACAGCCAAAAGGCCTTCAGATGTGTGAAATCTCTTGTCAGCGTTTGTTTGGTTGTCATCCCAGATGAAACACTGCACTATTCTTGTTCCTGGAGTTCAGTCTAGCAATCCTGGAATACTGAGCTATGAAGAGAAGGAAAAAGAAATCTATGAAAATTTAAAAAATATTGTTTGACCCACAACAGCTGTATTTGAGCAAAAATCTCTTGTAGAGGCTTTAAAGAGAGAACAGGAAATACTATTTCCAGGTTTTATTCCAGGAGTGTTTCCAGGAAATAACACACTGCAAGGGAAACTCCTAGTGTTATGCAGCCATCTTTTTGATAGAGGAGGCATTTTCATCATTCATGTCACAGTGGACTGCAATTTTCAGAAAACAGGTCTGTATGGAATAGGTCAAATTCACATGCATTACAGTCATTAAAGAAGTCTTAAGTTAACAAAAACATATTGCATTTCACAATAATTTATACCCATGTAGATTAATTTGGATAAAGAAATGAACCAAACAGTCATTGAGAGCATAATCTTTCTTCACATATGTATTAGAGAAAGATGCTTTGTATGTAATAGTAGAGACCACATTTTATTCTTTTTTTTGTTAGGGTTACATTCCACTGCATTTTATTTGTAATAAGTGATGCTGCAGTTTTAAAATAATATAAACTCTCATAGTGATGTATTTCCTATAATTTTTTACAGGCACATATTGATAGTAATACAAATGAGAGAACATTGTTTATATAGCCACTGCATAGATAAAAGAATGCAAATGAAAGAAGTAACAAAATCATCACCTTCAAAAATCTAACCTTAACTTTAGGTAATGAAGATTTCTACAGCTTAAAAAAACCTTAATAATAACTTTTAACTAAGAATTCTTAAACCTGATGAATGAAATTCTTATAAGAAACTACTTTAGCTTTGAAGAGACTGTAAACATAAAGTGTTGACAGATTGAGATGCCATATATTAAAGCTAATTATTTCAGTTGCAAAGTCATGTGCTTGGTAGAACTACTTAAAAAGGAAGAGAGGCTGCTCTTCTATGCTGAATTAAACTCTGCTTTGTACAGAAATGGGGAAGGAAATGCTTGGTATTTTCTGTCTGTTATGGAAACCTGAAACTGTCCTCATTATAGTGGAAAATCCCATCTGTTAGGTAAAGAGCATAGAGCAGTGTAGGCAGCTGTGGGCTATGACCTTTGTCACTGGCTGTGGGAGCTGGATTTGATTTTTGAGGTGTGATTTGTCTGGTAGTTAATTCAGGGAACACAGTTGATTCCTTTTCCAGCACACAGGAGAAACTCTTGAATTGTCATCTCATGGTGTTGAGCTCACAAAACTGCATCTCTTTTGAGGGGGATGGGCTTTGATTTTGCACTTGTACCTTATTAACATTTGGAATTGTTGCTTGGGTTGTGGCTTTATTAACAACAGCCTTTTTTGCTCAGGAACACCTCATCAAATTCCCCTTGAAACTCTTCTGTCTTGGGCAGGTTTACATGCTGCCACATACCTGTAGGCCAGGGAAGATATGGCGGGCATGACACTCACAGAGCACAGGCTGATGGAAAACATCTCTCATCCTGGGTTCAGTGACTTCATTCCTCTTGTTTACATTAGGATCATGTTGCAATTATGCATTTCCCAAATGTGTTCACATTTACTTCATTGCTGGGGAATTACTGTCTTGTTCTCTTTCTGCGATTGTCCTTCAGGGGAAGAGACATGCAGGCAATTAATGTGTGGTTATTCAGCTCCAAGCCGGCACCTGCCACTGCACAACGGCTTTGACAACTTAAACCTTTCCCACACCACGCAGGAGCTCTGCCAAAAGCTGAGGTCTGACCCCATGTGGCAGCAGATATTGCCTGTAAGAGCCGTGGGCACCTGGGTGTGTTACTACACTGTTCTGCAGATGCATTGATGGGTGAAGATGTGTGGAAGGTCACCCATCCTCTGCTCATTTCAGGTCTTGGGAGGCTTTGCAACACATCCTCTCGTCTATTTTTTAAATCACCGTGTTGGCAGAAAACATTCTTAGGACCTTCTTCAAAGATACAGGATTTAAAAACCACTATGCTGAGCTGCTTAAGATGTAGACAAAGTCACTTGTGTTTGAGGGTGACAGCTAGATTTCAGGAGGGCTGGAATAGGGACCCTCAAGGGTGGATTTTTCTTGGAACAATAATTTAACAAGTGAGGCATTAGTTGAAGAGAAGAATATTGAGCTTACTCTTGCACCAAATAAATTTGAAAGCTACATATGAAGACTGAAAATTTAATAGGCCACACATTATGCAGCTCTGGGACAGAGACAGAGGCAGAAAGGCAGTGCAAGGGGACTAATGCAAAAAGAGGTTTAGACAAATGAATAAACTACAGCTCCATATATGCATAATAAATAAGTAATACTTAGATACTGTCTTTTATTCCCTTTTATGCAGAAGTTGCATTCAGCTGTAACTAATTTTTAAGAATCTTTAAGTATCTTACTGATTTTTGTAGGAAGAATATGTAAGGGTCTATGAATGGAGAGCTGCAGAAATGTGCATAGACTTCCTCTAGTAAATGCTTTTGTGAATATCCATGCACATGTCCCCATCAGGAGGTGGTAAAAAGTTCAAATCTGCAGCCAGCAGCAGTAGACCATGTTCTGAGCACCATATTACAGCCTTCAAAGAGATCTCAGCTTCCAAAGGAGAAATTCTCAGACAAAGTTTGTTTTAAAAGTATTATCTGCCTGACTCTATGTAGAAGAACCAGAGCTGATTTGTTTATTTTCTTCCCAGCCTTTGGGATCTAAGCCTAGATGATTTTTTTTTTTTTTTGGCCCATACAGGGAATGGGTGCAGTTCTGCTTTGGTTAAAGCTACTGTTTGTCCTTAGAAAGAGATTTCAGATGGATCAAACAGTAACAGACACTACAACATGAATGTATCAGGGCCAAAGTAAGCTTACTTATTATTCCTTCAAGATAAGCCATAAATGTAACCCAAACCTTTCCTATTCTTATTTTGAAGATATAACTTATGATACATTTAGGGATAATTAGAGAAACATTTTTATTTCTCTAATTACATATTAGAAACATATTTATTTTGAACTGGTGGGGAAGTATGAACTAATTTCCTTGTATTTTTGATTATGTTAGTTAATTCTGAAAATTAATGAGAACAACTCACTTGGCTTGGACATGGCAGTGCTGTTGCCTTTTAAAGGGGAACCAGACTGCTTCAGGTGTGTTGATTATTCTGATATAAGAATGAAAGCATCATAGTAGTGCAGCTAATTTGTTATCTGTGCCCTAAATTCACAAAGCTAACAGATGCAGCTGAGGCACTATTTAAGGATGGCAAGGCTGCCAGAAGTACAAATAATAAAGCAACAAAGCAGTAGAGATAAAAGGATAGCATGGGTGAATGGAAATGTATCAAAAATTTTCTATTTAGTAGGTACCTTAGTAAAGAGGAGTTCAGCTCAGCATGTTTCATCAGACGTCAAACCATACATAATCAGAAAAGGAAGTTTTAAAAGAGATGGGCAAGCCATAAAATGAGGTTCTATTGAATTATGGCAGTGTTTTTGTAGGCTCTTCTGCTTGAGGAAAAAAAACCCAAAACAACAAGAACTTGAAAATTTTTGTTTTTATTGTTTGAAATCCTGTGTATTGGGCACTAGGAAAGAGTTACGGTAAGCCTGAACTTTTCACATCCCATTCACTAGTGATGGGACAGGATAGAAAGCTAATATTTCATTGTGGCTTGGGTCTACTCTATTGTGATTTATTATAATTACCATGGTTTGGGAGTGAAATTACTGATGAAGTGGTGCATGATTCCCATGTCAACATAAAACCTCTACAAACAAAGATTTGGTTGCTAAAATACACACATCACAACATACTATCCTATCATTTACATCTGACAAGACATATCCAGTATTTTGGTTGGCCATCAAATAGAAGAGAACAGCCAAGTTTCCAATAACTTCACTTTCCGAAGTTTAAACGAGACTTCAAAAGCTATAGAAATGCAATACAGGATTAAGAAGTCCTATACATACAATATCAAATCTTTCAAAAAGGAAGAACTGTGAGTGCAATTGCTTATTATACTGACTGACATAGTTTCTGGAAATTGCTTGGGATTTGTTATGAAGACTTTAAAAATCTTTTCCATCTGTTCTTTTTCTGGGTTATTTTAGAGTGAATTTAGAAATCTACATCCACAGTACATCATGGCCACAATGCATAGTTAATATTTGGAACAGGCATTTCTACTATAAAGTTATGTTTAAAGTTGCAGGAACATTGATTTCCCTAAACAGGCATCCAAAATAATGCTAGGGCTCAGAGTGACTGAAGAATCACATGGATAATCCTGGCTAAATAATAGTCTGAGGAAAGAAACATTCACTTGGTCAATAGTTATAGAAGGCTGAACACTGTCTTCCTTTTCCATGCAGATCTCAAGCCTGGGAAAGGACTGAGTTTTTCTTCATGGAAACATACTTGAATAAAACAGGATCCCATCCACGGAAATACCCATCCTGCGAAAACTGATCATCTATTCTGCGAAAATTAGGAGGCACATCCTGTGGTAAGAACAGGATAGTTATTACAGGTTAGTTATTAGCTAGCCAAGATGCTGACACTATGCAAAACACTCTCACTACAGTAAGTGAGATTAGTTAAGTATGGGTGTGGATTAGTTAAGTACATGTTTTCCTCATGCTGACTTGATTACCAAGAGGTCAGGGACACCAGAACTTTTCTCCAGCTTCTTTTCAGGGTAGAAATGTGGTAGAGGTGGGGTGTCAAGAGACTACTTCCATACCCTCAAGAAATGTCCAGAGTAGAAGTGGCAGATTGGCATGAATCTTCCTTAGTTTATGGAGAATGAACTTTGCTCCACCTGTATGGAGGACTTCTACATGCAAAGTGAGAAAAAAATATAATCAGAAGGTGGTGGGATCTTGAAAAAAGCCTAGTGTACTAGTCTACCATGGTTTGTTTTTACAAGGGTATGTATACAAGGAAAGACTTCCCTGACTCCTGGTTTTAGGCCCAGGACCATCATCTTCAGGCTAAGGTGTGTAGATGCTCAGTTCCATGACAAACTTGCTCAGCCTCAGCTTCTTCTTGTCCTCTGTCATTTCCAAATAGTGTTGAAACAAATCGTTATTTTTCTTTTAGACACCAGATGCAGACCCAGGCATGCAGCCAGCTTCATGTGTTCTTGAACAGAAATAATAAAAGAGACTTTCTTGCATGAGTAGGTGCTGAGTCCAAAGGGCAGATGTGTTTCCAGCTCCATTTATGTCATACTAACACAAGCCACAGCACACACTACAAAACTTTAAAAAAATAAAATTGTTAAGTAAGATTAAGTCCAACTGTAGGTTGTTGGACTACCAGCACAGAGAAGCAAATGCTTATCAATACACTATTTTCCAAATAAATGTCTGTAGCCATCATCTTAGCCAGTCATGCTCAAAACAACATTAAGAGCATCATGATGTGGAGTGGAGGGTGACATCTCCTCCCCAGGAGGAGCACCCAGGCCCAGACAATGGCCCTTGGGCTGCTGAGTTCGCTGCACCCCATTGCACTGTGAATAAATATCAGACATGGAGGGAAGGGAATGAAGAGCTTTACTTGCTCGTGTGGCCTGTGAGGAAAAGTAGACATCTTTCTCTGTAAGAGAAGCCCCATGGGACAGATGAGAACTAGACACTGCTCTTGCAAGTCTGAAGAAATGAATTTCTTTGAGTGTTAATAAATTCCTGCTGGTTTGAACTGCTTATTGCTGAAACTGATGGTGATAAAACTGCCTTTACTGAAGAATGCAGCAATCAAAATAAGGCCTTTCATCTTTTTGTGCCAGCCTGGAACTTGCTAGTGGAATTTCCTATTGCATTTCCCAACCACCATTTATTTGTCCTTCTGCCACAGGCATCAGGGTGGTTGATAGAATTTAGGGACATGGAGATATCTGTGGGTGCTGAAGGGGTTGAAACAGATGTTTCTTGCTGTGGCTGTGACAGCTAAAAGAGAAATGTCTAGAACAGAAGGCAAGAAAACAAATTTTATCTACAAAACGCTAGCACTGCCAGTTCTCAATTTTGTCTGTTGCCAAAACTGGAGTTGTGCTCCAGTCTAACTCTGCATGAGAGGGGGGATAAACAAAGAATGCAGATCTGCAGATTAATAAGTTGGTGAGCAGGTGGTTGTGGAGTACTGGGTAACAATGGGGTAGTGACCATGTCTGCATGGTCACTGACAGGCTGAGAAGGCAGTGGGTGTTGCAGTCAAATGAGGGTTTGGTGTTGTTAGTGCTAATTATTAGAGATTTGCAGAGGTTGCAAAGTCCCTGTTGCAACAGCAGAACTTGTTTTGATAATGATTTTGAAAGAGCTTCTTGTTCCCTACATTGCTGACCCCTCTTACTTCACCAAAAGGTTTAGTTCTGAGGTTCTCCTGGCCCACATCTTTGCCAGCACTTTACAGTCTGATTTATTCAGTTGGGTCCCAGAAGAGAAACATGCATGGCGAACCACAAGGAGATATAATTTGTGATATAATCTGTGAGTTCACTTAGTATGAAGAGAAATACTGATCAGTTTTGGCTTTACACACAAAGTCAAATGACTTGAAGAGCACCCAATAACAATCTATAGTCACTTGCATCCTGCATCATTGTTGTGTTCTATTCTAGAAGTAAATGGAGTATGACTAGTAAGGCAATTGGCATGGCCCCCATAAAAAAAAAAAAAAAAAAAAAAAAGGTGATATTTGGGGAAGTCAACTAGGCTGTTCAAACTTGTTGCAGCTTGGCTTCCACCATGACATGATCTCCCTGGTCACAAATTTAAGTCTTAAAGGACCCTGACCCAAAGATTAATACCGTCATTGCAATAACACTCAAAAAGCAAGGTGTTTGGGGGTTTTTCCACTATGGAAGACCTACTGACGCACACAGCTGAACCAACCAGACAAAAAAGCACAAACCCATGAGCAGGGCATATTCCACATTAAATGTACTCCAAGTGATTAGGGTAACACTGAATGCAATACTTGCTTTGGTTTTGTATCATGAGCACTGGGCAAGCATAATTGGCAGGGTCTGTTGATGTGTTTGAGCTTGAATAGAATCTGTTGGGAAATTGAATCTTATTCATCATTCTGAAATTTAGCTGTCCTTTACACATCAACATGACTATAAAGACCCATTTAAGTAACTGAAAACAATGTTTATTCGTGATGAATGATTAAATTAACTGAAGTGACACTTGCCAGATTATTTGTTATTTCTCACTTGCAAAACTTTGGCTGATGTATTGAACTCCTGATAGAAATTGTATCTAGAGATCAGTAAATCTGGTGAAGGTCTAGTCACTCTGGAGTGGTTTTATGTTCACAAACATGGTTGAGACGCTCTGGGGCTGACCATGACCTTTGTGGATCAGACAGCTATGCTCCATGGCTCTGCTCTCTCTCTATCTCTGGGCAGGTTCTTC
The DNA here is from genome assembly GCA_037834095.1 of Argya squamiceps. Taxonomy (NCBI): domain Eukaryota; kingdom Metazoa; phylum Chordata; class Aves; order Passeriformes; family Leiothrichidae; genus Argya; species Argya squamiceps. The sequence goes on along the minus strand of JBBMKD010000102.1, from coordinate 48,061,989 downwards.
AGTCACATAGCAAGAGGACAGACCTGCAAGAACAATTTTGTGCCTCCCGAAGTCCTGAGGTCTTCCAGATCTGTCCGAGGTCTGGCAACTCCTGTATGAAAAGATTAAGGGGAAGAACAAGGTTTAGGAGTCTAAAAGGGGGTCAAGGATATCAGCACCTCTATTTCAGCAGTCAAGGTCAGTAGCATCAGTTGTCTCTGAATGAGGAAAATGTTGTATTATTCAGAGGGTTTCAGAGGCCCTCCAGTGATTGATTGAAGCAAGCCTATGACTAGTTTTAGGTTCAGTGAGTTTATTTTGACCCTTAAGGTCCAATGTGAGATTGTTTGTTCCTACGCAACTAGACCAAAGAGTGCCTTTGATGAATACTGAGGAATTAAATCCTTCCAAGTCTTTTTCTTGTTACATCTCTGATGCTGAAGAATCTGAATTACTTATCTCTGTCAGCCATTTCTGACTAGACTTTTGAAACACCTGCATTCAGATTTGTCAGTATTTTCATGGCATGGCTGTATTTAGGAAGTTCTCCTTGCATCTCACTATTTGATAAGAGTTGATCAAACCATGTAATTTTTTTTCAGGGTCTCCTGTGCTTCATTCATGTGGCTAAATAAATTTTGGTAGGGCGCAGATATGAGAGATCTGAATTCTGATGTGAAGTTTTACTTTTGTCACTAAATCCTGCCCAGCTGGTGAAGGTTTTAAGCCAGCTCTACAGATGTCACTTTCTATGCCCTTCCAGGCCAAAGGTGCTGAAGTTGTCCACTGTCTCCACAATTTGTCTGCTTTCTTGAATGTCTTACATCTTTGTGGTTTGGGCAAGGAAACTGAGTTTTCCTTTTTGCTCAAGAAACCCTTGGGGTAAGTACTGCTGTCAAACCTGAAGTTTGTTGGAACACATTTGGGATTTCTCCTAGCCTAAAAGGACTTAATCAGTTTTGTATATGAAATTATTTTAAAGGCAAATTTGTTATTTGTCTTTTTTAAAAAGGCATATGCTACAGAACCTCAAATCCTTTAAATTCAGAAAAATGCAATGCACAAATTCATGTAAGTATGTGATAAAGCCATGGATTATAAACACGAGAAATGTTAGACTGAGGGCAACAGGGTTTCACCTCTAGGCTTTTGAATAAGGATTTTGGCATTATGTATCTGGACAATATGCTTATAACTCCCACGAAGTGTAATTAACCAGCCACTTAATTTGTAAACTTTAACCCTTTCTAGATTAACTGGGCTTCATCCCATCATTTGCTATGGAGGAAACCAGAACAAAATATCACAATGTGGACATAGGGTTTTGTTACAACGATTAGGCATAAAATAAATCTATTTGTTTTCCAGTGGTCAAAGTGGGGTTGGAAACTTCATATTGGTTGTGGCCAAAAAATATTTCTGAGAGAACTTTTGGTCACAAAGGGAGACTATGGACTCACATGGTTGGCATGGCCTGTGTATACAGCACAGTAGGCAACAGAAGCTTTCTCTGAACTTATTAAAAACTCTCATGCTAAAAATACATTAATATTTTTCAGTTTAATAGGATTTAAAAATTAAATGTAACTGGGGATTTTGAAGCCATTTTTCTTGTTAAATGGAATATAATGAATTTTTAGTACCTTTTTTCTACAAAAATCTACACCAGCAATGAAATACAATATTATGGGATTAATATAAAAAGTTTCTTTAACATTACAAAACCAGTAAGAATTATCCTGATTTTTTAAAACCTCTTACAACAGAAATTTTTATATAATTATATGTAGAAATAAGAAAAGAGTTAAATGGGTTCATAGATGATACCTATGCAATTGATCCATTAAAATAAATGCCATGTTTGACTGACTGCAGTGCCCCAGGCAGCTGCTGCCTTAGTTAGACATAAATCAGTACACCAGACAATTGCTGGGGAATTTTCTGAAATGACTCACTGAGAGACCAGGGTGTTGAAGGATGAGGTCGGAAGACAGACAGCAGAGTCATCACTAAATCTGAAGCAAAAGGCAGATAAAATCCGTGAAATTGCTGGTCTTCAAAAATAATTGTTAACCCAGACTATAGAATAATTTGTTTTAATTAGAATAAGCAGCTCCATTTTCCCTGGAGTCAGCAACATGAATTGTGAGGCCAGAATTTTAGACCATATTCTGGCATAAACTAAAGGGAGACTTGGAACTCACTCAAGTGAAATTAAAATCCTTAAAAAAGGAAAGCATTAATGTTGCTGATTAATTATAATGATTATTTTTCTAAAGATCTGTATTTAAATATCTTTATGAGGTACATTCTATTTACTGGCTATTGGGCTTTGCCATCCTCAATCAGCCTTTGCTAAGGAAGTGATTGCTCAGACAGATTCCATGAAATTAGACATCAAAGCCAGTGGTCTAGCAAAACTGCTTTTCCAGCAAAATATTTTAAAAGGGTGTTCAAGAACTTGCTTGGATAGTCTTGTAATCAGTGGCACGATACACAGTGTTTATTTCATGCACTGAACTTGCCATGTTTTCTTTGCTTCTGGTAGGTACTTTTATTCAAAGTATTATCATAATAACAAAACCCTTGCAATTTGAAGAACTAAGTACTGTTACTGCAAAGAATCAGGGATAACAAGGAAGAAATTCAAATTTAAAGAATACTACCATTGCTAGGAAAGGAGCTAACAACAAAGAAGTTGAAACAGCAGACAAATTTAGGTTATTTATAGCCTGTAACCACCAGAAGTTGAAAAACCAAACGGCACAATGTATGGATGGACATGGATTTGGTTTCTTTATGGTCGTCACAGGAACAGCCCATATCAAGTTCTTGGTGAAGAAAATGGAGAGAAAATGTCACTGACATGTATCAACTGAGTGTGCAAGGCTTATCCAGCCTGCACAGAAGGAGACCACTGAAGGTGATGGACTGTGCCAGACAGTGCTGCTGTGCTGGGAGTGGGAAATGAAGGGAGGGCAATGATTTCTTTTCCCTGGTGCTCAAATAGAGCTGGAGGAGTAGATGCTGCTGAGCCAAGCCTTGCCATGAAGACATAGGATTGTGTTAATGGCAAGCAACCTAAACCATGGAAAGGAGCACGAGGAGCAGAACACAAGCCCTTCCAAAGCCACCAGAGAAATGTCAATAAATGTCTCAACAATAATGCTTTGTTGCATGTGTTAACCTCCAATAAAGGTCTTGGTGACAATTGACCTACACAGTGACTGTTCTCCAGAAAAATGCATCCTGCACCATATGTCATCCCACACAGTGCAGGACTGGTTGTGAAGGACACATGGCTGTAAAATTTTATTTTTTTACCTCTTGGGTACTGTGGTGGGGAAAGAAGTTTGTCACAGGCCATAGAGACCTACTGTTACTGAGCTTTACTGTACCAAGGTTCCTCACTGCTTGTGCTTTTCACTATGAAAGCCCATTTCCTCTGTTGAGCATCCTTGCAGCTGTCTGGCTTGCTTGATCTGCTCGCTGCTAGTGATTTCCTCTAGTCATGGTGGTTGGGGTGGACTTTGTAGCAGTCTGTATCAGTCAGTGATTTCCTTAAAGAGAGTGTAGTGGCATGTGGGATCCACACAGAGTCCTTGCCACATAAAAAATGAAGGTTTCCTAAAAGGACTCTTTTCCTTTCTTAAAAAACCCTCTTTGCCCAATGTTTTGCTAATCTATGGCTTTAGCCTCTAATTAGGGTGGCCATTCACTCTGGGCATGTTGTGCACAGTGGATTTGCCTATGGTTTTCCCCACAGGGTAGTAAATACCCAAGTTTCCCCACCTTTAGGAACCCAATGATTTTCAAGTGAAATAAACCAAAATACAGTAACTAGGGACACGAATTAGGTCTATATAGGACTGCCCATTGGTCCATGTGCATCAGCTCTCCAAAGATTCCTCTGTGAGCCCTCCAGGGCTCATGGAGACAGCAGCCAGACACCCTGAACTCTCAGAGGGGAGCTGCTCTTGCCCCAGGCCATCAGCCAGACCTCTGCAAGGCAAAGGGTAATTGCTTAAGGTGGTAGTTCTGAGAACTACATGCTGGTGATGGATGCAAAGAGTTTAAAAATATATCACTATGTCTTTATTTTTTCAAAATTTACAACAGCCATCACCAAGCTAAATTTCAGGTCGTAGAAGTAACAGCTCATGCCACTGCATGTTAGTATGACAGGAATTTCACCTTTTATAATGTTAGGGGAAATTTTCAAAGAACACTAACACATGTTATCTGAAGTCCAGCTGGTTTTTTTGTCTGCTGTTTCTAGGAGCCAGCCATTGTCTTTCGCAAGTTGTTTTTCTTTAATGAGTATTATCATGGCACATTCAGTGGATATTTTCCCTGCATGAATCTGCACTGTTCATGAACTTTGTAATTCTCCTCAAAATCTCAGGGCTGCTTTTAAGCATACTCAGAGGTTATGAAAGAAAGATTTCCTAGTCCCCTGTTCCTATATTTTGGCCCTGATGTCCATACATTTGACTCTTAGCTACACATCTGCAAACACATATGCGCTCATATTTACATATGTATGCATATCTCTGTGCAGACACACACACATTAACATGTTTCTCAAGAAAATAAAACATATCAGAGATCCTTTATCTCATCCTGCTAAATATGCAGTCACAGAAAATGGCCACATTAGTCATTGTATTGGGAAAAAAGAAGAGCAAAACCATTCCTTCTGCACAGCAGGAGGAAAAGTAAACCCTCCAACCTTAAATCTAAACCTTTGTGTTATGATCTTTAGTAATAAATGCAGACACCCTAATGGTTACTATGATTTTCCTTTTGGGAGGTGGGGGAGGGGGGTGCATGTATTTAGAGAATTTTAAGACTAATCTTAGAAATGCTTATTGTCTTAGTGACCAGTGTGGCTGCTTTTTTGCTGTGTTTTTTGTTTTTGTAGAAGCTAAAAATAATTTAATTGGTTTGTGTTAGCAAGAAATGCTTGGGTTTTCTTCTATGCTGCCATGTGGTGTAGTCTGGGATGTGGGTTTTTAATGGCTTGAGTAGTTTGTGCTTTGTCCCCACAGTATCATCAACACCACATGCTCCAATGTACCCTCATGTTTGTACAAGGAAATGAAACCTTCAGGCACTGCAGCCTTTCTTTTAATAACTGTTCCACCTGCCAGACCTGAGTCAAAGTTAGACTATACAGCTTTCTAGTGTTGTATAATGCTTGGGCAGAAAGCAGGGTTTAAAAACAACTGGGGTTCTTCACATGTGCATTGGGTACTTGCCATAATTTTTGTGATTCTGTTTTTTATTAATATTCCAAGACTCCTCACAATGAACCTCAGGGGCATTACCTTCACACATTAAAAAATAAAATTAAAAGACATTCAGGTGGGGAACAATGCTCCCAGTGTCTCAGTTTAAACAGGTTTATGGACAAAAGGAACTGTGTGACCTTGGTGTTGAGTTAGAACTCATTGCAAATAATGATCCTGGGAAAGTGAATTGCAGTTGCTTCCTTACACTGTCGTCTGGAAAACTTTTTAAACTTACTGCAGCAGTAGTGGAAATTATATACTTGGTGCTACAGGTCCCTAAATCAGCCAACCCCTTGGACCTGGGAAGGAAGAAAGGCAAGGATGGGGAGGAAAGAGGAAAGATCACTCACCCAATAGTCATAAATTGCCTGGCATTTTTATTCTGTTTAGTGTGAATCATCCTGTAGTACTACGTCAAAGTCTGGAGGAAAAGGCTGCTTGTGTTTTACCCCAGAATATGTGAAGACCTTTATGCTATGCTACTGGTTCATGTTTCTTTTGATCAAGCCAGACAGTGCTTCATGTTTTAGTCTGTAAAATACTGGCTTCCAGACTTGCTCAAGGAGCAGATTTCAGTTCAGGAAGGAAAGTGGGCAGTGTGACAGAGACAGCTGCATTACTCACCTCACTTACGATGTCAGGGCACTGTAGAAAAGTTATCTCTTGCAGATAATGATATATTGACAAAAACTCATCTCTTCAGCTGTATTGTCTTTATATATTATAGACAATCTGGATTCACAAAGTTTCTGAGCAGGAACTGTTTATGAAGATGAGAGTAACTTTCTGCTTTCAGTTACTGAACCCTCCCTCCCCATCGAGATCAGAGCAAAACTTTCCTTACACAAAAGGGTTTGCTGTCTGGAACTCTTAAAAGCCTATGACTTACTCAGTTAAAGTTTTGTGTCAAGATTCATGCACTTACAGGCTTCCATTACAGTCCAAATGGAAAGGCAGCAAGGCTTTTATTATGATTGGTCCAACTGTGTTAGGTTTGCTTGCTCTGATATCAAGTTCCTTTCATGATTTACACCTACAACCAGAAGAGCTCCAGTAGTGTGTTCTCAAGGGGCATTTCAAATCAAGTTCCACTGATTTTATTAGCTTATTTAGTATTATTTAAGAAATAAAAATTAATATTTTATTTGTGTATGGGTTTGTGAATGATTTAGAATGTTTTTTGTCATGAGATTGTCCATTCATCAAAACTTAATTATCCTCATAAAAAAATCTCAAGTCATTACTCCTTAAATGAAAATGATAATTTATATCAAATGAATGATAGAAAAAGTAAACCTTTACTACATCCTTTGAATGTAGTAAAGCACAGATTTATGTGTAAATGCTCAGGAGTGCAGGGAAGGTTTTTGCTTTCCTCTTTGTCACTATCATCTGTTCCCAGAGAAGAGGCACAGCTATGGAGCTCCACTACCATCTCCATGGCCAGACCCTTTCTGCTAGGAAAAAAAAATCATAGAATCATTAAGATTGGAAAGGACCTCCAACATAACTGAGCCCAACCTTTGACCAAACACCACCACTCCAACTAAACCGAAGCACCTCCTCTTCTCCTGATATGATTTACACTCTAGACCCTTCCCAAGCCTTGTTGCCCTTCTCTGGACAAGTTCCAGTACCTCAGTGTCTTTCTTACAGTGAGGGACCCATAACTGAACACAGGATTTGAGGCACAGCCTCACCGATCCCAAGTAAAGTGGGACAATCACTGCCTTGGTCCTGCTGGCCACGCTATTTTTTATACAAGCTGGAATGCTGCTGGCCTTCCTGACCAGCTGGGAATACACTGGCTCATGTTCAGTCATTATCCAGCAATCCCAGGTCCTTTTCTGCTGGACCCCTTTCCAGTCAGTGGGTGTGGATAATTAACAAACTCTCAACTTAACCTCCTGTGATTTCCCTGCGAAATAGTTGCTTTGTTGTACTCTACCCAACACCATAAAAGCTCATCTAATAACAGTCTTAATCAAAGCACATATTTCTTCTACACCAGTCATTCACCAGTATCCATGCTGTTTTCTCTGTGTTTACCCTAAGTTTTTCTTTAGGGGGTTTTTTGGGTAGGTATACAGTAACTGCAAGCAGACACAGGGTTGGCAAGGTACAGAAGAGCTAAAGGAAACATAACTCTACCACGATAAGACATGAAATATGGATCTGACTCAGGCACCAAACTTATGAGTGAATGTTAGAATGTGGCTAGGAACTGGAGTACAAAAGCCACCATAACCAGCCAGTTAATGCCACCAGATGATGAAAACCATGCTAATTACATGCTTGTATTTGCCTTTACAGCCATAGGAAATTTGCGGTAAAGCACAAACTGGAAAGCCAGCACAAAAACACCATCAGTATCTCCAAATGTGTGTCAGATTTTTACAAAAGCATAAATAACTCATTTTTCGAAACCCTTCTTTTAAAAAAATCCACTTTGCTGTCCTAAAGAATAGGGATCCCAAAAGCATTGGGTGATAAGTCTGTGAGCAGCCCTTAGCATGCAATCCCTTTTGTCCCATCCTACGAGGAGATGGGGAACTGCTGTCAGAGCTGCTAATAGGGACCAAATGGTCCCTGAAAGTGCAGCCCAGGGCACTTTCTTCAAGCCCTGCTGAGACCTGAAGAGCATCAGTATCCTAGGATACTTCAGCAGGAGGAGAAGGAGAGGGCAGTAGATGCATGTCCTGGAGGCAGCCCTGGAAGCAGGAACTCGCCTGCTCAGCCCATCAAGGCAGAGTGCTAAGGCATGGCACAGTACTTTGTGTTGTCCTGAAACCTTGATTAATCCTCCAAAGTTCCTGAAGTCAGACCATCTTGCAGGATTAGGCACCAAGGAGAAGGGCTGCATACTGCTTCTTAAATTCTTTATAACTTTCCAGCTATACTGTCAGCTACATAATGGTTTCTAGGGAAGAAACGGAAGAAGAGAGTGTAGATTTTGCTACGCATCCTGGGCTTTGTCTGCAGTTTATTTTAGGGGTAGTCACTGACCATTTGCCTAGAGGCCAGTCCTTTTCAATTAATCAGGCAAGGCTTGGGATATATTTATAACTTTTCTTGAGATCCCCAACTTGATACAAGCTCTGTTGTTTCAGATGTCCCTTGGGAAAATAGTGCAGCCAGAGTGGGAGGTGGTGAAGGTTGTCCTGCACTTGCTCTACTCCCTGTCAGCCCTGTCTTTATGGATCCAAAGGAGTTGTTGTAGTGAGCAGGAAAACTCCCTAAAATACCAGTGGTTTTTGCGGACAGACTGTTACCTTTACACCAGACTGGGATCCTTCCCATAATATATTAGGATGCTTTTATAGGACCTGTCTCCCTTCAGCTCTTGGGGCTGGAAGTTGTTTTGTTACTGTGAGTTTGATGCTTGGGGTGTGAAGACTGTGACCAGTGGCCCAAGGGATTCCCTGGGCTGCAGCCACAGCAGCAACCATTTGTTTTCTTTTGACAGCCTGTGGAGGCCTGAAGGCAGCCCAAATCCACCAGTTGACTACAAGCTGCAAACCACAACCCCTCTGCACTGTTTTAGAGCCTATACCTGACAGGAATATAAGCCCTGGAGGGCCTAGCTGTGCTTTTCCAACTGTTCTCTAGCATTTGACTGGCTTTTTATTAACCCAGGATTTGCCTGAGTTTCCTTGTATTTTGGCATTCCTAGAGATCCAGCTGCAGACTTCCCCTCTGGGGATACTTGAAGGGTGAAGTTTTCAGAGGGATGGGAGGTCTTTTGTAATTGTTTAAATTAACTTGGGTGGCATAAGAGGTCTGCAGAAAATATGCTGTCCCTCTCTACAACTGTCAAGAAAGTGTGCATGAACCAGGTTAGGAAATCTAAAGGATGTTTCATCCCTAAAACTGTCTATGAGGGTGATGTTTTCCTGACCAAGAGTACTTTCCAAAAAGTAGGGCTAGAAGGAATTTTAGATAAAATTGAAGTGGAAGAAGGACACTTCTTTACAATTTTCTGCGTAAAATATTAGACCCCAATGGTCTGTTCTGTCATCCCAGTACCTTCAGGCAAAGAAGGACTGATCAAGTTGTTAAAACAGGGTTCATTATGACAGTAGTGCCAAAACCTTATTTTTCCAAAACATGCAGGAAAACTCTTGAAGCTCCAAGAAGAGGTGGATAACTACTGTGGAGATATGTTCTTGGATAGATGCTGTAAACAAAGAAATCCCTCTTCCCATCCCCCAGTTTTGAGTAGATTCAAACCTTATTGAAGACAAAGAAACAATAACCAAAAACCCCAACCATATGTGTCACATATAAAGATGGTCTGTAAAGTCCCAAACTTATTTGTGGATATGGTCAGACATCATGGATCTTGCCACATCTGATGTCTGGCCTCTCAATCTCTGTGAAGACTGGGGGTTTTCCATAGGCTGCCTGTTAGACAGTAATCTCCAAATTCAGCAGTCCAAAACCTGGCTCAGCAACTGTTTGCCTAAACTTAGCCTAAACAACCAGGCTGGAAGGATAGTTATTATTGCCCTGTGGTGTCTAGTAGGATGTCTTTTCAATCTGCCCCATGATAAATTTACATACAGGGCCTCAGCTGTGATGAACATCAACTTTTACTCTCAAACTCTTACAAAACAGCTGAAGAGATCTCAACGGACCTGAATATCTTAAATAAATGGTGGCTGTCCCACGCTCAGTCTGCATGCTGCATGCTACCCTACCAAGGTGAGTAGAACATGTGTCCTGCAGGGATGTGACCTAGGCCTCACTGAGGCGTTAAGCATGCCGATTTCAGCAGGAAAAAGATGGTTGCTTATTGCTCAGGGCTTTGTTATAAACAGGTACATCTGAAAACCATTTTCTAGCAGTGCACGGCTACAAACACAATATTATTTCTAGAAACCACCCATGGCCTCAGTGCTGAAAGATGCAGAGAGGCCTTAGCATTAGGAACGTCAAGTTCTCTTGTTCCAGACTGCGGTTTCCTTACACCTTTCCATTTTGGCATAAGTTTGCAAAGCCACTCTCCATTTTTAATATTTAAAGGTTAGCTGACGTACCAAGCATATTCTTGGGAAATGGTGTAGCTGCGGTTCCAATAGGCGACTGAAAGCGAGAAAAGTAACGTGGCTGTGTATCTCAAACAAATGGGGCAACAATCTGCATGAGCCAGGAAATACATTTTTGCCCTACCTAGGGAGTAAGTCTTACTTTCTGCTTCAAACTATAAAGATGATGGCTAAAATTAGATGATTCATGTTGATTCACTACAGGTTTAAAAACAAAAAGTCTCTGTGACCAAATTCTTTAGCGGGCAGGAGAGCCTTTTTTGTTAGAAACAAAAAAAATCCAAAAGGCAAAAAGCACAACACACATACACGTTCACACATGCTTAAAAGTTACTGTTTTTCACCCTGGAAAATGTGGTTTCTGTAATTGAGGGTTGTAAAAAAGAAAAAAACCTTTTAAAGCATCCCACTCGATTAGTCATTCCAGGGCGGGTCAGCCTTATCATATCACGTGATGTCCAGTAATGGTGATGCAATGAAACAGATGCTGTCCGAATTCTGTGCCACCAGTCAGCAGCAAAACTATGCACATCAAACCACTGTCCTTTTCTAGAAATTCCAAAACATCCCATCTCTTCCAGGCCCTGTGCTTAGTAGCCTCTGCCTTCCCAGACAAACTAAATACATGATCATTTCTTCTTCAGCAGCACATGACAAGAATGAGTTCCAGACTACTGGGAATAGAGCTCGGTGGAAATTCTTGTTGTGTACAGAGGGATACTGTACCTCATTGGAAAAAGAGATGGGAAAAAATAATATTTCCATAAATCTAATACAGTCTGGTATTCTGTATACTTTTATACTATATATGTACACACTTATATTGTCTGGCAAGAAGTACTGTTCATAAAATCTCATCCTGAGACAGGATCAACCCACTTAAATCTTTCAAGACACTATATCCCCCATGAAAGTTTTTACTCAACATGAAAGGATGATGACAAAATGGTACCAATTCTGTTTTTATTTTGTATATTTTTCATCAAATTGATATGTGGATGCAGAAAAAGGAAAGATAATGTGCCTTACTGTCAAAATTAATGGCTAATTTCTTTAAACAAATTTCTATTAAGTAGAGGATGTGGCTTTGAGTGACTAGCTATAACCAACTTCTACCCAAAAATGAGGGAAAGCCCAGTAAAAGTGCTACACACAAGATTTTGTTGCCACAAAGTGCGAGAGTGCTAGGAACACACAGAGAAGTACAAGGGTGCAATCAGAATGACTAGCAGCAAGCACAGCAGTGCCTATAAATCAGATTGTCTAAATAAATGACAAGGTATGATTTTTTCATGGAATCTGGTTTTACTTGAAAAAATGGTGATCTTTCTACTAGAACATGTAGCCTGGGAGTTTTTTATGGCTGAACCTTACAAGTAAAGTTCTCTAAAAATCTCTGAGGCTACTTTGGATATATAAGAAAAACCTAGTGGGAATTTCCCCAGTAGGAAAAGGCACTCCATTTCCAATTACACCTCTAAAATTTGTAGACATGACATTTATAGATAAAGAAGAGGTACCAGAGATTAATTTGATCGTGTAATAAATTCCTGAAGAATGAAAAGCAGAGTTTTCAAAGTATGAACCCAGTTGTAGTGAAAAGACAGAATGTGACGGCAGCAGCCATGTGACAATGCAATTGGGCAAAGAGCCCATTGCCATTGGCTTGCTACAGATCAGAACTGAGCAGTGCACCCCAAGAAGACACAGTCGGGGTCAATAGGTGCCTTCCTAATGAAGCTCCAGAAAGGTGTGTTGCTATTGGCACCAGAAGTTTGCTCAGCCACCGTGGCATGTGTATATCAGAGAAGTCAACTGAGCTGTGGCAGAACCAAATATCCCAGGGCTCACCGTTTTGCTTGAGTGGTTCCATGTTCTCTCTGCACTGGTGGACCTGTGAGGCTGAGGCATCAGAAGTTTGCTGTGAGACAGAGGTGTCCACTCCAGCATCCAATGAAGCCAACATGTTGCCTGTGGTAAATAATTCAGACATTTTGAGAGGTCTCCAAGTTCTGGCCCAGGAAAGGGGCTTAGGACTTACCCTGGAAAAGGCCTGGGGTAAAATTCAGCAGTGGCTGATGAAATTGAGAAGGAAGGAATAAAGCGTTTGGCCTCAGTAAGAGGAATAGGGATACTTCCTGCAGGTTTTTGATGGAGTAATGGTTGAAGAAGCCTGATTTGCAACAGAATGGGACTTTAAGGACTAAGGGTTGGTGAAGTAAACTGCAACTAATCCATTGCTTTTCACAGGATAACACCTTTTTCAATGTTGATGTTTTCCCAGATTGAATATTCAAAAAGCTTCAACAAGGCTTGCAAAAGACCCACAATGCCACCAGTTGTATCCTGCCTTTGGTTTTCATGTTCAATCCTTTCTCCACCAGCACAATGATGTGTGAAGGCTGAGTCTCAGCTTGTTAAAGCCTTGAGGTGTTTAGGGAGTCATGTATAAATTGGATACCTTGGAAAGGGCTGCCCAATATTGGGTCTTCTTGGCCAATATCTCAACCCAAAAAATATCCTTCCATGTCTGCAACCATGTGGTCTCAGATCCTGCACACAATAGACTCCCCATCCCCTGTGTGATGCATGATGCTCTAGCATGGCAACTTGGAGCAACTGAGCAGAAACTAGCAGTTTTCTGAGCTAGAATAGAGGGATGCAAATGCCATTTGAAAGTGGAAGAGCAGGAACTGAGACCTGTCAAATGAAAACAGAAAGAGAATTGAAATATAAAGAAAATTTCCCTCAAAACATGAAATTCACACTGAATATTTCAATACAGCCTATGCAACAAATTGAGGTACCATTGCAGTCACAAATGGATATCTTTATGCATTCACAGGAATGTGAAAGGCTTAAAAGTACTGTAATATTATAGTCTATGGCCTTTATTTGAGACAGCCAAGACATGCAATGGTATGATGTTTAATTTGGGAAGGGAACACATTTCTGGTTCTTTTGTACTTTTTAACTTACATTTTGTTTGGGAGAAATAGTCCATTCACATTAAACATTTATGCCTTGTGAATTTACTCAAGCAAATTGCATGAAACCAATACAGAACAGGGGATCACCCATTCTGCTTGGAACAGGCATTAGCTAGAGTTCTGGAACAAACTGAAGGAGTGTGGCAAATGTACTGTGCTGCAGCAACACGCTCTGTCTTTTTACCTAGCACTCCGTGTATTTAAGTAAAGGCCAATTTACATGCACTCTAATGTTTTGCTTTCTGACTGCAAGACTGATTACAATGAAGGAATAATTCTGGATAAATTTATTTTAAATGCCATCATGTCAAGATGGTTAAAGAGTTTTCAGCTTCTGAACTGATCATGTAACAAGTGGGGTCAGCAATGGCAACACTGGTTTTAGCAATTCTCCTGCCTGCAACATTATGGGTGCAAAGAACTTTCTGGAGAATTCGTGGAATCTAGAGACATTCTCCTGGGAAATTTGACAGAAAACAATAGTGTTGCATGTAAATAAAATGCTTTTCTAGGTTTGAAAATAGCCATCATTAAACAGGTGACACTGCACAGGTCTGTCACTTGGACAATGTAGTTATAGAATTTATTACTCAACACTTGTATTCTGATATTTCCATTTCTTAATAACTCAAATTGCTTGCCAAACATAAGGAAACCTAAATTCCAAAAATGATCCAATGCTGTGTCAAAGAGGAATCAACCATTATCCAATAGATGATATCCAGGAAATATGCTTGCCAGAATCTCAGCATGAGGCAATGAAGTCTCTGTAACTGAAAGCAGAGGCCAACTTATTTTACACAGTTCTTCAGCATGATTCAGTTTTCCAATACCTAGTATCTACTTTGAAGTAACAATGACTGTTTCATCTTCTTTTCTGTATTTATAGTGTTGGAATATTTACCTTTCTTAATTTCCAGCTTTCAGTTGCAGAGCTTGTTAGTGTCTGACACTAGGGAATTTTATATGCATGAAGGATGTTAGCCATGATCTGGTTATGGATTAGATGACCCATCTGTGTGTGCAGACTCCCAGAGTCCCTCAGGCAGGGAGGGATCTCAAGAAGTCTCTGCTCAAAGGGTCAGAGCTGAGTTCAGACCACATTGCACAAGTCTGTGTCCTTTTGGGGCTTGAAAACCTCCAGGGTGATGTCCACTTCTTGGCATCCTCCTCCTCCTGCACCCCAGGAGGCTACACTGAGGTCCCACCCCAGATCACCTTGCCAGGTTATTCTGGCCTGAGGAGCCTGGCTGAGCAGGGCTGAACAGCTGAATGCTCAGGCAGCTTTGGAACACAAACATTCACAGACTTCCTCTACTTTTGGATCGTGCCTTCCCCATGTCTCATATCATTGTTACTGCTCAATCCCCTGGGGAAGGGCATCTCAAGAAAGGCTAGTGGAGACCTACGGAGTCTCCCTGTGAATTATATTTAATTATATTTTATATTATATTCTCCTGAAGAATTATATTTAAGATTGGAATGTCTCCAATCATTGTGTGGGGAGTGCTAACACACCATGATCATGATAGTAGCATAGCACATATGAACCCTGTGTGTGAGAATAAAAGATTTCAAGGAGCCATAAATAAAGACAAGTTCCATTAGCCATCTGCTAAAAGTGAGTTGTCCTTGTTTTCCACTCTAAGAGCTGTGGACTTGGACAGACAACAGAGGAAATCTTCCCTTCCCAGAAATTTTAACCAAGCTGAATGAATTTCTGTGAGAGAGCTGAAGTGGCTGACAGTGATGGGAAAGATAATCAATGCTAGGGTGAATGCTTTGCTTCACTGACTCAGACATTGCCCAGTTAATGTTACATTCAGTACTTGCAAGATTCCAGCACAACCCTTGTGGCTTTCCCCACTGGTTTTCTTCACTGAATATCCATTCCTGGTAGGGCTAAAGTAGAAACAGGGGAAGAGAGGCATGCACCATCAGATGCAACTAATATGGACCCCCACAACTGAGCTTGTGCTCCTTGATAAAGTACAACAAAAGATTATAAACTAGGCATGAATAAATTCAAGCTGGAAAGTAGGAGCTGTCTAACTGTTAGAGTAAGGGGACCTTGCAACACCCTATTCATAGGAGCAGTGGGAGGCAAAACAGCATGATTATTTTTAAGATGGAGCAACCTTGTGCTTGTGAAAGGGAAGTGTAGTAATACAAGGACCTGACCTTTGTGGTCCAAGAAATCCTAGTGTTCTCTTGATTTGTATGAAAGGTGAATTTAAGAAAGTTGCTTCTTCATACAGAGAAAAACAGACATATTTCCCTTTATTTTGTAAATGGTTATAATGGATTCATGTAATGTGAGTGTGAGGAAACACTTGTAGCTTCAAATGTGGAATACTCCCCCAAAACAAGGAATGCAGCTGCTCCATTTTTTAAATTTGACTTGTGGTTAGTGAAGCCCTGGGAATATTTTCTTTGCCTAATTAAGCATCATTTGCAACCAAATGTTTGATGAGAAGTGTCATATTTCTGGGCTCTTTGTTTTTTACAAAAAATCCCAGCAACAAAACCTTTCAAAAGCAGATGTGTAACACTTATCTGCTATTGGGTAAACAAGTCTTGGATTTTGGGGTTTGGGATTTCGTGACCTGTTTGTGCCACAACAGCTACCAGTGTCTAAGACATGTCATGAGGTTTCAGTTTGGCTCATATACACATATAAAATCCACAAATGTTAAAAATGTGGCTGCCAGAGCAGTTACTCTTGTCTCTCACACTGCCAGCCCTGCCCAAGTTTAAAAAGGGCTGCAATAACCTCCCCATATTTCACACATGGTGTGAATGTTCAACCAAATCTCTTTCATGTCTGGTGGACCTTCCCCTGAGGGTGGTCTGCAGCTGCTGGGCTGAAAATTGGTGATATGCTACTTATGACAATAAGTATATTGTCAGGGTGCATTTTTGGAAATTCAATTTATTCCCAATATGAAATACCAGTCAAGATGGTCCTTCTACAGAAGGTCTAACTGGTTGCTGTTCACCACAGCTACTAATTACCTTTCTCTGGTCTAAGTTGTCTGTCAAGCCAATTTAATTTCCCACAGTTGTAGATTTTGTGGGCAAAGCAAAAGCTGTAGGTGTCATACATCTTAAACATAACACTCATAAAAAAGCTAGAGAAGGGTGGTCAAGACAAATGGAAGATGCAGGGCGGGGCAAAGCTTCTAGAAAACCACATAATCTGTGGAGTCAAAGGGATGCAGTGAGCAGAGTTTCACAGGGATTTAATCTGAAACGATTAAATATTTTTAGACCTGCACTATTTCCAGGTCTGACCCAAGGATAGAATAAGGTATTAGAACAAGGATATAATAAGGAACTAAATGTGAAGATGACACCAATCTGGGGAGAAGTGCAAGGCTGGACCTCAAAGATATCTTGCCATATTGGAAACACATCATGGAAACAAAATGAAACAAAACATTTTTCAGTGGGGACAAGCATGGAGTGTGCAGACACTGAGTGGAAACTAGGCAGCACGCCAGTAGGAAAGGGCCTACAAGCTGAACATGAGTCAATAGAATTGCAGAGCTACAAGAAAAGCAAAAACTGGGCTCCATAGAGGATGGCCAATAAGACACATGGATGGAAAAACCCAAGCATTGTGCTACAGCACAACCATAGCTGGTCTAGACAACCCAGCTGTGTCTAGCTGGGGGGCTTGCACATTAAGAAGGACACAACTACTTAGAAAGAGTACAGAGAAAGGACAAAGAGCATGAGCCTGGAAAATAATCTTGGAAGAAAGATTGGATTTATTTGCGTTTTTCCTGAAGAAGGAATGGCTAATCAGGGACATCACAGATTTCCAAACCAAGAAAAACTGCTGGTAAGGTGAAGAGAACAACAATTTTTCATACCGATAGGGTAAGAAAAATGTCTATGGGTTGAACATCAGCTAAGACACTCCTAGGAGCATGGGAAGCAAAGAATGAGGTAAATGACCAGAGGAAAAATATTTTGGAGACTGCTAGGAGCAGGTCTGGTTAAATGCTGATCAGGAATGATGCAGCTAGAGCTGACCCAGTCATGGGACAGCAGAGATGAGTTAGACAGCCCGCTGAGGTGGAAATCACTGACCTGATAAAACAACAGTTGGAAATATGGGTGATGGCTCAAAGCTATTTTAAAAATGAGCTCATGCCACTTCAAAGAAACTACAGCTTCACAACTCTTTTTCATGGCTGTCTGGAAATTCTGGGCAGTTATACTCTGGGGAGATGGGGCTGTATGATGCCACTTGAGAGCAATTGACAGCATGGTTTAATGCTTGGCAAGAAAAAGTTTTATTGTCTGATTTAGTCACTCCTCACCATTGCAACATCACCAGAACAGCATTAATCCCACAAATCTTAGCTTGCAGTATTTCACCTTAAAATAGAGAGAAACAGTGAAAAAGAGACGTGAGTTTGGATTGGTTTATATTGCAGAGTACATGCAAATTGAGTACATATGCAAAAAAGGGCAGTGAATTGCACAGAAATATGCTTTTTAGATAACTTCAGGGGCTGCCATCAAGCATTACCACCACTTTGGGTATGTTCAGTATGCCTGAGTTCCTTTCAGACACCATTCAGGTTTCCCATAAAAATTGCAAGACTTTGGGGGTTACAGGGAAAAAAGACTCAGGATCAAGATCCCGTGGTCCACTGACCCAGGTAATCAAAGCTAAAGCTGCTCACAGCAACTCTTTGTGAGCTACTGTTCCCAAAGGTTTTGTTAGACAGGGCTCTCTTATGTTGTGAAAAGACCAAGAGGGGGGCATTTTCATAAGCCTCAGAAATGCATATTTTGAGCCATGTTTATGTGAAAAATTATATGTGACATGTAGTGAAACAGTGTCCCAAAAGAGCAAATGTGCACAGTGGTGTAACACAGCGCAAGTTCTTTCTATCAAACAGATTTTGATAATGACTTGGGACAAAAAACAGTGTCAAAAAACTGGACAGTTGACGTCAAAAATGAAACATCAATAACTTTTGGTTAAAAATACTCTGATGCCACATATACCCACTATTCTTTTATTCTATTTTGATGGTTTTACATGAGATGTTTTTCTGATGACTGGAATTGTGCCTTAGTTGAAAATTTGTTATGAATATTTACTCATCAAGGTTTTACAAGGAGTATCTTTGAAGTTTGACCTCCATAATGACTATAAAAAGTCCTGAAAAGACAGGATACAATCTGAGTGTTATCAAAAGTTGCACAAAGATTCTGCAACATGGAAGGATTGAGGTTAATCACAGAATTATATAGCCTTATGGTCTTCCTCACCCATTATACCAGAGCAGGCTGCTACAATAGAGATGAAAGAGATTTCCTGAGTGGTATTAGCTTCAGTGTCAGCAAAATCAGCAAATTACATCCCACAGGGGGAGGTATTGCTGAAGTGGTCAAGATACTAAAGATCTAACAGATTCACAGAGCTGCATAAGCAGGTTTTAAAATAAGATTTTTGGACTGAGAAGATGTGCAAGTCACTGGAATGCTTTCATTGCAACCAGATGGTTCACAAGACAGGAAATATCAAGTGTGAAACCATTAAGAGAAGGAGGTCAAATATCAGCCAGTGAGGTGGTTAACATCTGGATGTTTAGTAAGCCTGTGTGGGAAGAAATTCAGAAGTCTGTTTGAGGCAGTATTTAATTTTCAGTTTAAACAAGTTGATAATGATGGAAAAAACCTATTCACTTCTTGCACTAGCCAAATCAAGGAAGTTTTTCATTGTCTAAACTAAAGAACAGTTTCTTTAGTGAATAGCACCTTTTATATTTGAGTGTTGAAATTTTCCATCTCTTTGATGATTAACAGAATGAGGCTGATAAGTCTGTCTTTCAGCTCCATAATGCAGTCCATCTTCTAGACTTTAATGTGGTGGCCTCTTTTTCCCCAAATTCTTTCAGAACAGTGAAACCAGAAAATTATGTTCACTCTAGTGTCAGCACCAAGTTTGGTGTATTTAAAACTGTTAATGGAAAGAAACCTTATTTCACAGGGTTCTGTAAGAAGAAGTTTGAGGTGATATGAATAATTTTGCTTGGGCATTTATGCCAGTTTACATTGCTGCAGTAAATAATCCCTTGACTGCCCTCACTCAATGCTTGGAAATTGAGAACATTTTCATGTATTATACGACAATTTCTGTTGACTTTATTCTCCAAACATCAAGGCATGATGACAATTGTTCCATCAGCCTGAAATTTTACAGTCATTAATCTGAGTTTCAGAATAACAAAAACTGGAAAAATGATGATCAGAAGTGCATAGTCTTCCAGGCACATCAGGCATACTTCTATTTCATGTAACTTTTTGAACTTGCTGCAATGCAGTTCCTTTGGGGAGTTCCTTATGTATGAAAGGCTTATGTTCTCTTTCTTTTCTTTTATTTTGGAAAAATAATAAAAAAATATTTGCAAAGAGTAATGTCTGGTTTACAAATGGGATGCTAAACCAGCAATCATTCACGTAAGCTGCCACTGTAGATTTGGGAAGCCAAAGAAGTGTCTGAGTCAGCCAGGTCTCTGAGGTCCCAAATTGCATTTATTTTCCTAAAGTCATGCTGAGCTGAAAAGGAATTTAGCTGCCTAAATAATTTTTCTTAATTTTGTTGGTAAAATCTCCAGACTTTAAAAAAAAATCCTGTTCTAGATAATGGAAGAACTACAAACCCATCTTTTTATATTAGCACGTAAAACCATCGGCAGATAAAATGCTAGTAATTATTTGGATAGTGGTAACACTATCAGACAATAAATCCTTTGTCGTAATTTCAGTTAAAATAATCCCCTTCTCCTAACCAATGCAAATGGAATTTAAAAAAGAAATAAATGGACCTCTGAGGGACAGTTATAATGCCTTGCTTGGATATGCTACATTTCTCAATAGGAATCTGAAGGTGAAGCCCTTCCCTGTACTGGATGAAAACAAATAAAGACGCAACGAACAGAACGATAGAACGAGACAAGCTTCTTTAAGTAACCGGGAAGAAAAGGGTGCAGGGAGGAAATATTTTTTTGTCCTAAAGTTGGTTTGAAGTAGTTTTTGAAAATGTTTTATGCTTTAATAATATGGCTGGGGGAGTGCAGAGTTTTTGCCTAGAATAAAACTGGAAGAATGATTCACCACATGTCTGCAACTGTTCTATGATCCCAGTTAAGTTTGACACCACTAACACCTATGAGTCAGCGGAGGCTCTTTGGGATGTGCTTTGCCTGCCCTGTTTTGAGACTGTTGCAGTAGGCTCTTTACCCAAGGCTGGAAACTGGCTCCCAGCATTGCCTGTGTCAGTTTTTCCTACCCACTATCAAACACCACCAGCCTCCACCAAGAGAAGGGATCTATTACTACATCCCATGGTCTCTGTAGTACAGCTGCACCAGTCTATACTTTACTGTCTATGTCCAGGACCTCAATACTGTTTATCATCTCTCTGTAGCCAAGATAACAGATGTTCCCATAGGGACTTTGGGGCACAATGTCGAAGATGAACATCTGGAGTGGTCAACATAGCCTAAAAAAGGACAGCTGTCATAACCAGCAGTCATGCCATGGGAAGGTTTTGTGTGTCATGCTTGGAGGCTCCATTATTCTCCTTGAATATTCATGTGCTCTGTGCTTAAGTTTAAAAAACAGTTCTGCTTCTAAAATGATATGATGTAATTTGGGGATTAGACAAAGTAGAAAATAAGGAGTGTATGATGACATGTTACAGTCACATCTTATATGTCTCTGTCTTATTTGGTTCCAACATTACTCAATCTCTGAGCTGCTTCAGCTTTCTATCTAGAGTTGGCCTACAACTCCTTAGACAACTGTTACCACATTTAAATTTTTGGCTAATGAACAGACATCTATCTTCTGGAGCCATTTTCCAAAAAATTTCATGAGCAAATGGTAATGGGAATACTTGAAAGCACACTTGATTGTTCTGCTGGCTACATTTATGCAGAATTAGAGCATTTTACAGTAGTTCTCATTAATTCTTTCAGTTGCATACCTACACCTAGTTGCTTGTTGATTTGGGAGGTTTTAGGGGTGAGACAGAGCTGTTAATGAATTTTCTATCAAACAGTCTTCTCTATACTGCAGAGAATGCACTGCTGGCTGCTCTGCAAAACAAAATAATAAAAAAAAATTCTGAGAGCCATTCTTCTCCAGATTTAAGTACCAGCCACTACCTACAATCAAAAATATTTTATATATATGGCACATGGTCTTTTTCTTGGAAGAGAGATGCTAGAGAATAATATTACCAAATAATTCAATATATGTAGAAATAAGATTTACCAGTAGGCACAGCAAGTCAGCAGCAAAAGCAAGTAAGAATTCATCATCCAGATTTCACTTTGAAGTACTCATTTTAATGTGAACTGATGGACAGTGTTAATGAATAGTCCAGACAAGAAAGTTTTCAAATAAATCCTCATGTCTGTAGCACTTGCTCTGTAGTTTTTGATTGTAAGAAGTTGGCACTTAAAGCAAGACCAGCTTTGAGAATACAGAGTAAGGCATTTAGGAGACGCATTTGGCAGATGCTTTAAAAATTCAGCAAAGCTCTTCAGGGGAAAGATTATCTGCTAAAGTTTTCACTTTGCAAAATCTTGTGAGTAGTTTTCCATGCCAGTCTGTCTGAGTAAGCAATATCTGGCAGTGAAATCACCTGAAAAAGCAATGATTTGGGGGTTAGTTAACACCCATGTCAATCACATAAAATCATTGCTGTTGGTGATCACAAGTTTCTAGTGCAGTAAATGGGTTTGTTTCTTATTTTGTTTACTTTGGACTGATTTACTGTGATGCACTTCATCTACACCTGATGCTTTTCCTGAAGTGGAAGACAGCACAGGATTCAGGTCACAGCTGGCTATGGGAGGCAACATCTTTCCATGGTACATCACGTCCATCCGTTTTGCCGGGAACAAAAACACTCATCTGCTGAAAGGTCTGTAGAGTTTTGTCATATTGGGTTTTGTTTGTAAAGCCTGTAACAGGGTTGTAATTATTTATCTTGGTCTCTGGCTCTTCCTGTGGCATTCGTTTTACAGTCATGGTCAGAACTGTGTTCTGTTCACTGATAAAGGATACAGTTTTGGTGTGGAGACAGGGGAAAAAAATCCACTGGCATTTGGCTTTCTGGCTTCCCTGAAGGTACAGAGTAACTGTTGCATCTAACTTCAGGCTATACAGAAATGCTTTATCTGCTGTTTCTTTGATTTATTATTGACTGAACAAAAACAGTGTCTCTAGAACAGATTATTTATTTTTAAAAAATCAGCACAAATCCCCCATGTTTTTGAAATGCTTATGTAAAGGATTTTTATTTTTCTTTTTTGTTTTTAATTGACTTCAAAATTTACAATCTCAAAGGCTGACATTGAGCACATCCTGCCCTGCTTGAGTTTACAATGCCCTTGAACTTCCATCATGTCTTAAAAAATGAGGGAAAAGTACATCAGTTCCTACACTCATGCTCTCTTTCATTCAACAACTCAAACAAAAAATTTTCTAAAAATAACAAATTCATTGTTATTTAAAAAATAGGTGTAATAATGAATTCCATTTTGTCTGCTCAACACTTGCAGATTTAACACTCTTAACGTAAATTCTCTTTACAAGCTCCTGGAATTCTAACCGTAAAAGGTTAAATCTTTACCAAAGCATGGTCTTACAAGAAAAATTGAGGTCAAATTAAAAAAAAAAAATTGCTCCTGTACTGCAGTCTGGGATTCTTGTACTTCTTTAAGCCCAGCCTCCCACCTCTATTCTTCTAGAGCTTTGAGAGAAAAAGACTGGAGCACTGCAAGCTAGTACTTCGGGAAAACCTTTAAGGTAATTTGCAAGTGTTGTAATTACTGTTCACTGAAGCTGTATTATGTGATAATTAATTTGCAGGAAGTTTTGGATGCCTCAGTGTTAACATATTGGTTTTGTTAATGCAGAAGACCTCATAGGATTGCTAAATTTGCAGAACAAAAAGATTCAACAAACTGGTTTGTTTTCAAAGAGTATGTAAAAATAAAGTTTAAATATTATCAAAACGTTATTTGAGAGGAATTCAAAAATACTCCTGCCAAAAAAAATACATTTAGAAGCTGATGGCAAGGTCAATATTTAAAATTCTTATTCTCTAACTTTCTTAGCAGAGTCTTTTCAGTACAAACAAAGATACCCTATAATTAGCCATCCCCTTGGACTGTCCTGTTGGATTTTCTCTCTCATAATTCTGAAGAATGATCATAAGTCTTCATGAAGAAAGGCAATATTTTAACATGCCAAAATTTATATAAGAATGATGGAGGTGAAACACTTATTCCATTAGAGGGTCCTACATTTAAAAAATAAATGGCCTTTTAAATGACGCACAAGAATTTCCTTTCAGACTGGTCTTGTGAAATGCTTTGTCTCTGTCGTGGTTTGGGTTGGAGGCTTTTTGGTAAATAATAAGTTTTTTTAGTTCTTGTCCAAATATTCCTTCAGATGCAGTCTAATCTAGGGTTCCTTCTGGGGCAACAATAATATTGCAGTAAGTGCTGTGTCTTCAGTGCAGAAGGAAATGGATTTTAGGAAAACATATTCAGCTATACCTAACCTTTGCTGTCAGCTGACTTGCAACTATTTTTCCATCCAAGTAGGCCATTAAAAAGACTTCTAATTCAGTATTTTATCAGTCCATGGATCTCCTTATAATCCTGTTGACAGGTGCAGTCCTTGAAGCCATCCCCAGCAGCCTCGGGGTATGCATGTCACTGCCAGCCCTTTGTGGCCAGGTTACAGACCAGCAGAGGAGAGGAAAAAGCAATCCTTCATAGGGTCATTAGAAAGTGCACATTTTCAGGGATGCTCAGCGCTACCCTTTTGTTTTAAAAAGCTGTATTAGTGGTGGTGCTGACACTGGAGACACTTCCTGCAAGGACCTGTATGATTCTTCCCATCTGGTTTTCTGAATCCAGGATGATAAGTACCCAAAGGCTGCATTGCAATCCTTTTATTGCTATCTGCAACCATAGCACGAAGCTGCACAAATACTGTTGCTGAAGAGTTTAGAAAGAAAATGCTAGAAATGGGCATTAGAAAATGTGTCTTTTTTGTACACAGGGACAAAAATTCACAAGCATGAGACTAAAGGTGCTCTTGGTTTCTTGCCTGACTGAGGATGACTGATCTACCCTGTCCAGAAAAGTTAGGGCTAGAGTTTACTGCCTTCTATAATACAGTATGACAACTTGCACATGGAAACTTCGTAGGTTGTTGGAGGAAGTGAAAATTTAATTTGAAGAGAATTCTTGATTTCCCTAGTTATACATTCAGGTGCTTTACTTAGTTCAGAGGTGTGTGAATGCTTTACTTTGGCTAGAGCAAAATACTTCTATATTAAATTATTGGTTATGAATTCAGAATGTGAATTTACATCAGACACCAAGGTTATGTCTGGAGAAGCTGTTTAGGTTTAAAACTAAAATTTGCCTGATTTTTCAAGTCTCTCTTTTCTATACTCCCAGGATTTATACCAGTTTTTGTGGTTTCTTCTTTTTAAAGTTATCCATCGGTTTTGAATATTTTAATAAAAAAGCTAATTGCAGTTTTACAGCCTTGATTTAGCCAATGCTCTCAGGTGATTGAGGAAAATCTGTAGAGACACTGAGAAATGGAGCTGTTCATGCCTGTTGTGAAACAACCTCGGTGTTATGTTTCTGTGTCTCTCACTGTGGAAGTAAAAGGCTTTCCCCAGTCTAAACCATAAACTTTTCTGCCTCACTGCATCCAAAACTGGAGTATTTACTGCAGCAAGCTGAAATTTCAGCTCTAGAGGATGTTGCTCAGCCTAAATTACAGCAAAAACAAGTCAAGTAAATTGAAATGATTTTCCTCTGTCTTCTGAAGGTGATCAACTCTGATGACTGCATTTGTGTTTTGTGATATTTTGAAAATGTTATTTGAATTTAGAAGACCTGACTTTTTACCAATGTCTCTAAAAATGTATCTGGTGCTGTTTAATTTGTTTCCAGGATAGAATTATTCATAAAGATCCTCCAATAAGAGACCATAAATTACTCCTCATTTTACAAAATCTGTCTACGGGTTTACCACATTATGTCTGGGGACTTCATCTATTGCAGATGCCTCTTCATTCTTTTATGTGACAAAATGAGGTTCCCTTCTGTAATAGATCAACAATTAATTCCCAAATTCCCTTGAAAATTAGACAGCTTTGTTCCAAAGGGAAAATGGCAAATATTGTAAAATACTGATGAAAATACAAAAAAGTCTTCAAACTTTCAGATTTTTTGGTAATTAATTTGCCATATTCTCCACTCTTTCTATTACCTCTTTAAACACACTTGAGGGACACTTAAAAGGGGACTAAGGTGTAGGAGTCAATAGCCCAGACTTTGTAAACACCTGTAGGCAAGACAGCAAGGGTGCCAGAGACCAACATTTCGACACCCAAATACCCTTGGAGTCAGGAAGAGGAAGGTGCTTCCCAGGATTTTGAGCCCTAGGAGCTTTTGTGAATACCAGAACCAGTGGTCTCCTTGAGTGTCTGAGATAGAGAGCTATCTGTGTGGGCAATTGGCATCACTGACCAAAGTGGTGACATCCTGTCTGAGCTGGCACATATAGCAGGCAAAGAAGGATGGTTGCTGTCCTTCACTCCCTGAAGTCTGGTTATAGATGAGATTCAGCCAGGATATCCAAGGTGCTCAGGGAAAGGTCACAAAGCAACAGCTGACATTTGCATCGAGGCTGATGCTAGCTGGATGTAAGGGGGGAAAAAAAATCCACTGGGTGAGTGGTGCAGCCCTGAGAGAGGGAAATCATCCCTGGAGATGCATTCTTTGGAGAAGCTCAAGACACGGCTGGACAGGGCCCTAAGCAACCTGAATTCCTTTTGGAGTCAGCCCTAAACTGAGCACAGCTTGACTTGGGGGACACCAGCAGTCACTTCTAGCCTCAGCTATCCCATGGGAAAAGGACTTTCATGTAAGACACTAGGTAGACACCATGTAAGACACCAGGTAGGGTAGATGTGCAAAGACTGAAAAAAACCATTTTCACACCCTTCAGAGAGATAAGGTGAAAGAAGAGAAATGGCTTCAGTAGAAAGGTTTAGAATAGAAGTCTTGTTCAGATACTCCAGTTATAGAAAATAGTCTGTAGAATTCTCTCAAGGATGCACTTTCTGCAACATACAATGAGAAATCTGTTGTCTTCTGAAAGGATTTAGTTCAAATCCTTAAGTCAGCAGCAAGCTGACAATAGTTAGTACTGAGCAGCTGAAAACTGTTGGATATTCTGGAAGGTAATCCTCTTCCAGTTCATTATAACATTGTGGGTTTCATTTTTATTTAAGAGAAAGTTCATGTTAGAAAACATTCACTGTGTCTGTAACAATGATACTATAATAAGTTTAAATGAGTGCAATTTTTTAAAATCCTCAAAAATATACTACCTTTTTTCTCTGAAAAATTTTTCCAAAAGTAGCTTTGTCTTTACTTTTACTTTGCACATTGTCTCACAGACAAAAAAAAAAAAGACATTGTAGTGAAATAGGAAGACATAAATCTATTTTTAAGTCCAGTGATGAACAGTTTAAGGCTGAAAATATTTTGAAAAGACAGGCAATCCTCTCCCAAACTATAGTATAAACAAAGCTGCCACAGTCTTCAAATCTAACCTAAAGCCAGACTTTTTGAACATCAGTGGAGGCTTTCTAGTCCTCTACTAGACATGGAAATTTTCAGTTTTCTGAATTTAAAGTTATCAGTTTTTGAAATTATCAGTTTTCTGATTTAAAGTCCCACCTAGAAAGGAAGACTCTGCTTGGTAAAACCATGACTTAAATGCAAATTAAAAAATTGACTCCATGAAAGAGTCCATGAGTAATGATTTTTTATACTGCTTAGGTTTAAAATTCCTCAGAAACAGTGGTTAAAATGTTTTAAGTGCTAAATTACAAGTTAGCTTTCCAAACTAAATCAACTGGAGGTACAGGAGATTGCAAATCAAAATTTGCATCTTTTCCTTGAGACACTGGTCCAAAGCCTGTTGAAGTTAACTGGAATATTTCAAGTTAATTCACTTTAGGCCTTGGAAGATAAACATTATGTAAACACTTTTGCCTTTATAATCACCATCTACTCCCATGCAGGATATGCAAACAAAGGGGAAACTAAGATTTGGATAAAAGTTTCTGAGTGTTGTGTCTGAGAGGCAGTAGTGACGTGCAAAATATTACATTTCAGGGCTCTGGCAAACAAAAGTTCACAAAATCTGCAGACAAGCATGGACAGCCACCTCTGCTGCTATATGCAAGGTCCACCCTTTCAGGCTGTAGATCTTACAGGGGCATTTGCATTCTTTACAAGGGTAAAGTTCTTTTTTGGCTCTGCCCCAAACCTCCTGCAGCCCCCCCACTCCCACAATTAACATATGTGTAGGACATAACTGATGTGTCCAGGGTTAACTTTCTCTTACGGGTAACTCTAGGTATCTGTGTGCTGAGTTTCACCTCTTTGCTTGTCATATTTACACTGCTAATCCTAAACCAAATATTTCCAATTCTTTAAAGTACAGTCCTACAACTTACCATAGAGCATGACATTCTTAGTTCCATCTCATTCAGCCATCTGCAATGTGTTTTGAAGTCAAAATGCTACCTGAAATTAGGATATTTTTGGTACTTACCTGTCTTGCAGGTACTGCTATCATATGGCAATCAGCCAGATTTCCAGTTCTTTTCTTTTTGTCTCAACACAGATCAATTATCCACAGGAAAAATCCCAAAGCATAAAGAAAAGCAGGGCAAAAGCTCTGGAGAAGGCAGATGCTGCTGCTGGGAGCAGGAAAGACAGGTAGCAGTGGGGTTTATTGTTTTTGGAGATGTTGTCCCCATTCACAGCCCAGGCACTGCAACCCTCACCTCTTGATCAGCACTTTGTATTTACACAGCATTTTATATCAGTGCGGAGCAGGGTTGAGGGTGCTTTCGGTGGCAGGGTCAGAACTTGGGTGAAGAATTCACATCAACTCCTGCCAAAACTTCTGCATTTGCTAATCACTACAACCTCATAGTGTTGAAAAACTCATTAAACTGTTAGATATTTTTGCAGGACTGGAGGCTACCAGACCCCATGCTGGGTATCTGAATCCTTTAATGGCAAAATTGCAAGTTTAAGGCTGTGCTCCTGTCTGCTCCTGTAACAATGAGATGATTTCCCAATAGATTTCTGGGGATTTAGATCAAATTCAGTGGCAGTCTTGGTTATAGATGATCTAGTGTAGTTCAATAATTTTCGAAAACCTCTGCTGTGAAATGACTAGCTAAAGCACTGGAACACACTCCTGATCCTGCTTCTTTCATAAGAAACACTTGTGCAGCAAAGCCTGAGCCCTCCCTGCCACTTGCTGCTGAGCTAGCTGCTACTTGGCCCCTGAGAAAAACTTCTCCCCTCTTTTTTAATACAAAATTACTGGTTTGGGTCCTTTTGCCCACTTTGTTCTGAAGTTTAAACCAAGTGTTGGGGTGCAATGGCACGAGAGTCCTTCAGTGCAAAATTTTGGTATAATACCATTTGATTATTATGCATGATCTCTAAATATTAAATACAATTCTTAGCTCAATCTAAGGTTTATTGTTTTGTTATCGCAGTTAACGTTTTACTGTAGGAAAACTGAACTTGGTACCTCAGCTGCAATGAAAGGATGTTTATGGTAAACTTCCCTTCCCCAGTTTCCTAATTTACCCAATCCTAAAAAGCCTAGACCTTTACAGACTAATGCTTTTGTGCAGACCTGGACAAAAACTGTCAGTGTAAAGCAACCTATATGATGAAAAATATGCAATTTACAGCCTGAAACTAAAGTTATGTTGCTTAAAACAACTATTTTTTAGCTTAGCTGTTGGAGAGGCGGAAGTGCTAAAACTATCTACAGCTTAGTTTTGCCTAATGCAAGAGCTTAAGGCATGAGACAGACACAAGACTAATGTGGAAAAGGGGCTGTAACTTTACTGGAGCTAGAAAGCTGGCTGTAGTCAAGATGCTAATACCTCTGATGAGTTTCCTGTCCTTGGATAAAACACCAAATCTAGGTTAAAAGCTCCTCCCCGCTTCAGGAACACAGCCAGAGATTAGGCTAGGTGTCAGGACCTACTCCCAGCGGATCATGTTGCTTGGAGGAGCTACATGGCAAATGCTCTTCTGCTGCAGGGCCAGATCCAGACCTCTCTGGGTAGAGATCCGTCCTTGGCAGTGAGTCCTGGCTTAAATATTAGCTTAAATATTAGCTACCTGCCAGTCATGCTCTTTGGAGCTGGCTTTTCAGGAAGATAAAAGCACCCAAAGCACCAAAGAAAAATCTACAATCATTGACACTGGGCACATGGTCAGAGGAATGCTGTCTGGGCAAAATACAAAAGGCAGCAATAAAACATCCTGCTGCTGTGAAGCTTTCCCATCCAGCCTCATGGAAACCAGCCTAAAGCCAGAGAACCCTGTCTGTGAAGGAGGTGGAAAATTTCACAAAGTGAGAAAAACTTGAACCTTTGTGAAGAATCTGGACCCACCCTCCCAAGCGCTGTAATAGGTGATAGCCTTGCATGTGGCATGGGACCTTGTCTCGTCCCGCTGGTGTGGACCATGGGGTGTCTTGCAGCATCTTCACCACCCCACTTCCCTACGCAAGCCTAAGGAAAGGAAAATTCCCTTGGGAAACATTTTCCCTTTGGCATGCAGGACTGCCTGACCATGAGTTGGAAAGAAACAATTGCACATCCACTGACAATCTAACACACTGTAATTTTAGGGGCTTTAACCCTATTATATTTGGGAGAATTTTTCTTGACTTTTGGATGTTTGGGGCTGGCAAAACAGCCTCAGTGGGTGATATTTGGTGTTTCCTGGATTTTCCATGCAAGGTAAGCCAACAAGTCTGAAGCAGCTGGGACTGGCCAAGTCCTCTTCCCTGTCATGCAGACTCATGATGTGCTAAGGAAGCTCTACAAGTGGAGGCTCAAAGGTGAGACGGCAGTGGAGGGAGATGAAATTTTGGCTGCCCATTTGACATCACTTCAAATGACTTTTAACATCCAGGAGGAGAAAATACAGTGAAAATCTCTCCCTGCATGTGCAGGACGGTAAACATAAGACCCTTCTACTGAAGCCCCAACATGTGATGGTCCTTAATTTGGATGGAATTTTGCTTCCACCTCCTCACTGCTGGTGATGAATACCCCCCAGTTTGCCCCAGAAGCATTGTACCTGGCCATGTGGAAAATGACAACTGTCTGCTGTGGAAAGAGAGGCAGATTGGGTTGTGGTTACTGATCCTGTCTGCGGCTAAGGGCCCGCTGATGGAGGAGCCTACATTCAGCCTTTAAAGATGCTCCTGCCTTCCAGAGGTGGTTGGCAGAAGTTGCTGATGTCTTTGGCTGCCCTGAGTGTCCCTCATTCAAAGGTCCTGCATGGAATTCCTTCCTCTGCCAAGTGGTTAAAAAAAAAAAAAGGAAAAAAAGAAGAAGAAAAAAATTAGACTTCCACTTAAAAAAACAGTTTGGAAAATATGTTGCTTAAAATCAACCCCCATTTAAAAAAATTAGTTCAAGATGTTGTCACTTCCCGAGCCAGGAGACATTGGGAGCACAATGCAGGAAGCCTGTCCAGCCCCTGCACTGCCGTCGGACAGGGACAAGTTATTATAGTGTGGGTGAGATTAAAAAGGGTTCTGAGCACCCAGACAAAATTTTCCTTTGTCTCTGTGCAGTGTGCGTGTAACCCAGTCTGTGACCTGCACTGACCAGGGGATGGAAAAGAGGTTCAAGAGTTTTACCTCTATGAAGTCATTTGTTTCAGACAAATTGCAAACAGCAACACAGATCCATCTGTGGTAAAGACTATTTCTGCCATGTTGTCAGTGGGATGTTGCTAAACAGGGCTGCCACAGACTCTCTGCACCCCACAGGCCACCCTCAGGATATCAAATTGTCAGGGAGAGATGCAGTAGGATGCTGATGGCAAGCAATCACAGAATCATAGAATGGTTTTAGGTTGGAGGGGACATTAAAGATCATCTCATTCGAAGCCCCCTTCCTTGAGTAGGGACACCTGCCATTAGACCAGGTTGCTCAAAGTCCCATCCAACCTGGCCTTGAACACTTACAGTGATGGGGTGTCCACAGGTTCTCTGGCAACAGGTTCCAGTGTCCCACCACCCTCAAAGTAAAGAATTCTTTCCCAATATCTGATCTAAATCTACCCTTACCCTAATGCAGGAGGACCATGAGTCAGCTATGAGAGACATCGGAAAAATTAAATCATTTAAGTGAGCAAGAACCGTGCTCTGTGAGTCTGTGTTTGTGTTTGTTAGGGTATGATACACACACCAAAAGCACTGAGGCATTAAGATGCCTGTTATTGGTTATTCTATTACCACAATATCTGTGTTCCAGCATGACCATGCAATCACATTCACAATTTATTTCAGAACTGGGAAAGGAGAGGAGGAATAGCTTTTTTCTCTTTAGCACTTCAAGATCAGATCCAAATCTCTTTAAAATTGATGGGCACCTTTCCAATGCTTTCAGGTTTCAGCATATAGCCTAGCTATAGTAGAACAAATGGGGATCATTATTTAGGCAGATAAACCTTCCATCACCTTTAACTAGCAGTAACTTTCAGTGTGACAGAACTCATATTTGGGAGTCAGTACATTGCTTGCTAACTCTCTAACAACACTGGGAGATAAGTTTTTTTGGAATTGAACATTTAAAGGAGATGTAAACTGGAATCTGCAGTGCATAGGCTGCAGGAGCCCCTATATTTTCTTCTCTTTCTTTTTTTGTTCCTGATTTCCTTAGCTTCAGCTTCCCCTTTCTTTGCTTTATCCTACATCTTCACTTCAGTGAGGCAATGCTCAGTGTACAGAACATGAACTCCAAGTTGAATTTCTTTCTTTGAGGCAACTCGAATTTGACCTTTCTCCATTTCTTTAGCTTTTCAGCTCTTTTCCGCATCTTGTAAGTTAAAATACATGGTATTGTAGTGTGAAATAAAAAGAAAAAATCGAAAATTTTATTTTCAATGTATATTATAGTAGACAGAACCACTGACAGTGGTATGCCACTGGCTGGACACAATAATCTGAATTTTTTTTTCCCAGGCTAAACAATTTTCTGAGTCTATGAGAAAGTTTAGTAAGTGTATAATTTAATATAATTTTGTAATTGTTTATATCTGCAATTAGAACTTACAGATTTTTTCCTCAGTATTATCTGTATACATTTCTGAAGAATAATAAAAATGAAGTTTAAAAGGTCTAAAATATACTCTAAAGTAACTTTCACATACAGAATATTATAGCATGGAAGCTGGATCTTTGTGGATTGTCTGTAGAAAGCACTTTCTTTCCTTTGATTAATGTTACCAAAGTCTTGACTCCAATTTTGGAAAGTGAATGTCAGGAGTTATGTTTCAAGAGAATTTACTGGCAATTGAGATATTAATTTTTTGGGGTTTTTTTCAGGGGTTGAACATTTAATAAACCAATCTTTGATAATATCTTTAAAGTGCTTAAATGTGAATTTAAGAAACTGAATTGTGAAAGATGAGTTTGTTTCATTTAACAATTTTTTAAAAAGATTGTTTCCTGTAAATTAAGATCCATACCTGTACGATGATAAGGTTTAATTTCATAAAGTGGTTTGAACAAACAGAAATATTTTTCCCCTCTTACTCTAAGACAATACACTGCAGAGATTAGCAAATACATATTATTTGCTTCTTCAGATTTTGATAGAAAACATTTGTTTTCTCATCAAAGTATTAGAAGTCCCATTTTATCATCAGCTGTAGGAGTATTCAATCCATATTTAAGTAAATGAATATTATAGCTACAGACTTCTAGGTCTGAATTTCAGATCAGCTGATTGCAATAATAATACTGCAAGAAATTAGTTATGTGATAAAGGAGGATAAAAAATAAATCTAGGAAATGAATCACTTCATGATATTTCTATCTAAAGGATAATTCATGACAACTTTTGTTAAAATTTGCAGTATAAGGCAATAATACTTGCAACAACAACCAAAATTTAGAAACCTGAATCTATGGCTTTGGATTTTTTTTGTTTGTTTGTTTTGGATTTTTTTCGTTTGTTTGTTTTACAGATACAAAGCTTAAAAATTCCTGATAAAGTGAAATATTTTGTTTATATTCATTAGAGAGATATGAAATGAGTCACTAAGTCTTTGACCTAAATGTCTGCTTGCTTGTGTGTTATCTCCAAAAGACAGAACAAAGTGTTATTGGGCTACAGGTTATTTTTCAATGTGTGGGTTACTTTCAAAATTAAATAAAAAACTATTTCTACTTGGTTATATATGTTTGTTACCTAGTGCTGCTTTGCCCTCTTTCATATGTCCATTTCTCACATCAAAATAGGATTCACTTCTGTCCGAAGTTTCTTCCTAAATTCAAAATATAAGAAAAGAAGGTCAGAAAATAAGAGGTTAACTATAACTTCTAACACTGTAAATACATTCAAGCCATAAATAGTAAGGTGATTTGGTTTCTTAATGTTTACCGTGACTTTAAAATGAATAGTAAGGAATCTCCAGTGCTGGAAAATTGAAGATTATTAGGTAATGAATATCAACCAGAACTTAGATGTTAGAAATTGGGGCATAAAGCAGGCCAAAGCTGTGCTGGCTCTGAAGGAGTAAGGGTTAGGAGCAAGACTCACTGAGTTTATGCCAGAGAAATTCTCATTTGAACAAAACATTCCACGAAATCCACTGTACCTTGTCTGTGTTCCAGCAGCTTTCACAAAGGCAAGGCATCACAGTGGGACATTTTCCTGCTTACCCCATGCAGTCTGGTGCAGAGCATTTCAGATCTCCAGTTCAGACTGGAGGTTGGATGTTGGATGTTGGGTGCCACAATGGCAAAAACATGGACAGTCATTGTCTGGGAAGATAAAGCTTGATAAGGAGTTTCCTTGATGCCCTTGGGTTAATCTTTGGGCTAGACTTTGAAAATGCCCATTTGCAGTCCTCCACTGAGGGTCTGGGTCTTGTTTTGAGTTAATTTACCTTGAATAGATGAGGAACTTTGTGTCATAAAGTCTTGGAGTTAGCACAGTATTAAACTCTGGATTTTTGTGTAGATTATCTCAGTTTTGCCCAGTTGTGTTCACATCTTCTCTTGGAATCCTTGAAAAACTCCTTGTGGCCTAAATTTGAGTCCTCTCAAAGAATTTCATCCAAGTGAAACTGGCTATCCAGATCATTAGCAGAGGATGCCACAATCTACACTGTATGGAAACCTCAAGCAACAGGGACCTCTTGGAGTCGCACATACCTGTACATGCATTACAGCTTGGGAGGCCAAACCTTTTCTGTTCACCATGTCAGGATGACATTTTGTGGTGCTCCAGGTGCACTGAGGTTTGACCCATGGGCTCTGTGCACCAAACAGGACACCCAGGCAACATCACAGAGCCACTGAGCAATGCTGACAAGCACTGAGCTGAGTAAAGAAAATCCAATTTGTGCTGAGCACCAACACTGAGTCTTGGCCTTATGAAATGCACTCACTGGCAGAAGACTGCTTCTGCTTTCTTTTTCACAGGAGCCAAATCTTTAATCTCAGCGAGTGCCACCCCTGAGCAGTCTGGCATGTGCTCTTGGGGGCTGCTGAGATCCCAGCAGCCTCCTGCCAGGAGTTCATTAATTACAAGAACAGGAGCTCTGCCTGTGTGCTGCGCCAGCGTGTGGCTTCCAGGTCTTTGACGGTGTGTGTTTATGCAACAGCAGACAGTGCTGGCGTCTGCTGCGCCTGGCAGGGTGACAAGGAAGTGACACTAAATTCAAGGGTGTGCTCATTCGCCGCTTACATGGAAATATCCTGCCTTCATCATGCCAGAGAGCAGCCAATGTCAGCGCTCAGAACTGTGAGGTCACTTCCCCCATATCATGTCACTTGTCTCCTGGGGGTACTTGCATGGACAGACCAGCAAAGTTGATGGGATTCACATTTTGTTTCAGAGGCGGTTGACCATCACTTTGCTAATGAGGTCAGTGGAAATGGAGACAAGACTGAGCCAGGCTGAGCCATGGACCTCTCTGTTATAACCCTTGGAGCTGCCCAACTCCAGAAGGGTTGTTTTCCTGGATTTCATAGACAGAAAGTAGTATGCAAGAGTCAGTGACTTGCTCGGTGCCAACCAGAACAGCTCCACTGGATGTTGTGGACTGACCCTGTTCTGCACCGCACAAATACCTGGCACAAGGTCTTTTGCACCTCCTGACTGCTATGAATCATCGAGATTCCAACTGAAATGTAAACACATTTTAAGACAGTTTAAAAATGTAACGTTAGTGCTTAGTTTCTTGACTGCAAGCATCAAATCTGACCAAGGCAGCTATCTGTAATTTTAGAATATATCAAGAAGATTTATAGATCTCAGGAAAAACTCTTTTCCATTTCCCTGGCGATTTAGTATTCCACTTGCTTTATAATTTCAGTCCATCTTTAGATCCTGTGGAAACAACACTAAAGCTAAACGTAGAACAAAAATGAGCTCACACCATCTGGAAAAACGTCTTTCTTGGAGAGGCCATGTTTAACTTAGGAAGACCCCTACCAGGGTAGCAGGAGCTCAAATGAAAAGCTTTTTGTAATAAATGTACTTTAAGGGTTTGTACAGTGGTACAGAGCATTACACTCTCTGATAACCTTGTCAGGATTTGCCACAAAGGAGCATCAAAAAAGAAATTATTTCATGAGCAGACATCAACCCTCTTTAATGTTAGACTGAAACAAAGGGTTTGAGGTATAGGAAGAAGAGAAGATGAATAAGACTGAAAAAGCTTAATATAATGACTATAGAAGTGATGGAAACTTCCAAACACGCTATAACCACTGCAAGTAAAATGAAGAGTAAATAACCACAGCAATAGTAACCAGTGTGTTTATGATGTGGTAATCACATATGTTACCCTTCTATTGTGCATACATGCGTGACATTCAACTGAATATAATACGCCATTAGGAGTGAGGGGTGAGGTGTTCTCAGTTGCCATCTGAAAAGGGATGAAGCATTTTAGTACCAGAGAGGAAATATTTATAATATGCATGTGAGTTCAAAAAATGGAAGCAGCAGAATGGAGTAACTGGACAAACAAAGTGGTATGAGAGAGCTTGGAGCAGAGGCCAGCCATAGGGCAGATAGAGGAGGGAAGACTTCTGACACAAAAGTATAAGCTTAAACTTCAATGAGTGGCAGCTGAGCCCTGCAGCTACTGCAGATAACTTGAAATAAAATTCTAGGAGCTATAGAGTGAACTGGCCTGTGCTCTTCCGAGAACTGCATAAATTACAGTCACTAACTTTCCTTCTTAGAGTTTTCCAATCTTTCATTAAGAAATTTCACAAGAGGTATTAAAAAATGCAATGACCAATGAACAAATAAGGAGCCCAGATCATTTTCATACTGGACCTGGAACCAAAGGTATTTGATAGATTCTGTCATGGTGCTCCTTCTTTCCTGGCTGCAGATTATAGAGACATTGATGCCCCTGATACTGAGCACTGCAATATCAATCTTGAATTGTTTACTGGGATGTCTGCTTTCCTGTCATATTTGCTTGAAAAGTGTGGCTGAAAGTCTGATCTGAAGCAGAATACTTTATTTCTGTTTTCTGATGCTGTGCAAAGGGTGAGACTAATCTTTCATTGTCTGTCAGCAAAATAAAAAAATGACCTCTCTATCTCCCACTGTCCTTGATTCCATACTTGCATAAACTCACTTGAAAGTTTTATCTTTCAGCTTTCTAAAAGACTAGATGATGCAGTAGTCCAGATGTTCTTCACAGAAGGCTGTATTACAAATAATTGCCATTACAACCAATGAACAAGAACTTGTAGGCATTCTCTGGCACCCTTTTTTTGGTGCAGTTGGCCAATTATGGTACTTCAGCAAGTATGGTGATGGAAGCAAGTGGTTTTACTCAGCAGAGGTTCCTGCTGACTGGAAGGAAGACAGTGTTGTTCCAGTTTACAAGGGCATGAGGGAGACCTTAGGAAACTACAGACCTGTCAGCCCAGTCTCAGTGCCTGAGAAAATTATAGAGAATATCACACTGGGTGCTGCTGACAGGACAAGGCAATCATTAGACACAGCTAACATGGGTTCACAAAAGGAAGTCCTTTATAATTTATTTAATATTCTTCTAGCATAAAGTCACCCACCTTTTGGATGAGGGGAAGGCAGTGGACAAAGTTTTTTTGGATTTCAGTTTATTATGGATTTTGATTCTGTCCCTCACAACATTCTTCTAGACAAGCCATCTGACTATCTGACTATGAAGTGAGCAGGCACATGGGTCAGTGGGTGAAGAATTGAGTGAAGAGCAGGGCTCAAAAAGTTGTAGGGAATCTGGCTGGAGGCCAGCGAGCAGCACTGTTCCCCAGGGCTCACCTCTAGAGACAGTTCTGTTCAATATATTTATCAATGATCTGGAGATAGGAGTAGGAAGTTTGCTGATGATGCTAAACTGGAATGTGCTGTTGGCTCTCTTAAGGGACAAGAGGCCTTGCAGAGGCATCTGGATAGATTGGAGCACTGAGCAACCATCAATGGCATGAAACTGAACAAGAAGAAATGCTGGGATGGAGAAATACTTTCCACAAGTATGAATTGGGAGTGGCATGGCTGGAGAGCAGCCCCACAGGAAGGGGTCTGGGGCTGCAGGCTGAGAGCAGGCTCAATACAAGTTGGCAATGGTAAACCCATCTCGGGATGCATCAAATAAGCATAGCTGGTCAAAAGCATAAGCAGCTGGTCAAAAGGGGAGGTTGTCCTGCTGTATTTAGCACTGGTGCAGGGTCATCTTTACCCTTGTGTGTCCCAGAATTTAACAAGGATGTGAAGGTCCTTGAATGCATCCGGGGGGGGCAGCAAAAGAGTGAAAGAGCTGGAAGCCATGTCTTCTGAGGAGCAGCTGAGGACAGGGGCTTAATCTAGTTTGGAGAGAAGGAGGCTGAGGCAACTTCTCTGCTCGCTGCAGCTTCATGAGAAGGGGAAGGGAAGAGGGTACCCAGTGCCAGCATGCATGGGAATGGCTAAAAAGCTGCTTCCAACAGAAAGGATATAACTGGAAAAAGATTTTAATTTATGTTTCTGACTCTCTTTCGGGGCAGATGTTTACAAGCATTACCACAATGTGCAGCTGTAGCCAGGAGCAGGTTAATGTAATCCTCAGATTAGCTTGAAAAACCATCACTTGAAGTCTGGCAAAGTTGGAAGCAGAATTTTGCAAATCCCCTACATATTGTGGAGAGCCATTTGCTGGCGGGACTGCGCGGGGAGAACAGATTTCTGTCTTACTCGTGTGTCTCTTGGGGCAAGGAGTTAATGGCACAGTTTGTATCCAACACAGTTGCTATGAACTCCACCTCTCCAGGCAAGTTTGCCCATAGAGTTTCTTGGAATATTCTGAATTATGGGCTGTTTATCTTCCTGGTGAGTGTCCTTCACCCAGGCTATCACTCTGGAGAGAGTGAATATGACGGTCTGTAAACACCATTCCTTCATAGGACGTATTTCTTTTGACCACACATACTTCCCGGAGCCTGCCATATAGAATAACCCAAACAATGGGACTGCCTGGAGCCAAAAGAAGTGGTGCCAGGTGAACCCAGTCTCCTTCAAATCAGAGGCAGACACTGGGTCAACCCACAGATAATGCAACAGTCTTGAAAATACGCAACTGATATTGCAAAAAACCTGAAAATTATCTCAAAAGTATTAACCTTTACCAGAAAGTAAGGAAAAGCAGATAAATGACTGATCCACAAAGAAGGCCCTTTCTTGGAAAAAACCCTCAGAAGTTTTAAGAATGTGATTTTCTCTGTTTGGTAATGCATTTTTATGCATGAATTTGTATTCTGGCATTCAAAAAATTCAACCCCCAAACATTCCTACATTTTTCTTCTCTGTTTTTAAATTATTTTGATTTTTAACCTTTTAGAAGGAAGAATAATAACCAAACTCATGTATTACTTTGGATGTAAAAGTTGAAACTATTTGGGTTTATGAATACAGATCCAGCAGTCCCTGTTTCCTGAAAAGTGAGAATAAGGATTGGTTACACTCACAAAGAAAAGGAGTAATGCTTGGTATTTTCCAAATTCTGACACACCTTGATAACATACTTACGAACCACACTTTTTGCCTTCCAAAACTTTCTCTGCTGTGGCTCTTGAGTAGTGATGCATGAAAAGCATCCCTGTGTCTGCCTGGTGCTTGTATTGCCCACATGGAATGCTGAAAAGTGGCAGCTCCTTATGGGGCCCTTCCAAGCACAGGCTGTTTTGCACAAGCAAGAAGCCCTGAAGAAATGGAGCCAAGGGGAGAGCAGAGCTCACTCTCCCTTTAGGTTTGCAGTGGGCCAGAGAGAGCCAGGGCATGTGTGGTGCCTTGGAAGCACAAGTGCAGCAGGCAGGAACAGAGTTGGAAAGGCCTTGAGAAGCCCTGGCAAGGGCCTTTGCTCAATGACACATAGGACAAGAAGAAACCCCTGGAGGTCACCCTTGGAGCCTAGAAAGTTGCCTTTCCCCAGA
The DNA here is from genome assembly GCA_037834095.1 of Argya squamiceps. Lineage (NCBI taxonomy): Eukaryota > Metazoa > Chordata > Aves > Passeriformes > Leiothrichidae > Argya > Argya squamiceps. The sequence continues at coordinate 48,022,038 of JBBMKD010000102.1, read as the reverse complement.
TGTGGGGCATTAAGGGTCACCTTCATGGGGCATGAGAAGCAGGCAGCAACCTGGCCATAAGGGACCCTAGAAACCCTGACCAGTGGTCATACTTGATGCTGCAGAGGAAGGCCAAAAAGCCATGGAAAATTATGCCAATCTGTCCCACAGAAAAATTCCTTCCTGATCTCAGCACCAGTGCAGGCTATTCTCTAGGCATATGTCTAAGATGGGTTTTGTTGTCTCACAGGTTGATCAACACTTCCCAGAAGATATCTAAAATCTATTATCCCTCAGCCTGGAGCTGTCTCAGGGTCTTGTGAAAGTGGCCACACTCAAATGGATGCTGAACTAGCACATCCTGAGCCAATTAGCTCTGGCTGTACTATTTGCATTCCTATACTGTGCTGTATTTAGCAATAATCCAGACTGGAAGTAACAACTTCCTATATAGCTGGCACTGAGTGCCACATCAAAATAAAAAAATAGTCACATTTTTTGGCCACTGTAGGTGGAAATTTTTTTGGAAGTGCAAGCGAAACTTCACTTTTTTCTTTTACTTTAGGTTTTAACTATGGCCATTGATGGCCTGGTACGAGGTTTATGTCTCATTCCAAACCTAGTTTTTGCTATGGGCTGCTGTTACACAGCAGGGCACTTTAGTGTGAGGGTTTCCAGTACAAAGCAAGTGCTGTTTACAGCACTGGAGTGCAGCAATTCTGCTCACGCCCTCAGGTTCAGGTGGCCCAAAGTTCACTGTAGTGCTCAAGACACCTGACCAAACACACACCACCAATGTCTGCCTTCTCTACAGCCCTTTGCCAGCCATGTTTCAGGCAGCTGCCATGGAAATAAAGGGGAAGTTTTAGTGATGTATTGTGTTTGGCCGCCCTTGCTTGGTGCTTTTGGCTGGCAGGGACATGTCTCACCATCGAGGCAATATCCAACATTTCCTTCTGCTGTTTAAAAAGATCCTCTAGAAGGAGATATTTTGTTAGTGAGCAACCCATCTGACATCATGCTAGAGCTGCTCTAATATAGGCAACATTGAGGTCCAGTCTTTGAAGCACAATAATGCTTTGCTTCCTTCCTGTGGCTTAGCTTTTGCAACTGCCCATTTCATGAGTCCAGCTCAGGTGGCTCAGTGATGGGAGAGGCAGCAGGTGTATAGGAACTTGTCCTACTTTGCTCCATTCTGGACTTTGCCCTCTGATTATTACTCCTAATGTTTCCCATGGGGACCATCAGTCCTTTTTATCCACATCTGTAAGAGAGAGACTGTTGGAACAAATAATCCTAAGGGCAATATCATTTTGGCAGTGTGAGCTAGCACAAGGTGGAAATTAAATGAAGGGAGTTCGGCGCTTTCAATGTCCAAATTCAGCAGCTCTGCTAAGAAAACTTTTCTTGGAATTGAAAGAACAGGGTCATAAGTGCTGACTGTTTATTTCCACCAGCTAGAGATTATTTCACTCTTAATCTATTCACTTCAGTGAGAGGTGCAAATGTTTGGTACTTCCCTGAAGCAAGTGTGAAAGGCCAAATCCATCCAAGGCCTCCTTCCTTCTGCAGGGCACCCAAAAGCCAAGGAAGCACTGGTCTCTGCAGGGCCATCAGGCACTGAGTGAACAGCATCTGTGTAAGCAAACCCCATGAGTGCTCTGTCAGACTGGTCAGGTCTTTCAGGTATTCATATTGCCCAAAAAGAAGTGCCCAAAAAGAAAAGATGTTTAGGAGACTTTGAATTTGAATTTCGGTCCCCATAATAAATGTCAATTAATAAAACAGGCTGAGAAGAGGCATGCAAACATGGTTCTCCATCTTCCTTTCTTCCCCCTCCCACCCCATCTTTTCTTTGGGGTGTGGTTGACTGATTTTTTTGGGATACCACTCTGCTGGCATATTTTAATTTTGCATTATCTCATTTCTTTTTTCACCTTGCTCTATTATTGCTGTTTTTCTCCCCTTCTCACCTACATGAAACATGAAATTTACAGATTTCTGAATAAGATTTCCAATCTAGGATGTCCCAGCAGGCTGGAAACAGAGAAAAATGTCTTCAGTTTGGGTAAGCCTTCTTCCATGGTACGGGACACTGCCTGTTGCTCATAGCCTCCTCTGTGTTCAAGCAAGCACATTTGACAAAACAAAAGATTCAGAACAGATCCTGTGCTGGCATAAAACATTGTATTTCTTTGGAAATCTGCAGAGTACTGAGCCAACAGACAAGTAAAGAAACCCGACTTCTTTGACAGGACTGGGTCTGCAGGAAGAAGCAATGTCTTTAATTAGCTGAACTGGTATCATTGCAAAAGCTGCCAGCTTTAGGCAAGAGCTCCTCTTCAAGCCTACAACAGAAACAGCTTCTTTCAAAGCTGAATGCCAGTTGAGAGGGATTATTCAGAGTTTAGTCCTTCTGACAAGCTGAGTTATTTATTTACTTTAAAGTAGAAGTTGTAAGGCTGAAAAAGTTTATATGAAAGCTATGGATTGCTTTATAGATACGGTATTTGTTCCACGACAAATCTTTGGAGCTTTCTATGTACTATTTCTTTAATTCAAAAGTCAACATTTTCTGAAAATAACTTTTACATAATTTCTGTAGAAGAATGCTGGGAGAAAACATTTTGTTTTCTGTCTCTCTATGAAGCAACTGCTCAAGAATGAATTATGGTCCTGCATACAGGATTTAGTACAGGACCTTACTTTTATTAAAGTAAAAGCAATGTGGGCTGCCCAGCATAGTTCCCCATCTCCTTTGAAGAGATGTGGTGTATTTCCTGGAGTTGTGTCTACAGACTCTGCAGAGCCCAGAGTTTTAACACTGTCATCATGGTTGGTAGCCACTTGGGCCACCAGAAATGGTATCTCCATTGTCACTCATCATTACTTTCAGCACTTCCACCTCCTGTGCTCTTGCCAGTGCAAAGCGCTGCCAAGATCAAGAATGTCCTTCTTTATACAAGTCACTGATTATGGGGTATTGCAGCAATAAACAGGGGTTGCTTCATGGCACCAAGTCTGTGGTAAAAAAACCCCAAACTCAACACCCATATGAACAAGTGCCCCATCAAATTAACAGAAGCAGCTCTCATACAAAAAAAAAGGAAACAGGCGAAGAAACCACATAAAAAAATTAATTTCAAAATGGCACGGCAATGGAAAGATAGGAAGGGCTTTTCCCACAACTTTAAAAGCCCTATAGGCAAGCGGAGGCCTGCCTGCCCTGTGTGTGGGTACAGCGAGGTCCCTGACAGACCTGAAGAACGAAGATGGGACAGTGGGGACAGGCTGAAGGGCACTGTGTGGCCACACAGGGGCTGTCACAGGCTGCTGGACAGGGGCAGTAGGCATGAGTACAAGCCCCTGCCAGACAGGCTGGGATGGCAGGGGCAGAGGTGATGGGAACAGGAATGCATTCCCCATGGAAAACAAAACTGAGTCACTGGCCTGGCCTGAAGGATAATTTTGGTGCAGAGGGTGAAACCCAGCCCTCTCCTTCAGCATGACATGGGCTGTGACGTAGAGCTGGCAACTCAGCTGCTGCTGTTTCAGGAACGTCAAAGCTGTTTATCAGCCCTGAGCAAGCGTGGGAAAAACCTTGGCGGGGAGCAGGGCGAGCCCAGCAGGTTTTCCTTTCATTTCCTCTCCTTCCCTTTTGCTCACGAGCCCCTTTGCCCGGCGTCATGGAAGCCTGAGCTGAGCCCAATTAATGGTGACGGTCAGGTGCTGAGGGCATGAGCAACACCCCCATGCACGGAGCGAGCATGCAGGGGCACACAGGGTAAGCCCAGACGTGTAACATACACACGTAATTTTATTCCACGTTGGAAGGTGGGGCTGGGAACCCTCCAGGACATTGGTGCTACTGCCCCAATTCCTCCAGGCCTCGGAGGGTCCCACTGGCACAGGCAGTGTTGGCTCAGAGTTACCACAATCAGGAAGGCAGAAAGCAGAATTAATGTTCCCACCTCGCGAGGTGGGAAAGAAAGGAGTCTGAAGTAGATTTCTATGGATGTGGTTGTGAGAAGATTAATTCTTCAGTCTTCAAAGGCAGCAGGCAGCACTCTTTTAAAGGCACACACATTCTTGCAGATAAACACCCAGGTCATCAGTCACGCACTCACACCTGCAAAACGCATAGTGCTGGACTATTTGTCTTTGATTCAAACAAAATATCATACTGCAGCTATGTGCATCAATTCATTCAGGATGCAGTTTTGGGTTCTATGCTGAAATACCCATAACAAATCACATATATCACCCTGGAGTGTGTTGAATCAGTAGGCACTCTAAACTAGTGTTTGGAAATTTATGCTAACATCTTCAGAGCAGCATCTTGTCCTACATTTCTGACAGTTTTCTGGGACTACTGAGTGAATTGTAAGCTTTTTTCCTCTCCCCTTACAAAGCAGTAAGTGCTCAGGATTGTTTAAAAAGTTTTCCAAGCTTGCTCCATTTATTCCTATGCCTAAGTGCAGATGTAAAGAGTAAATCTGTAAGTGTCTGAGTCCATGCCATACATGCAGCCTCCTGGAAAGACTGTGACCTCCAGATTTTATAGCCAAGGACCTGATTTTGTTAATGTCCCAAAAAGAATATAAGAGTATCATACTGTTTAGAGATTTCTTGACTAAAATTGACTTTGACAATGTGTTTCTTCCTATGTTCTTCATGAAAGTTGGCATCTCCTGGTAAACAGCAGCACTTCCATGGTGTGCAGCATGGCTTGAGGTAGCAAAATCTGTCCCTAATAATAGAGTTAAGCAAACTGTTAAAATAGGAACTGAACCAAATGCCCAGATCTCCTCCCCAAACTCAAATGGAACCTTTCTTTGAGGTTCAGGAATGTTTGGTTAACTTTAAATTAAACAATGTTGTGTTTCTACACATCCTGCTTTCGGCGAAGACTCCAAGCAGAAACACAAAAATATGGCAGGCACATCTATGTTTGCACTATTTCTGGCCCAGCTGAAACTAGGAAACACTGGAAATCTCACAAAATCAGCTTTGCCTCACAGACTATCCAGCTACCAGGTTCTGTTGCTGTAACCTCACAGAATACAATATAACTCATGTAGATACCAATTTACTATTAATTTTTCACCAAATAACTGTGATAAACAAGTTTCCCAGACTATCAGACACATGACCCCCCATTTTTATTCAATTGTGGCAGCATACTATATAGCTACCTTATATTCCTTTTATGCTCCTTATCATTGAGTCACCGGTGTAGTTGCCTAAAGACAAAATGCCTCTTGTGGTACTCAAAAAACCAAAGCACATCATAGCAAAGATAACAAACCAGGTATCTGTGTGTGGTACTTCATATTTGGTTTGTGGCTAATTCAAAATACGTAATCCGGAATTTTGCTGCTTGATATCTCTTTGACAACTCTCTATATTGGATTTGTAGAACATAAATATGAAGACAACACCACTGTTTTAGAGGAATATATTTAGCCATATAAAATTGCCCTGAAAGTCAGGGAAAAATTTTTAAAGCACTTTTGTGCACCAGACTTTTGCAAAATTGCAAATTCATATTTAAAGGAACATTTAATGCTATTGCTGGAAACTATATCACTGTCAGCAAAACATAATACAGACACCCTGATTACCCAGCTATCTGCTCGACCGCAACAAAGCCATCCCAAACGATTCAGTACCACAGCTTCATGCTTGCTAGCCAGATTTATTATATTTTCCAGATTCTAACAAGACACATATTAAGAAATGCATGTTAATCATTGTCCTAATGAGAACAATATGCAGTTAGCATTTAGAGTGTCACACAAAAAATACAGAAGGCGAGTATGGAATAAATGCACTCTAAATTCAAGGAAACTCAATCCTTCTTTCTACTAGAGAGTTTCAGTGAAATGGCCCTCTGCAAGAGAAATTTTTAATGAACTAGCTAAATTTTAACCAGCATGTATATGTGCTTTCATTAAGCATGGGCAAAGTAAAATGCCATTCTGACCACAACTGTGAAAGAAAAACAACCACTGTCCCACTTGCTTACGTACAAAAAGCTATGAGTATATAAAGCACTAATAGCCTGCCCAGCATCTCTCCTCTGGAGACACCAAACTTCCCAGTGTTTACATCCGTTTGCAGCCAGATGACTTCTGGAGGAAACAACTACCCAACACGTGTAAGAGGACAAGAATCTCTCTTTAAATTTATTTGCAAGTACTAAACAAAATGCATAACTTACAGAATAAACCAGTTAACCTCATTTGGTAAAAGTGCAAAACTCATCACACTTCCGAGAGCCTCAAAGGTGCATGAAGGTTTGGTTTGAATTTTCTAATGCAAAATCTATGCACTCCCTGCACTTTTTTGGTTATGTGGAGATAATAAGATTTGAGGTGCTGATGAAACAGCAAATAAAACAAGCATCAATGGAGTGGATGCAAAAGAAGGCAAGATTGTCATATCTGCTTAGGCTGCAGTGCCTCGCTGCCACACTACACAGAGGACATCTAAAACTTGTGCCTCCCATTCCTCCCTCCCACCCCTCCTCACAGGTAACAGGTTCTGTCTTTCTCTGCATCCCAACCAGGCACTGTGTGAATGCTGATTCAGCCCTTACTAACTATGCATGAAGAACAGCTTTTCTTTTTTCAAACCTGCCTGGAATTATAAAGGTGTTTCCACACCCTGAGTGTAGACTGTTGAAAGTGGCTACAAAACATTAAAGCCGTTTAGAGTGCAGTACCGTTTCAACCCTTCACATAGGTTAAAACCAGTATTGCCTTGAAAAGTGAGTGCTGAAGTAAAATGTGACTGAAAATTGTCTCACCACACCCCACAGGAAGCCCTCTCCAAAAGGGAGATGCATTAAAATTTCAGCTTACTTCTTTTTGAAGGTGTACCTCTCTCTCTTTCCCTTCCTTTCCCACCATTCTCCCAAGAAACAGGAAAGTATTTTTTGCATGTCAGCAAGCATTGCATGAATAAAGCTACCCCAGTTTATTTTCAGAAAGAACAAAACTTAGCTGAAAAATTGACTACCAACTTCCTGAAGAGCAGAAAGAAAAAAAATAAAAACCAGCCAAAACAGAACACAAAGCAAAATAAAACCAAAATAACAAATATACACAATTTTGATGCATATAGTTTAAAATTATATTTTTCATTTAGGGATGAGGTTTTACGCAGGTTATCTTCCCCTTCAAGTCTCTAGAAGTAACAACAATGACAACAAAATTTAGCTTTTTCTTCTAGACAGTACCATTGCTGCTGTCTGCTTATGCTTTGTCTTCTTGAAAAAATAAATAATGACATCTTTGCAAAAGGAAAATCAACCTTAAATAAATAGTATCTAGAAATATTGTATTAATGGCAACTATACAACACTGCAAGTGCATCACTGAGCAGGTTAATGTGATCAAAAGATACCTTTTGTTTTATATATTTTACTCAGTTAGATGCTCATGTTCTCTCTCAAGTGAAAACTTACAAATTCCAAAAAGAGCAACATTTAGTTTGAAAAATCAGCTTAGATGTCAACACCTGACTACTAATAACCATCCTCTGGGCTAATACATGTTTGTCCAGGGCAGCCAGTGTCCACAATCAGCATTCATCTTTCATCCTCGTCAGCTGGGCTGTCTGGCAGGTGCTGGGAGGGGTGAACACGGAGGGGTCTGTGATGCCAGGCTGGATGTCAAAGAAGCGAGTGGAGGTTGTCACGCTGTAGTTCCTGGTGTAGGTTTCCTGCACTGGGTAACAGTCCTTGACGGTGTAAACGCCAACCCAGGATTCCACTGCAAACAACCGGAAATGTGACTACTTTAGGTGACAAGACAAGATGAATGGGTCATGGTAAAGTCTATTCAGATTCTCACTATAATTTTTTTTTAAAATTTCTATTCTTTTCAAACACTTCTAGCAGCTCATTATCTCAAGACTCCACTCAATGCTGATCTCCTCCAGGTATGTGATGTAGCGAGTCTGTCCCTTTTTCAGCTTCAGTTTAATTCCACAGTGTGCTAACCTCACAGGTGCTCCCTCGCTCTCTTTCCCCCTTGTTCTCTGTCATCACCTCTACCTTCTCCACTATGCTATTAAGGCAATGACAGCAATACTACTGAAGTGGTTTTCCTTGAATACCCTTTGCTTTTATCTCTCTTTTATTAATCTCGCAGACACCTTCTGTGATCGTTCTTTACCCCTTCAATCATACTCCATCCTGTTGTTTTCTGCATTTCAGATCTCTTGATAGCAGAAACTCATGATGTTAAAATTACCTACTGTGATCATAAATCAGTTCCTCTGAGGAATGCCTGTAACAAATTTTTCTAGTCCCAAGGACACTTATTTTCTCCCACTCAGCAGCAATCACGCACACTTATTTTCAATATTTTCAGTTTCATGTGGCTCTACCACAACCACATTACCAGAAATAAATAAATGGTGACATGAAACAGATATATACTGTATTCAAAGAAAGGGTGGCAAGCTAAGAAATATTTGAATACACCTCTTTTGAGCATGCTAATATACCAAAAACATTTTGACCTCAATTAATATGGTTTTGAGTACACAGAAATGGAGGAAACCTTTTACTGAACAAGTCCTCTCCCAGAATTTTAGAATAAAAAATCCTGCTTAAATATGATGCTACCCAAATAGCCTGCATCTCCTCTAAAACTTTTATAATTGTAAAACAAATATGATTTTTACAATCCAAACCAGTACTAGCTGAAAGGTATGTATATAGGTAGATAGGTAACTTTCACACATTGTGTTTATGAATGATCATACAGAAAAACACTGGAGATACAAAATAATACAGGATAGAAATCACACATCATTAATTGAATATATCTGGATATAAAGTTCCACAAAAATTCCAAAAAAATCAGATCTGAAAAAAAAATTATTGGAGTGAGAGGTAATTTGCCTCTTGCAGAATACCAGAGGATATATCAATCTCAAAGTTACAGAAGTCTAATGATCTTATCCTTTATTCTCTACTTCATTTATTCTACTTTTATTCAAGAAGGAAATATTTTCCTCTGGCTAAATGCTCAACTTTGTAACCAGCCTATATATTAGATGTCCATAACCATAAGTATTGCATTAGCTGAATTGTCCCATAAATTTCATGAAGGTTTTAAAATTATTTTTATAGTTGTCTGGGTCATCAATAAACCATAGATGAAACTGAGGGCAAAGTGCTAATAAATTTCTATGCATTCAAAATCTAACATACTATACCTTGGAAAATTCAGCCTCCTTTCTTTTACAATTCAAGTGCTCAACTGCCAAGTGCAGAACTAAGCCTTGAGAGCAGATATTTTTTACCAGTAGGGAGGACAACAAAATGTAGGCAAATATTAAGGATTACAGTGGTTGCAGAACCATGTGTAGACAAATATTGACGACCTGCTTTGTTTCTGTTACACAGACTCTAATTTGAGTGTGCCCCTAATTATAGTACCAATTCTTCTCTAGATAAATTCTGGATACAGGCTGCCAGATTCACACATGAAATGATGCTGTTCCATGTCAAACTCTGTATGGTATCAAATACAACACAATCAAGTCCCCTGAACATATTTAATCCTGCTGAGATATGAGATTTTCCTAAAAAAATGCATTGTTATTAAAATGATATTCTGTGCACAGGGCATTTTCATTACTTCTTCCAGAGAACTTTATAGAAATATGGAAAGATGGGGTGAAACATGAATAATTTTATTTTTCCTTGTGCAGCAGAGACATTGATTATTATTAAAATAAAACAAAAGCATGCACATACATCTCCTGGCTGGTTTTCTGTCAGACCATTCCTGTACCATAATTTCATCTCCAGGTCCCCCAATGTAGTACTGATCTTCATAAGTTGAATTGGCAGGAATATCATATGGATCCCACGGTTCTGTCAGAGCAATCTTCGAGCAAAGCTTTGTAACTTGCTCAATCTGAAACATCACTGCATCTTTGTAGAGCAATATATACTCAAAGAACCTGAAACATTAAGAAAAAGCAATTAATATATATATATATATAGTATTTTTCTATCCTAAGCAAGGAACATTGATGATATGTCAGCTTGCCTTTGACTTCTCAGTATAAGAATATTTCCACTTGCACTAAACTTTGCCAAACTTTGAGAAATGCTAACCAGTTGGGCTGAAATTTCCCATGCTGAAAGTTTCTCTCAGCTGATTCTTTCCAAAATAAATAAATCAGGCTGAACTGGTTCAGCCATTTCTGAGAACAACAGAACAACTTTTCTGAGAACAACTGAGGGAAAACATGTTATTATTCTTAGTTTTGTTTTGTTTTTAATAACTGCTTCATTAAAAAGCTCCACTGCCTCCATATTTTGGAGAAAGGACTTAAAATTTTGGCAGGGGAAAAGTTTTTATTAAAAGTTGCCCAGATTTGGCTAAGTTGTAAGCCTTTGAAAAAAATCTGCTTGCATAGGCTGGATAAATTCACTTCTCCATGAATGTGGTAGAACCCTCCTCTGTACTGGTTACATGTGGAATCTGCCATCCTCACAGATGTTTCTCCATTGCAACACACACAGCTGAAGGGGTGGTGGTGAAGGGGGAAGTACATGGCCCCAAAGTGCAGAACTGAGAGGGTCACCTTCCATAAGGCACAGTTCCTCTCTGGAAGCCACCAGACCCAAGAAGTAGTAAAAAGAAAAAGTAGAGGAGCAAAATAGTAAGGCAGACATAAGGAGAGGTGTGGAGCTCAAAGAGCTCGAGAGGCTAGAAGGTGAAGTCACCAGCATGGACAGTTAATAAAATAAAACAAAATCAATCTTCTCATGAGTATGAAGTGATCATCTCTCTGAGGAGAAATGATAAACACTTATATGGACACTTTCATCCAGTTTCTTTTAACAGTCTCTGGTCTACCACCAGTACTGTGACATTGCTTCCATACCTTCAAAAAGGATGTGGTACAGTCCTTACCTTTTAACTGGGCAAAAACCAGAGAGAAACAGAAAATCAAAATTATTAGAAGTATCAGCTGATCTTGAATATTCAGCTGGAAACAGCATAAACTTAACTTCTCCAGGGTACTTTGCATTACCAATCAGATGAGAAGTTGTTCAAAGCATGCCTCAAATCACTGTCATGTGTGCTCTGCATCTTTTGCAAAGGACTTACAAGGGTCACTTTCTAAACCCTCCAAAACTCTGCATTCATTATTAGAATCTCAGCTCAAATATTTGGCTACAGGCTACTGTTATCCAGTGACTCTAGAGAAAAGGAAGGGAACAGCTTTATCTTTCCATCTCTAATTCTTGCTTCATTCATAATGCTGCCTCCATTTCCTGCAAAGAAAAAAGGCTTGGGTGTCTTAGGACACAGACAGCTTCTACTTCACAAATTTGATGCTCGTCTCTAACACTATTCATCCTGTGCCATCAGAAGGATGGGAAGCTAGTAGAAAACACTGCATAATTCATGCAATTGAAGAGATGATGCACAAAAGCAAGAGCAGACCCTTCTCTAATTTCCAACTCCTGCACGTTTCTCTTTGCAGTCCTCACACTCTTTTGGGGAGGATGGAAAGTTTACATAAAATAGGGTTGAAATCAAAACAATTTACAGTTTTCATTTTTGCAGAACACAACTGCACCAGACAGCAATAACTTCACCCACCACCAACACTGTGATATTTAAAGGTTGCATAATAAGTGTCTCAGCATGGTTAAGAGCATCTGAGCAACATTCCCATCACTTCTTGAGATCATCACTTATCTGCACGCATGTAAACACAGTCAGGCTAAATGCCCTTAGGCAAACTGAACAGTGATGGAGAATATAAAATGGGACAAGGAAGCTGACATAAACTTCTCTGAGTTTACAGAGAGATGAGTGGCCCATCTCTCACTCACAGCCTCGCAAAATATGGGAGGGAGGTAGCTTGTCCTGCTTTTCAAGTGGGAAACTGGGAACTTCCCCCACACTGACAAGACTCATGCATAGAAGCTGACAAACTGCAAGGCTACATATGACCTTCCCCATGGTAAATCATTCTCCTGCCCATATCTTAAAATATTCCTGCTTCTGCCATGACTTGCACCAACCTAAACTTGCCTGCCATTTTCTAGTCAAAGGCAAGGCTTCCACAGTCATGATGTACTACTGAAGAATTCAGTATCTTTTTTAACTCCTTTCTTAAATAAACCCAACCTGAAATCACATATGGACATACATAACTTTTATATCACATTTGGTCCACAGAACATACAAGAACACAACAATAAATTTATTTATGTATTTTCAATGAGAGTCTAATGACCCAACTACGCTTCAGCTGGCTGCCCAGCAGCTCCCCTAAAAGTGGGATGGGAAATGCCTTTACAGAGGAATCTATCACTGTTCTTGAGATGTCTGATTGATAATACAGTGGTTTTGTAAAAGAACAAAAAACCCCAATGTATTAGAAAAGCATTGCAAACTACTAGGAATAAAAATTAAACAGCCACATTTCTTTTTTATTTAAATCCTCACTTAAAACTAATTCACAAAGAAATTTTAGTCACATTTTTAACAATCCTGCAGACAGTAAGATGGGCATTATGAAACACCAAAGTAAATGAAAATGAGGAAAATCCAAACAAATCAAACTCAGCACTGATCATCTCTCTGGCAGACATTCTGCAGAGTAAGAGGCTCCACCACAGACACTTTTGGTTCTGGGAGAGGGGGACTGAACATATCTGTAAGAGACACCAGTCCTACACCTTGATGTGGTGCTGCAATGAACTCTGCCTCTGTGGTGGCAGGCACACAAGAGGAGATCTGCAGAAAATGTTGTTGAAAATGTGCTGTGGATGACAGCCCTGGGTAAGCAGGGGCAACCTGTACACTGTCCTTGTTCAACCCAGATGTTCCTCACATCCAAGTTTTATAGAGAATTGCTCTGTGTCCTGGAAATAGCTAGCACAAAAACCTAAGATTACACATGATCTGAGTTTAACAGCATATGAAAGGTGAATGGTCAAGTTGTTGTTTTATAAAGAGAAGTATTTACCAGCCAAAATAATTAGCAAAATGTGCATGAATATAAAAATGATAATTTAAAAAAATATTTTAAAATAAGAAATATTTTCCTCTTTTTGTTTTTAACAAGCCAAGTCCTGAGTATACTACCTCTGTTTGTTTTAGGTGCCTGAGATTTCATTGGCTTCTTGAAAGGAAGCTCAGAGTCCTGAAAATAAGTCTTGGCAAAGAAACAGAAGAGGAAATTATTTTTAATTAGTTTGGTTTTTTCAGAAAAATGTAACATATTTGCAGCCTGCACCCACCTCTAATATTATTTTTATCATAATTTAATTATTTAACTGTAACTTCAAGAAAGCCCCAGCCTAAAACCACGTGCCCCAACTAGGCTTCAATTAGGCACCTTGAAACAGATTTGCAAAAGTTACCTGGACAGTTATCCTATTTGCCTGACTGAGATTATTTCCCTTCCTTTTCTATCCTCTTCCACCCTATCCTGTCCTACTCCTCACCCCCTTGGACAGTATGGGATTCTCTCATGATCCTTAATATTGCCTTTGTCCGTGCGTGAAATTGGATAAATTCCAGCATATAAAGACACATGTTTTTGCTCCCATGCTTTAAAGAATTTCTTAACTCTGGACCATATCCTGCACAAATAATTTCATTGATTTTGCTGGAAGCAATCACGTCAGAGAGTTGGGATACAGGCTGGGTTCAGTACTTTCTTCTCCCAAGCTAAGGAAAGTATTTTTCAGAATAAGAGACAAGAGAGTTAAACACAAAGCCAGAATACTATGACCACACAACCACAAGGTGAATCACTTGTGTTACAGACATACTGCAAGGGATGGGTGTGCATCCAAATACTGTCCTACCTCTGAGATTCCTCATGAAATCTGAGGAGATAGCTAGAGGATCCTCTCAGGACATAGCCCAAGTAACATAAAGACACACTTGTGGATCCTCACAAAGGCCTGAACTAATAAGCTTGTCCTCTGAATGGGTGATTCTTTTGCATGTTAATAATGCAATTCATATCAGTGAATTATTTTTCAACATTTGTCAGAAAAAAACCCACATTAATGTTAAGGTCATGCTACCAGCTCCTTTTCAGGTGCTCAGTCTGCATCCTATGCTGGGTTCTTCCCAGTCCTGAAGCCTGCTAGCCTGCCCATCACCCAACACATCTGCCTGACTCCCAGCGTTTACTTCTTCACTTCCAAGGGCTTCCTTGTGAGAGCCAAACCAAGAAGAAAGGAACTCTTGCTGTCCAACTGCCTTTGCAGTGACTCAAAGAAGCAGAGGTGCTGTTAGTGGCCTGGCAAAACCCATGTATTGAAGAATATCAGACAAGGTCATTTGCTAGAGAGAAGCAAAATAATGGTCTGAGATTGAGACTGGGTAGTAGAAACCTTCTGTGCTAAATCTGGCTCTGCATCATTTTGCTCTGTGGCTTTGGACAATCAGCTTACAGTACCAGAGCCTTAAAATGCTGTTTATTATTTTCCTTTGATTGCTGTAGCACGGGTGAGACACAAATCTATGATCACAAACCAGTTGTGTGAGGCTTTGTACTAACGAAGAACTTCAAACAAAGAACAAAACCACAAATCCTGCCCCAAAAAACCACTGAAACAATGCTAAAACAGACTTTCCTTTACTGCAAAGGTGTGCTGGGGTTTCATGAACCTACAGCTTTAACCTGTTGATTCAGATTTCCCAGCAGTAGCTATTGTAACCTTACAACTCTCACTCACGTTAGCCAGGACTTATATTACCTAGTAGTATAAAGCTAGTGAAAAACGGAAGCAAAATTTTATGTATTATTTGTATCTGAGGTACTGTATTACTCAGCAGGAAACAGTATTTTCTATTTAATATCTCAAGCTGAGGTCACCGCAATTATTTCCAAACTAACTTTACTTTCCCTTTTGCGATTAAATGAATGCTTGAAGCATATGTCTGCCTTTGTTCTTTGCCAGTTCTCTTTGTAAAAAGACATTTTTAAACATTTTGGAAGAAGTTAACCCCACATCTAACCAGAAGAAATTTCACTACAAATATCCCAAATTCTCTGTTCTAGTTTGCATGGATAGGTACAACCATATATTTAGTTCTTGAGGTATCTTGTATCCTCCTGATAAAATACCCCACAATGATACCACTCTTTTTTACACTCCCAGTCCATCTTTTTACTTAAGATGGACTGGGAGAATGAGAACCTTTAGTAGAAGTGTGACTACATAACCCCATCTTCTCAGGTACTCAGATCAAGAATAGTTCAAGGGAGCACAGCTGCCAAGCAGACATGCAGACAGTTGATAAACACTCATCAGGTCAAGAACATTCATCTGCCTTTGGAAGGATCTGGCAAGCTCATTTTAAAAGGGAGAAGCATTCGTTTTTTAGTGTATTTCTGGGAACTCCTTTCTTCTTCCCCATGAAGTTTTCGGTAATTTCAGACTTGTGTTTTTCTTCTGGTATATCAGACCTCAACAACAACAGTAATTTACCATATTTGATCTCACATGTTTGGCAGTGGTGCAGGACTATGGTATATTGTACAAATACAGGACTGTGCAAATACATGTGACAGTACGTGTAATGTGATATTGTGTAAAAGCAATATTTTTTAGTCTGACTTAAATCATTCACAGATTGTAAAGGCTTTCTTTTCTTTTTTTTAATTTTCAAGGAGATCAGGCGTCCTGTATCAGGTATCTAATTAACAAGGTATATGAGGACCTTTGACCACACCACCAGTTTCTGAAACAGAGAGAATTACCTAATTTAAGTCCTGTTAATTATGTAGACTGTGTAGAAGGAAAACCTTAAATACAAGAATCAAAACTGCAAAGTAAAAGCTACACCAGCTGAAGGATGACATACTTTTGTGATTTTAATTATGAAACTCATTAAAAAAAGATGCAATTTCTTATTATTTTCATTGTTTTCCCATAAATTAGATTAGTTATTTTGGCAAACACTCAGGGAAAATCAGCTTTCAGCAAGAAGCCTGTTTCCCTTGCTGTCCCTTTTTGGCTATTTGACACTTCTTAATAATCCACCAAGTCATGCCCCTGAGAACAATGCAATTGAAGTTGAAATTCAGAAAAACAATAAAGCATTTTTTTTAAGGGAGTTTTGCAAGAGGCTAAAAGACACACTGCCCTTAATAGAGATCATCTGTGTGTTTCCCTAAGTAACAGTATATTCCTAAGTGGAGCCCTCAGTAGAGAACAACACAGCTCAAAAGGAAAGGAATGGAAGATGTGGCCAGCATACCATAATGCTTTCCAATGAATCAATGGAATCATCTCCTAGGGAATATGGTATATACTAGCAGAACCACACAATGTCAAAATATACTTGAGGTCGGAGATTATTTTCCTGTTATGGGTTTGTAAAAAACTCTAGTACAATGACGCTTCCATGAGTAAGTAATAATAAATGTTACTGGAAAATCACAGCAGGGCTTAGAAGAGACCAAAAAGAGTGAGGAAGGCCAGGACTCACCTCTCAGTATATACAAAAGACCTTAGGAAAGATGAAATAATAAAGAGGGAAATGACAGAGGTACATTGTAATTTATTTATTACATTTCTCACCCTCTTTGTGCTACATGCAGAAGGGCAGTAAATAACTCAGTTGGAAGAGTCAATGCTCAAAACTGAAACATGGAAATGCTCTTTAGAGAGTGCAATTATTTTAAGGCACTCTGTGAGCTTGTAAAGATGTAAGAAATAGGAAAACAGAAATTTAACATGTAGAGGGAGCCAGAGAAAACATGGTTACAATGACCAAGAGCATCTCAAAAAGGGAAAAAACCCATACCCAAACACAGAATACATACCTGTGTTCCTGTTTTTAATTTTACCTCCAGAGACCAGCCAGGAGCATGGAGCTCATGCCACAAGGGCTGGCAGGACCTGGGCGGGGCCAGGAGCAATGGCGGCCAAGTCTCTCTAGCATGTATAAATGGAGCCCACAGCAGAGGCCAGGGCAGGCCAGCAGGATGTGGGGCAGCTCTTCCCCTGCAAGGGTGCTGAACCTCTGCCAGCTTGACCAGGGAGCAATGGGACCCACCCAGCAGAAAGGCACGGCCTCCCTAAGCTCTGCAGCTGCTGCAACCAGAGCCCTGGTGGACCCAGGAGTCACCTGCAGGGTGTGCCCTGCTTTGGATGGTGGCAGTGAGCATCCCTGTGAGACCTGAGGCCAGGTACAGAACACCTCTGCTTAGTGACAGAGCTGCAGGAGCAGGTGGACTAGGCTGAGGAATATCAAGGATTGCAAAGACCTTTAAAATAGATTTGAAGTGGGAAAGAGATAAAACCAGGCTTGCTAGATATAAGCCTGGGGGTGGCACATCAATGTTTGAGGGACGGTGTGCTACCAAGGTCCTTTGGTCTGGCCTCTCAGTGGAGGAAGGGTATGGAGATCTACACAGCAGCAAAACACGAGGGTTATTGATACATTGGAAACCACAGAAGTGCTTGAGAAGAGTCACACAAGACTTCCCTCACAAAACAGGTTGCAGGATCAACAGCCCAACTGAAGCGCATCTACAGTGATGCACGCAGCGGAGGCAGGTGGAACAGGAGGAGCTGGAAGCCATTCTGCAGCAGGAAAACCGTGATACAGTTTGAAAGATGGCAGGATGACTTCCCCAGCTGGAGTGTTGTAAAGGATGGCTGTAAATGCCTCAGAAGAGATAGGAAAGGAAGGAGAGGTGTTGGAGTAGCCCTGTGTGTTAGGGAGTGTTTTACTTGTCTGGACCTTAGTGATGGTGACAACAGGGTTGAGTGTTCATGGGTAAGAATTGGGGGAAGACCAGCAAGGCAGATGGCACGGTACAGACCACTCAACCAGGATGAAGGGGCAGACCAGATATTCTACAGGCAGCTGTGAGAAGACTCACAATCACTTGCTCTTCTTCTCATGGGGGACTTCAACTTACCAGATGTCTGCTGGAAATATAATACAGCAGAGAGGAAACAGTCCATGAGGTGACTGGAGTGTGTGGAAGATAACTTCCTGGCACAGCTGGTGAGGGAGCCAGTTAGGGAAGGTATCTCTCTGGATATGTTGTTCATGAGCAGTGACAAACTCTTTGGTGACGTGATAGTTGAAGGCCATCTTGGGCACAGTGATCACAAAATGACAGTTTTAAATTACCAGAGAAGTAAGGAGAGGAATGTCAGCAGAACATCTTTGACTTCTGGAGGGCAGACTTTGGCCTGTTCAGGGTGAGGAACAGGCCAAAGTACTTAATGCCTTCTTTGCCTCAGTCTTTAATGGTAAGACCAGTTGTTCTCTGGGTACCCAACACCTTGAGCTGGAAGACAAAGACAGGAAGTGGAATGACCCCCACAATCCAAGGGGAAATGGTTAGTGACCTGCTACACCATTTGTCATATTTGTGTTTGCACACAGTAGTCCATGGGATTGGGTGGGATCCACCCAACAGCACTGAGGGAGCGCACAGAACTGCTCACCGAGACACTTTCCATCATTTCCCAGCAGTCCTGGCTCACTTAGGAGGTCACAGTTGACTGGAAGTTAGCAAATGTGGTGTTCACCTGCAAGAAGGGCAAGGAGGAGGATACAGGAACTACAGGCCTGTCAGCCTAATGTCAGTGCTGTGAAAGGTCATGGAGCAGATCATCCTGAGTGGCACTATGCAGTATGTGCAGAATTGGGTCCAGCCCACAGGGGGTTACAAAAGGCAGCTCCTGCTTGGCCAACCCAATCTCCTATGACAAGGTGACCCGCTCAGTGGATAAGGGAAAGGATGTTGATGCATTCCTGGGTTTTAGTGAAGTCTTTGACACCATTTTCCACATTGTTATCCTGAAGGAACAGGCTGCCCATGATTTGTATGGCAGCACTGTTCACTGGGTTAAACACTGTCTGAAAAGCTGGGACCAAAGAGTGGTGGTGAATGGAGTTAAATCCAGCCAGTGGCCAGTCATGAGTGGTGTTCCGAAGGGCTCAGTACTGGGACTAGTCCTCTTTAGTATCTTTATCCATGAACTGGATGAAGGGATTGAGTGCACCCTCAATAAATCTGCAAATGACACCAAGTTGGGCAGGAGTGTTGTTGTTCTGCTGGAGGGTACAATCTCTCTACAGAGGGATCTGACAGGCTGGATCAATGCGCTGAGGCTAATGGTATGAGGTCAACAAGGGCAAGAGCTGGGTCCTGCACAGGGGTCACAACAACCATAGGGAGCACTTCAGGCTGGGGGAAGAATGGCTGGAGAGCTTCCCAGTGGAAAAGGACCAGGGGCTGCTGGTGGTGAGCTGAACATGTGCCCAAGTGTCCAAGAAAGCCAATGGCATCCTATCTTGTACCAGCAAGCATGACCAGGGCAGGTCACACTTGTCCTCTTGTACCCAGCCCTGGTGAGGCTGCACTTAAAACAGAGTTCAGTTTTGGGTCTCTCACTACAAGAAGGACATTGAGGTGCTGAAGCATATTCAGAGAAGAGCAATGGAGCCGGTGATGGGTCTGGAGCACAAGTCTGATGAGGGGTGGCTGAGGGAGCTGGGGGTGTTTAGCCTGGAGGAAAGGAGGCTCAAGGGAGACCTTATTGCTCTCTGCAACTTCCTGAAACGAAGTTGTAGCCAGGTGGGCGCCAGTCTCTTCTCAAGGAACAAATGATAAGACAAGAGAAAATGGCCTGAAGTTGTGCCAGAGGAGGTTTAGATTAAATATCTGGAAAAATTTCTTCAAGCATTGTAACAGGCTCAGCAGGATGGCTGAGTCATGATCCCAGGAGGTATTTAAAAGACCGGATGATGTGGTGCTTAGGGACATGGTTTAGTGGTGGCCTCTGTTGTTGTTAATTTAACTCTTGGACTCAATGATCCTAAAAATAATTTGCAACATAATTAATTTAATGATTCCAATTGTCAGATTTATCTGGAGTTTTCACACCTTTCTCTTAACCAGGGTCTGAGAGAGGATATTAAATTGGATGTTAGCGCTGCCCCCTCTGAAAGTATCTATTTTAAACATCAGAAAGGCATAGTAGAATGAGGTTCCTAAATTACAAATAACTAAATTAAAATACTCTCCCTTTTCCAGACACATATTTTAGAATAAAATAATAATAAAATATAAAAAACATTTTTTCAACTAGAACTGGGTACTGCAGCTTCTTACATACCTTCTGATTTTAAACTGAGGAGGATTTTCACATACCATGAACAGGGATTTCAGGAGCCCTATAATGATCTTCACTGAAATTGTAAATCCCATCATGCATATACTTGGCCAGTTAGTCACCATTCTTGCAGAAAAAGTAATGATGAAGCAGTCTGAGGAACAGATTGCCCTTTGGAACAGATGGGGAGGAGGTCCCTATTCTGATAGAGAAAACTTTTCTTTCATGATGGAATACTCTCTGGAAAAATTTGTGAGGATATGAGCTTGTACCAGATTGTAGTCCTAAGATGTAATGTTTTCCACCTTCCATCTGCAATGATTTGCTTAAGAGGGATGATTCAGGTCTTTCTGATATCTATCCAATATAAAAAATAGAAAGACTCTGTCTGTTTTCAAGTGAGTTTGGAAGTCAGGCCAGATAATCAGATGCAACAGTTTGAAAGCTAAGTGCTCTTCAACTTTCCAACCTCCAACCAAAGATCTGAGTATAGCTTACTGTTAAATAAAGTTTGTGAAAGATGGAGATTCACTTCACTGGAAATACATGCAACCTGAAATCATGGCACTGAACTACATTCTTCCTCCCCACCTCCAATGTAAAAATAACTTCATTTCAACCAGAAGTCTTTGTGCAGGTCTTTTTCTTCTCCCTTCAGTAGCTATCAATCAAAAGTAATATTGTTAGGTGAGTGCATAAATTAATGACTGGATTCAAATACAGTGTGTCAGTGTGTTAAAATTCCAGGTGAAACTGACTGGAAGTGTACGAAACAGAAGAATTATGGTAAAGAAGGGACTGACTGTGAGAAAGAAAACAGATAATTAGGGAAGATGTTAACTGCTACATGGTTGTAAAGGAAACAGCATTTTGAACACATATCCACTGAGAAGTGGTGCAGTGCACAGTAACGATTTAGAAAGGCAAGTTTACAGCTCTGGGTCCACTAGGGAGGTCATTTATTCTGCTCTGCTTAGTCCTGATGAGACCAGAACGCTGATGTTGCTCCTGGTTTTGGATGCCTCACTTAAGGCAACAGATAAACAGATAGGATATAGTCCAGAGAACAGCAAGGGCAGTGGGATGAACAGCAAGAAACAGGACCTATGGAGAAACAGAGCATGTTTAGTCTACAACAGCAAGACTGAGGTATGATGATAAGATGGTCAGTGTATCAAAAGCTAAAAATGAATACCAACTTTTCTCCATGTCACCTGAAGCAAGGAGGGATTATGTAGGAGATACTCTGAAAATGTCTGTCTTCTTACAGTCCAGCTCTTACAAGAACTGGTAAGAAAACCAGGAATCAGGGACAAACCATGTAAAGCTTTTCTTCTCCAGGATGGAAGATCAGGTTATATGGCAACTTGGAGACCTTCCTGGCCTTATATGTAAGTGACTGGAGAATACTGATGGCTGCTGGTCTTTTTTTTTGTAACAGACTAGCTCAATCACTAAGTCCCGATATTGTAAGACCTGGATTCTTGACACTGCTACCTTCTTAAAGATGCTGAACCTTTGGGGATGATTTCCTGAGACTTCCCAAATGCAATAGTGGCACTCTCTGAGGAGTCTCAGTAGAGGGCTCCATCTTATTTCACATGGGAATTTGAGAGATGGTGCAATCTCCTGCATACTGATGACCTTCAGCTCTGTTTATCTGCACAATTAACTCTAATTACACCATCTCACTGTTTTCAGTGCCTGAATGAATTAAACACAAATACTGTCTAAAATCAGGACTGGTGAGATAGGAGTCAAATGAAACATGTTCAGCATTCACAGGGAATAATTAGAAGGTTGAACTATCTGTTAAACTCGCTCTTCACTGAACTGTTTTCCTTTGGTCCTCTATTTAAAGTTATTGTGCTTTTTGTTACGACAACAACTTTTCCACCTTTGGGGGGTGGGGAGTGGCTTTCAGCAGTCACATGCCTACTGCTTGTAGGAATCCTCTGTAAGCAATAACCATGACACAGCACAAGAAACTGGCATGTCCTTAAAAATCAGCTGGGATGAAAATACATAAATAATCAGTACAGGAAAATTAATTTCAAAACCTTTATCTTCAAGTTATTGGGTACACATCAGTGTGTTTGATACAGAACTCCTTCACAGGTTATCTGTTAGTCCATCACAGAAACAACAGTTGCTGAAGACACTGCAATCAGCTAAAGGAAGCACAGTTAAGCATGCATTTCTATTTTTAAGAATGTTTATAGCTATTTCAATTGTATTAAACCCCTGACACGTTTATTTTTCATTCAAGAACAGTTCTAAGAAGCAGTACCAAAGAGGGCAAGACCTGTAAATAATATTGGTATAAATATACTACACTGGCACAGCTGAAAGTTTTCCATTACTCAGGAAAAGGTCACTAGACCTATTGAACATGTTTAGACTACCCATGCTGCTTAAAACATGACAAAAATAGCTTTACCATTTAGCATCTGACACAAATACAAACTCAAGTCTTTAGCAAACTGGTATGCTTACCAAATTTTGGGGTGTTTTCCTGACATGGAGCCCAGTGTCCTACATACACTCAGAGGGAGCCATAGTTTTGTTTGAGCTTTGCCTAATCATATGAATTTAGAACTTTTGTGCATGCTAAAAGTGTTTTCCTTTACCGTTCCTATAATCATAACAGAAATGAACCTAACTCATTTTAAAAAGAGAAAAATACTTTATAATTATTTCAAAATTACACAGTCTCATATTTCCATAGTAGAGGTTTTTTTTGCTGTTCTAATTGGATTATTTTATATATTTAATGGGCAAAAGTTTCAAAACTGACAAGTGATTTTTAACAGCTTCCTAGTTTAAGTGTTCAACCTGAAGGTACTTAAAAAGGGCAAATTTTTAGAGGGACAGCATTCAGTATTTTCTAAAATTCAGTGTGTCCGAGTAATCATTGCAAAATTGTGGTGCCCAATCTTACTACACACTTCTTTGTTGTATTCAAAGACTCCTAAAAGAAACTCCTAAATTCTCTCCCCAGAGAAGCAGATCAGCAGAAATCACTTTCTGCCCATCAGATTTCCTCTCTCATCTCTCATGTTTGCAATTGTGAAGAGACAATTGTTTTCACGTTCTAAGAGCAGATCCTCATGTAACGGCTGCTGTTTATAATTTCCATTCACCAGCTATGTAATCAGAGAAAAATATGGCTCTATATCCCTTTTCCAACATTATACATTAACCTGGCCCAAAGACTTGTGAAATCAGCCAGAAAAGTTTCACTGATTTTTATGGATGCTACATCAGGTGTTCCATTTAGGAGAAAAAAATAAGCTGAAAAAAGTTTAAAGCCTAACATGGGCAACATAAGGAGATGCTGAAAAGCAAAAACAACATTTTATGAAATCTCAACTACACAAAAATATATTTCCACAAGTTTTAGCCAACTTTTGCATATTCTGTGCTTTGTGGTATTTCTTTTTGTTCTCCTTTATAGTGTTCTGGGCCTTGTTTTTAGGCAAAGTAATTAACATCTTTATATCCTTAACTGCAAACACCTAAATTATATTAAACATCTTTTTGTCATAAAAACTCTCCTTTGGGAAGATTTTTTAATGTAGTCTTCTGCTACAGCTAACTGGACAAAAATCCTACAATTCTGAGAGTATGGAAACTCAGAAAAATTAATGTGCTTATGAGAAATCTTTGGAGCACTTTCATTTATCCATTTGTTTTCTGGTCTGCTGTATTGCTTGGGGTACTTGATCTCCTACATTCTCTGCATTGCATTAACCATGCAGCTGAACTCACCCAGGGAATAGGAGAGTGATTTCTGAGGGAGGGAGACAACCGTGGGTAGAGAGGATGGAAAAAGCCTTCTGCACCACCCAAGCCTCATGTTGTTACTGCCTGCCCCAGTGCTCTGCACTGCAGGTGTATCTCCAAGGGCATTGTACCGGGAGGCTGCTATGACCAGGTCTCACAAAACCCAATTTCTACATGGGCTACTTCAGTCCAAACATTTTGGGCTAATGATTTGAGCTGTCTGTAATCCTTATATTTGATGCTTGTTCATACAGTGTACAAAGATCCCGGTAAACATCATACGCACATTGTAATGATGAGATGTTCTTTTACTTTTCATAGTATTTTAAGGGACATTAAAAAACACAGAAAAATTATCTACAAAAATAATCTATGGAGTTTTACAGCCCGAACTGCATTCACATATTTGGGGGCATGAATCAGGCTTGTAAGTCTGATTTTTTCCATTCTTTCAAGAGCAAGGAAATCCAAAGAACCAAACTGTGCTTCAGACACGTGTTAAACTTTGAAAACACAAGAAGACAAGAGATCCCACTTGACCCACATGGATCCCTCTTCCAGCCTCTAGATAAGCAGTTGTGGCACCTACATTTTTGAGGCAGTGTCTCCAATGTCCTCTGACTGTACACCATTTTGACTTGGCTTGACTATGCTAGCAGAACTTATGTGACAGACTGGGAACTCTGCACATCTCTAGTGACCAATTGTTTTCCTCTTCAGAGGACTACATTATTTACTTAAGGAATTTAGGAACTTACAATAACCTAGCTACAAGGTACATATCGTATGCAGTCACCTACTCTTACACTCAATGAAACTAACAAAAAATGTATGTAAGAATGTCAATAAACAAAGAATACACATAAATGTACTGAGAATCAGTATCTTCATGCTTACATTTGATTTAGAGATAGGCAGAGCAGAAGCTTTAAAAATTAGCAATTTTTTATCTTCTGCTGTATTGAAGCAATTACGTGGTCTCATACATTTTCCCTCTTCAATAGCAAGAGGATAAACTTAATGCAATAGGGTGTCTCTACTCTCACACCCTTGCCTCCTTTTACTCTCCCTAATTCTTTTTTTTTTCTTTTATAAAAAAGTACAGGAAATACCTCACCTTCACACTTTATCAAGCACATTATCTGAATTTGTGCCTTCCTGTTTTCTGGAAGAGATGGGGTAAGAAACCAGTCTGGGTTTGCACAATCTTGTGTGGTTTTGGGCACAGGTACTTAAAACAATACAAGGAACTGTCCAAATAATCACAGAACGCTTTGGGATGGAGGAGACCTTAAAGATCATCTAGTTCCAGCCCCCTGACATGGGCAAGGATATCTTCCACTAGACCAGTTTGCTCAAAGTCCCCAGGTACTCTAACAGATAAGAAAAAGAAATTAATTTCTTGTACAGAAAATGAAAGTTAACAAATCTGCATCTAATTAAATAGTGGTACATTAATTTGGAAACTAATCTAGTAAGAAATCCCCAATCTTTACAGGATTTTGCTCTACAAATAAGTATCCTCAGGGAATTACCATTAACTGCACAGCGTGAGTAAACTTTCCAGTGCTGGCTGCCTAAAAGTATGGCAGAATCGAAAGTTTCCTGGCAAGAAAAGTATCTGAATATGATAAAACCACAGTTGCAAATAGTATTAGGAGATACTGAAAGAATGAAAAATGGGATCTTTCTTCATTGTGCTCACTGGGTGGATTCTGGGCTCCATATGAGTGTTTAAAAACCTTTAGCATTGCCATGCACACAACTGCCCTTGGAAAACTCTGGGGAAAATCTGGCCATTCTCCCTCAGAAACATAAATTTCTGAAACGACAGGTATCCATACAAACAGTAGGTTTCCATGCAGACAGCCTACTTCAGGAGAAATTTCCAGCTGTTTAGCAGCTATACAGGTCTCACACCAGTAGGGTTTCACCAAAATAAATGGCAAAGCATGATACGTTTTTGGGAGCCCTCTTATCTGCTGAGCCATCTGATTTTCAGATGAAGTAGCAACCATGAACTCCCACAAAGAACTGACAGAAGGATGGCAAATTAAGGCTTGCTAAGTGCGAAAGTACCACAAGTGACAGAGTAAGGGATGGGTAACATCAGAGATCAAAACCTCAGCAGAAAGTCTTATTAGTGGTTTATCTTCCTTGTTATCTTATACCAGGATTTTTTGTTTGTTTGGGTTTTTTTTTTAATTTTTTTTTTGTTTTACTGCAGTTGGTCCCAAGCTCTGAATAAGAACAGAGCAGAATGAAGACAGAGGTTTTTGTTCTTTATCTTGCTGATACGAAGATACGTTACATTATGTGGAGGTGTTTTGGGGGCCTTTTCATCTTACTCCATTAAAGCCTTAAGAAAATGTACATTAGAAAATTATTTGTTCCAAACAGCCAACCTGAAAAATTAGTTACAGACATCACAAAACTTTTCCTGCTAAAGCAGTTGACCATGGGTTTTGAACATACACTCTGAAGTATGAAATAATATTTGGCAACAGCTACAAAGAACAGATTCTGAAGAATGCACTAGAAGTCAATCATTAAGAGTCAGTGAAGCTGTTTTTGGAATGATTTACTTGTGAACTATTCAACTGACCAAAAGGTAAATATGCAGGGTATTATTACAATGTTGTTTTTTAAACTAAGTAAAGAAGTAAGTAACCTTACTAAGAGATGTCGCAATACATGTGGTAATATTGGTCTTCTGCATTGTTTGCTATCTATCACATTATCACATTCCATTATGAACTGCCCTCAGGAAAAATAATACATATAGAAAATAAGATAACTAGTAAGTAGATGGTATCACTTTCCATTTGAGAAGGGCAAATGAGTTTAATGAACTTAAGGATAAGCCACTTCTTAGATGCTTTATATTAAAAAATAATTTGAACTGCAATGAAGAGATTACTTTTGTTTACAATTTAGGGAGAAGTTAGAGCAAAGAAAGTTAAGCCAGAGCAAAGAAAGTTTCAGTCTTCTAATATCCAAGAGAAAACAGCAATTGAGATTTTTACTACTCTTTTAGAACTCCATAAATCTTATGTGCTCTTATAACTGTAGCTATTAGATCACTCTTTGGGGACAGTTGGGTTGAATCAGGCAGTTATACAGTCCTACATGTAGTTCTATTAAGCTTTGAAACATGTTCTTTTTTTAGTTACAAAAAAAAAACCAAAACACCAAAAACCAAAAAAAAAAAAAAAAAATCTATAAATATATCTATAGATAGATAGATAGATAGATAGATAGATAGATGCAGACAGAGCCCCAGAACCAACATAATTTGGTATCTCTCAATGATAGTTGATAATCTAAACCTTCTTCACTGCCATAATCTTACAGGTTATTTTTGTCAGACAAGAAATGAATAATGTCCCAAGATTGCTCACTTTCATATGCAGAAGAAATAGGTTATACACATGCAGTGTGGCATCAGCACACATATCACCATGGATTTTCAATCACCCCTTCAATATGGCAGTGTATACCACTGACCCTCAACCACAGGTTGGTTGACTGAGGTAATTTCCAACCTATACATCCAGTCTCTTCTGTTCCTCCCACATGGACAGGAGGGCAGCAACCCAGAGGGATCCAAATTTCAGACAATCATTAAACCAACAAGGAGCTATTCAGTGGGGAAAGGCACAAGGCTGGATGGAAGTTCCCTCTGGGCTGGATTCAGCCCACAAAACATAGTCTGGATGATGCCAGAATGGAAGGGTAAGTTTCATAAGGAATGAAAGGGATAAAATAAGCTTTCATGGAATGAAGAGCTAAGTAGGTCCCCAGACATATGAACTCTTAGTAGCCAAAGACTGAAAAATTGTAGTAACTACAGTGTGAGCACTGTACAAGAAGAAAATGCCTGCCAAATTCATGTTCTGATGCCAGAAATTTTTAAAATCATGAAAAAACATTAACAAAAATCTGTAAAAGCATAAATATGGTCATTGCTAAGTTATGGGGACAACCATACTGACTGTAGGAATGTTGCTAATAAAATTCTCACAGCAAAAACAAGAATTGCAGAAGTCACCTTACCTTTTTCACTTTTTGTGATACATGGGAAGCATCTTTTAATAGTCAAGTGGGACACAAAGCCAAAGGTCTGCATATAACCCTCAAAACAGTGATTAAACTGATTCTCAAATAAATGTTAGCCAGAGATTTTTATTAATGAAAGGTGAAAAAAAAGCGTGAGTTAACATGAAAACAAATGATTCCTTCTTTCTTACTAACACCTGTAATAAATTAGGTTATGGACAAGAACATTTAGGCTGCTGTCAGAAACTCCCAATTTACTCCTGGGTATGAAAGTATAAGAGGCACCAGTTCCAGAAATTAATACACTACTTAAAACAAAGACTGTCTCACACGTTGAATGTTCCTTGCTTTCACACATGGGAACACATTCTTGGCAGAAAATCCTGTCCTTGGCCCATGACTCGCAGGTATAGCACAGTGACCATGATACAGGCAAAGAAGCACCCTCTGGAGCCTCGGGACAACACAAAATTTCCCTGTGGATTCTAAGATCTCTAGTCAACATACATACATCCCCTCTGGGGCCATGAAAGTGAGGCAGTAAACAAAAATAACTGAAAGAAACAGGGCTGCTTGGCAGAGGTGAGGAGAAGTTTCACTGGCCACTGGTACCTTCATGTTATGCAATGCCATGCCGGGCATAATGCTCCTTATTCTAGAAGAGCCAAAATATTGCACAAAGTAGCCCTGTTTTACCCAGACATCATCCCTTCCCCAGCAAATCAGACACTATATTGTGCCTTGAAAACATTCTGGAGGGGAAAATAATTTCCCCTTTGAGTAAAGAAGAGCAACAGGTAAAAAATACTTCATGATAGATAATTCATCAAGTTGCTGAGCGTGCAATTCCTTGCAAATCTACAGGTAAGGCTAAAAAGAAAGTCATCTGAAGACGGGAATGAAGCTGATCAAGATGAGGTTCAGGAGTTGGATTGTTGCTGCTGCAGCTACACAGATACACAGCTGGATGGCCTCAAGTCTGAATAGCTCAGTATTATTTATTATGCCATGTTAAAGTTATCCACCAGTTAGTTTATAGCAAAACGGAGAGGATAGGATACCTGAACCATATCTTTTAATTTTGAATCAACTAATGACTTGGCACACCAAAATAGGCATAGTAAGGTACCATTTCACTGACTTCACTTGCCTGGGAAAATGTCATCCAGTTGAAAACCTGTCCCATGCAGCTAATGAAGGGATAAGCTTGCTGATAAGCAATACAAATCAGGTCTCTATCTGGAAAAGAAAACATTTTTTTAATTCACAGAAGCCCTATATTAGGAAATTCTGGTTTAACCTTCAGAGGAGATACTTTTTCAGATGAATGGCCTTTGGTCCTGTGAGAACAGGTGTGATGTTGTCAGTTGTGACATCCGAATTGCGTCAGGCCTCAAGCTGAATGGAGCCCAAATTAAGTTCATGAATATAAAGATGTCTTTCATTGTGTTTGTTTAGCTGTGCAGTCCCGTCACCATCAGCTGTCTGTGACCACAGAACACTGAATCTCATTCTACTCATGTCCACTTTAAATATCTACCAAAAAAAAACCCCAAACCCAAAGAAAGAAGAAAAACCCATGAATAAAATTTACAGTGATTTATCTTTTGAAAACATTGGTCCAAGTTATAGAGATATAGGCACATTATATTTTCAGTGCAGTTCTGGTTTTGCCTCAGGTTTTTGCCATACTGTCCAGTACAAAATAAGCCGTAAGTTTCAGTGCAAAAACACATTACTTCAAAAAGTTCAAACAGGCAAGAGATAATAAGAGGGAAGAAAGAAGTAATTCCCTGAATTTAAAGGGTTCAGATGGATAAAAGGCTTAAGGCACTATCCACTAGTATAATCAAGTACAAGATGGCGTTAGTGACCACCATTTAACCTCTTTTAGAAAAACACAGCTTCTTAATGAGAACCTCTGTTTTTTAACAACATCCAGTAAACAATATCTAAAACTCATGTGGTAGTAATGACCCCAGTGAGTGTCTCACAGTGGTTTTTAAGTACACCAACCAGAGCTCTAGCAAATTATCAGTTTGGGGTCACTGGACACTTTATCTACATTCTTTTCTTTAGCTTTAAAGGGTTTTGTGGATCCTGCTATTTTGAATTTAAGAGACAGTTTATTTTGTTCAGTTTGGATGTGTGCTGTGTTTTGGTACTGTATAAAATGGCTCCAGAGCACTTAGCATGAACAATGGTTTCAAGAACATTACACTAAACAGAACACCCATCTTGAAGCAATGGATTTGCTTTATTCATACTCAGGTGCTTTTTTCTGGTTATTTTCTTCACAACTAACAAAGATGCTGTTGTTCAAGGAAGCATAGCACACAAGACAGAAAAAGCTTTGCTAAACTAACAGCTCCCAACTTCCTCTTAACAGAGTCCACTTGTTTGTTACTGCTTAAGTTCGATGGCTGAAGAATTTCAACTGCCTCCCCTGAGCAGTGTTTTAATCTCTTCCAAAACAGCCCACCTGTAACAACAAAAGCAATTGACTCCAGCGCCTTCCTGAACTGTATAGCCCGGCTGACTTCCAACCAGGTCAAGAACTTGGAAATGATTGCTGCTGCCTGTGGGCAGAAACAAATAAATTTAACAGCTGGAGTGAGACAAGATGCTCCTCCATGCAGCCCTGACAGACCACAGCTCCCTCCTTGGACAGTGCTCTTCTCCAAGGAACCAGCTGCCTCGGCAGGGAGCATCACTGAGGGACTCAGTAAACCGACTTGTAAACAGGCCTATGATGGAAACGTAGGAGATGAGGCTTGTACAGCCAACACTCCACACCCCATCACACAACTCTCACTAAAACAACTGAGGCTTGCTTCAGGCTGTTGCCTGGCATCTGACTGTCAGTGTGCATCCAGCACAGCAGCTTTCCAAAGCCACCTTTCCAAACTCACAGTCATGAGCAGCAGCAGACACTTGAAACAACTTGACACCTATAGGAGGAAAGTAAATGCAGGAGGTTGAAGTACCTTCCCTCAGATCTTGTTCTTAGAAGTGAGTTATATACACAGCAGCTTATGAACAATTTTAGGCCCCAAGAAGTCAGGTTACATTTAAAGAAACTGCTGAAAATTCATTTCTGTTTCACTGCAAATTAAGGGTCTCATAAGTCTGCACATGCTACATAATCTTAAAAAATGGAACTTGGGTTCCTGGGCAACTTGGCCAATTCTGAAAATTTTAACCATGACAGTCTTTTATTCCCCAAAACATTAAACTACAGAAACCACTCCCAAAACCAAGTCTGGGAAACAAATTTGCAGTTGCTCAGGGCAGCTCAATACTTAGCCTATTGAGTCACCACAATGACCACAGAACGGATGGATTATATGATTTTAATAAGTCAGACACCGCTGTTTTTTCCTTTACAATCACACATCCTAAAACAACTAAAAAGTAGTTGAGATAAGTCAGACACGTGTGCCCACACTCTGTTTATTTTGAAAAGTCATCACCTCTTCTCCAGATGAATGTTGTTATATTTGCACCTGACCTTATGCTGCCTCTCCTCAGCCAGGGACAGAGATTGACACACACAGGCAAAGAGCCTGCCAGAGTAAGAGACTTATTTCCCTAAACATAGCTTTGTCACTCCTCTATCACACCAGCAGTTTGTGCTGCCAGGTGAGGAGTTTATCCTCCCCTTAACTGTGCCTATTTTTTGCAAATATGAGTGAACTACAGGAATTTAAACAACATGCACTTCTATTTTTAAATTAACATGGATAAGGTACCTCCTGATTGGTTTTTTGCTGAGCATCTACAGTTGTTAAGACACTAACCCTAACAGTTTCAAACACACAGGCATCTCAATGTGCTGAGTACTGTACACTAGGCCAAGGAGGTTACTGTAAAAATACATGCATAGAAGAAAAAAAAGGGTATTTTTTCCTCCAACTGACTTTCTTGACCACATGGAAATTATTTTCTTCCCACCATCACATTTCTCATGGGACAACCAGTTATTGCGCCTTCTCTAAAAATCATTCTGTGGAAAATAGCATGGAAGATAAGTGTGAAACTCTGTGAACACAGCATGTGGCAAGGAATACTCCAGTTCTCAAACACCACCTGCAGCATTTCTGCTCTGCTCCTCACTTCATGCTGTTAAGTGGCTTCAGCAGTGCCAAAGAGCACACCCCTTGCTCTGTTTCTCCGAGAAGATGAAAGGTGATGGGTGACATGAAGTTCTGGCCACAACGCAGCCAGTAGGATTTTTTTGTTTGGACTTTTTTGTGCCAGGATTTCTCACCAATTTGCAGAGATGTCATACTCAAATCTACACCATTGGAAGTTACCTTAAAAAGAAACTCTTGCCCCAGCTGCAAACCATGCTAGTGACTACTACCTATTTTGTGAAGTGTCCTGAGACAGAGGCCAACAGAGGGTTGAACAAGCAGAAGGTTTAACTTAAGAGTACAAAAGGAAGAAACTTCATATAGGAGACAATAAAGAACTAAGAAACATGTTCTGTGTTTAACAGCATGAACACAGCTTTGCCTCGAGCTCTAGGGAGCTGTTCCAAGTGCCCCCCTTTCACATTGTACCTGGAATGACCTAGTCCAAATGGGAAACAGCACAATATACTCAATGTTTGTTTTCTTTTCTCTTCTTCTGCTATCAGTATCAGCTGAGCACTACACAAAATTTTAAGACTGCCCCTGACCACCTTGTCTATCCCCAAAAATTTGATCCTGAAGGGAAAGAAGCAGTAGGGCAAGGCATGCTGGATAAAACAAAAGAAGCAGAGTGTAGCTAAGGGTGGGTCTGTAAAAGAAGTGGAATAGGTTCTCCTCTAAAATCTCAGCCTACAATCAATGTTGGTAGTTTTCACACTCTGAGCCAGAGTGGGGGAGCCAATTGTATGACCTAGAGAAACACCCACCCAACAGGCTGGTTGAAACCAGAGCTATGATTCCTCTTATGAACTGGCTCTGTTGGTTGTCTGGCAAGAGAGGTGTGTGCCCATGTGGCAGGTGACACAGTGAGCTGAACCATGGGGAATGGGCTGTTTTTGCCATGTGGTCACTGCATCTCAGGTGATCTCAAAACAACTGACGGGCAAAGAAGTGATGTTAATGAGGCAGCAATTGGGTGTTTACCTTACGGCTACTTTTCTGGAGTTGAGGTATGTTTCACTGGGCTGATGAAGGTATGAAAATTCCACATAGCAAATTACATAAAGTTGAAACAGATATCTACAATAAAACCTGAAAGTTTCATGTTTTCTTGTGGTTATGGGCCTGCAAGCCATTCCACACAGGCAAATCTTTGTGTCCTCGATTAACCTCAGCCAATAACACAAACAGGGCTGTGTCTGATTAAGGTCCACATTAGCAAGCTTCAGAAAATGCTTTGTAGAAAAATGTGGTTCTTGGCCAACCCAGATTGCTGCACAAAAGTTACATCTGATAGGAGCAAAATGTGAGAATTTAGATGAAATTTCCTTAGAGACCAGGGCAGCACTATTTTTCTTGTAGATTTTGTATTCACTGCCTCAGCATAATTACACCTTTCTTGTCAACGTCAGAACAGGGTGGAGAAGTTATTTTTCAAAAGACAGGATACATCCCTTTGCCTCTAACTTCTGCAGGCTTCAGTTTACGACTCACTGTGTCCAGAATGAAATGAAGTTGTGATCACAATTCTAGACCTGATCCAACACATACTGAAACCAATGGGAGACTTTCTTTTGACTTAAATGGAAGCTGGGTCATGCCCTGAGCAGACACTACTGCACAGATAACAAAACCCCTCTCCAATTTTGGATGGCAGAAAACATGGACCTGAAAACATTAAAGATCCCTGAGGTCAGAAATTGTCTACAACAAAAATGTAATACAGGAAAAAACAACAAGCACATCTGTCTGTACTCTCCCTCTTTCTAGTCCTATCAACCCATAATAAAACTGCATCCAGAGCAGGTACTTATCAAAAATGTAAAAAAATAAGATCTTGGCAAAAAATAAAATCTGGTGCAGAGTCTAAAATGTAGAATAATTATTCACTCTTAAAATAAAGTTTTCAAATAAAATAAACCTAAGTTGGGAGAAATTACTGTAGTACAACTTATAAGCCAGAAAAGACTTGCATCAGGCTCTGTAGCACAGTTTTATGCTTGTCAAACATGAAAGTCAACCTAGGAATTGCAAAAGGGAAGCATGAGCACCCCATGGCCAGTGTCAGACTCTGTGCTCTATGTCAGCAGACCACCAGCAAAAAGTTGTATGTTGTATGTTGTTTTAACATTCTTCATATGGCTCCTACACAAAAAAAAAAAAGAGTAATGAAAAAAGCTTATAATGAGGGAAAGCTAAGCCATAAATGAAACACAAAACAATTCCAAGAGCACCAGGGAATATGGAGAGAAAGGATCACAGAAGAGCTTATGCTTCGGAAAGATTAAAACAATTACTATGCAATGTTGGTATGAAATTGATTGTCAGGAAAAAGAGACAGCAGCAAAAAGGAATATTGATCTTTTAACAGGAGAGACCATTAGTTTGGATGATACAGCATTTGTAGGCTGGTCTTTACATTGTGTCACACATCCCCACGACAGATGCACTATTATTTGAAAAATTTGTAGGTGGGAGGTGGAGGTATGGGCAGACCTGCTACCCTCACACTGGCAAGTATGTTTTGACATATTGTCTGAAAGTAATTGACACTCAGTAGCCAGAAATGTCTCACCCAGGAAGGCCTCTCTAGGCCAATCAGCTCTTTCACCCAAGAAAAAACTTGGCAGGCTGAGGAAGAAAAAAGAGGCTCTTCTTTAGTCAGCTTTTTTCTACATTTGTTTTTCAGCAAATCAAGAAACAGACAATGACACAGGGATTTTTTGGGATTAGTTTTGGGCTTCACAGATACATCCTGTATAAATGAAGAACAGGAAGGTCCTGCAGGGCCGTGCAATGGGAAAGAATACACTGTACCACAGGTAATGGATGCATCCTGACAACCTGGTACTGACTTAGGACCAAGCACTGACAAAGACCAAGAAGGCCCACCGAACTTGTAACTCAAATTTGTTAACAAATTACTGAGCTAGAACCTCCTCCCTTACTCCATAACGTTATTCACATGTTTGAGTATAACCTCTTCATTATACCTCGTGATGCCCATTATACTTCACATTTTTGGACTGGCTTCCAACTCCATTTCAACAGCAAAAGAGCTGGGGGGGGGGGAAGGGAGGGCATATCTCGTAAGTTAAAAAGCAGACACTGTTGATCATAAATCTCTCGATATATATAAACATATATCTACACGGAGGACGGATCCAAGCTGTGTTGGTGACAGGCTTCCTAGCGCCAGCTGTTCCCAGAACGCCGGTGCCTCCCCTCCACCGCCCCCGCTCTCCCTAGACTCACGCAGGGGAGGTGCCGCCGGCAACGCGGGCCCCAGGGAGACCCCCCGCCCCGTTCCCGGCTTCGCATCACTCCACACCCCCCAGGAGGCGCCTCCGGGCTCTGTGCCGACCCTCACCGCCCCGCCCGGCCCGGCCCTGCCGCAGGTCCCGCCGCCACCTACTTCTTGCAGGGGATGAGCGCCTTCCTCTCCTCCAGGATGCGGAGGCGCTGGTTGGGGCCGTCGTAGGTGACAGCGGCCCGCGTGTTGCGGCCCGAGCCGTGCTCGTAGAACACGATGCGCCCTTCCCACTGCCGCGGCGCCTGGCACGGCTCGGCCGCCGCCGCCTCCGCCGCTCCGCTCCGCAGCAGGAGGACGCCCAGCAGCAGAAGCGGCCG
>JBBMKD010000102.1:47877274-47978531 GCA_037834095.1 Argya squamiceps | reverse complement strand
TATATATATATATATATATATATATATATATATATATATGTAGTCACATGTTTGTTTTGTTCATTTCATAACACCTAGACTCAATATTTTCATGCAGGGGCTAGTCAGATTTCACTGGTAGGCAAGTATGGCAAGTATCACTAAGCATACAGCTTCCAAATTCACCTTAAAGCACTTACTAAGCAGTTAGATGAAGGAAACACATACTGCCATCCTCATGTGTTTATAGGTAGAAATGGATACAATTGTAAGTGATCATATAATTACATTACTATTTTTCAGCTAAGTGGTATTACCTGGTGCTTGTGAAACAGCTTCATTTTCAAAGTCAGAAGTAAAATGCATAGATTTAATCTACTCTTCACATAAACACACAGAGAAACATATGGTATCCCGTCTTCCCATACATAAAACCTGCCACTGCCAGCACCTGTGGGTGCATTTCAACCCCAATCTGTGTTAAATCATCTGTAAAAGCATCTCAGGAATTAAAATCAGAAATATCTATAACTTGTGTGTGTATTTCTTAATTTTCAGGTTGATGCTTCTTGATGGATGTCTAGTTGAAAAATGGAAGGACCAACTAAACAGAAGATTTAAGGTAAATGCAACCAAAGAAAAGAATGCTGATGTTCTTGATAAAAAGTTAAAACATCTTTGTTTTACTTCAGGATTGATTAACTTTGATGACTTTCAGATATCTGTAACTCCTCTGGGTATCATTATTTTCACTTGAACATTTTCAGCCCTCAGAGTTACCCAAGTATAAGTGAAAATTTGAATACTTTTATCTTGTATTTTAGGATCTCTAAAATCTTATTTCTATTTAATTTTACCCTGTGGGATCTTCGTGTGAACTCTGGTTTCTTACAATAATATCTTTAGGAATTTCTTTCATATCCCTGCTACTGCAAGAAGCAATGATATGAAAGTGGAGGTGATATGGAGATGAGTACATAGCCCACATTAGATAAGAAAGGAAATTAAAATCCTCTGCTCTGGATTAATGCTTTTTGCTGCATTAAAGATTGCAGGCTGGAGACACACACTTCTCACCAGGTACTCCCTACTAAGACTCACCCAAAGGATTGTGCATCATCTCTCTGGATTCAGGAAACACTGGAAGGAAAAGTCTTTAGTATAGAGACATGGGTGGCAGGCACAGCAGATGCTCCTGCTTTTTGGGGCTTCAGGGTACTACTTGATATCACTCTCTACTTGTAAACTCCTCTTTTTAATGGAAAGAAAGGATGGATTGGAAGAAGGTCTGATTCTTCCTCCCACTTTTAGAGTTGGAAGAAAGTTATTTTTGGGATTCAAAAAGGTTTACAGAGCATTAGGGACACGTGTATGTTTAAGGACATATGTGTATGTTTGTTTTAATTACGAGTTGATTGGCAATTGATAGAGAGGAGGAAAAGAGACGTAGGAATCCACAAGCAGAAGCTTTTGGATCACAGACCAGCTTCTTGCAGGAAATTGCATTCAATGCTTCTCTCATACCCTCTTCACTTACTCATGTGAAACCTGTGTGTGGAAAAGAAAACATGCTTTAAATCTTTAAAAAATAAATACATGGCAATTGCAGAGGATGCCATGTGGGATTTAGAAGAATATTGACATATGACTTGGATTCCTGAAATCCTTTAGCTATCAACTTAATGGCCTGTTACTGGCGCACAGTGTGTTTTAGTCACCCCCTCACACTGTTTTGTCATTTTTCTAATTGTGTCTTGAATCATGTTTGGGCATTAGTTTTCAGATTGTCAAATAGATGCACGACTGCCAAACAAAATACCCTTCAAAGCACATGTAATTTCCTCTTAATATTAATAGTTTCAGAAACTAAATCCTCATTTAAGCATGTTTGAGCGGGACACAACTAAATGTCTGCTGATAGTTTTGGTCTTATAAAGATGCATAAAATGACTCTGACCACACAAAGCCAGTATGGAGCTAGGTATCACAGTGGCTTCATTTTAATGCCCATCATTCATCTCTGAAGACTTGCATCCAAATTTTGTCTTGAGTTACCACTTAAAATGGATGTTTTGAGCTGTCTGTCAACCACAGAAGACAGTTGTTAACATAACCACAACATGGCTGGTCTTTTCTCTAGCCAGGACAAGAGTCTGAGCTGGAACAAAGTCAGTGCAGAGATAATGAATAGTGAAGCTAGAGAGCATTTCTCTTGCTCTGATGGCTGGGTAAATCCCCTGCCTTTAGGAGTCTCAGAAGGGAAAGATAATAGAGGGGAGAGGTGAAACCCTTTCCAGGTTCTACTGCCTATCTTGTTTTCCTTAAAATAGGTATTTCTGTTCCTAGAGGTGAAAGTCTGCAGTCTCTGTTGATGTTTTTTGGATCTCTCCACATTTTGGAGAGCTGACCAGTTAAATTTACTATAAAAGCCTATTTTGTAACTACTGCACTGTTGGGTTGGAAAATCTGACAGCTGTTATCTTTGGTAGACTCGTTGCTTTTCAGAATTTCTTGGGGATGCTGCAGCTGAATAAAGCTGCAGGTGCATTGTTCAAACTGTGCCATTGCAACTCTAAACACTGTGATTGTCTGTCCATAACATGAGCTGGTTCATGCCCAGTCCTCTCCACCCCAGGGAAAAGCAGAAGCAGCAATACCAGCTGCCCTTGTAGCTGTGTGCTTAAATATATATTGTGAAGGGATAGTTTGATTCCTGTAGAATTTTCTGAGGAAAGGTCGAGTAGCACATTCAGCAAGACAGCAAAGAAGGGCCTTGCCAAGGGAGTTCCAATGTGCTGGTCCTAACTTTTTGATGGCATGCTGCCAGCTCCCCTCTGTTTCTGAAAAGGCACTAACATGCAGCATGCACAGGAATGCTTTTATCTTGTGTTTTAGGGAGATGGGCACACGAGATGGGCAATTGTCATTTCCATCCACTGGTGTTGTGGAAATTCCCTCTAACCTAGAACACGTGGAAGGTTCTCCCTGCAAATAGCCATAACATGGTGACATCAATGGCCTTGCAATATAGAGCACGAAACTTAAAGGCTTCAGTGGTTCAGGGTAGCTTTGAATAAGATTTATGATTATGTCCTTCCCTAACTCATGCTCTTTGTCTTCTGCATTTCTACAGAGGTGGGAACAGAGACTGCAAGAACAAAAGCGGCGAACTGCGCGCAGTAAGAACCAGAACTCAGGACGCAGTGGTCAAAGTGGAGCCCTGAAACCACAAACCAAGAACACCAACCCACTGATCAGTGGCCCCAAAAAGGCCATTAAAATAAGAAATGGCCAGAAAGAAATTAACCCCAAAAAAGTATGAGTGTAAATTCCCGAAAGGAAGGACTTTTTCTGCAGAAGGGTCACAATCTGGCTTGGTCAGCATGTCTTATTAATCTGGAACTCATCGACTTAAAAAATCATGTCAGTTTCTACACAGACCTTTTTGCTGCACTTTACTGTTAAAAGGTTTGCTTATCCTTTCAAGTCACTGCAAGCCATAGAGCATAGGTTTGCACTAATATGAGGCAGGCATATTCCAGCTGACTGAGCTTTATCTTTGAGCTCTGATTTCCCATTTAGATAGAGCTAGCATTGGCTGCCAGAGGTTTTAACTGCTTGTACCAGTTGGCTGGTCTGCTTCCCTGCCAGATGTTGGAGAGCTGCATGGAGTTTCTCTCTCTCCTCAGCTGGTGTAGTATTAGTCTGTGAGTTAGTCTCTGAATTCGTTGAGAGCTCACTAGACTCAGCAGCTGAGGAGCAGCAGAAAGGATGGTAACCTCTGGCAGGTATCTCAGGCAGCAATGACTGCAGCTGCTGGAGCTGAACATATCTGCTGTTTGGAATCACAGCCCTTGTTCAGAGTGTTCAAAAGCATAGTTTACCATTAAGCATCTGGGTATGCATTATGTGATTATTTTTATGTGTGTGCCGAAAATACGCTTACAAGTGATAGTATTTGATCTTGTGGGTTTGTGTAGTAAAAGTGCATTCAAAGCAGACATTTAATTTTTTTATTGTACTTCAGGCTGGCTTCTGTTGTTCTAATTTCAAATATATTTAAACATCTAATTGAAAAATCCGTATTTTTTTGAAAGGACAGATTAAAGTTAACAAATCTGTAGAATTCTTAAAAGTAACACATTTGCTGTAATATAACTTTGCTATGAAAACTGGAATAGAAGCTTTATTCTAAAGATAACTGACGGCTACTGTACAGTATTAAGGAGAATATAGGGCTTCAAATGGCTCAGTAATAATTTGGATAACTTTTTATCATTTGATACCATATTTCTAACCTTTCTCTGAGATCAAATAATAAATAAACAAATAAATAAATAAATCAGTCTTGTTCCTTTTAATGAGCTTTTCAAAGCAACTGGCTATCTGCAGTTTTTCTTATCAGAAAGTGACATTTAACATGAAAACGGTGACAGGAAAGCAGATGCTTTTATTTATGCGATAAGTGTACTGACTTAACATTTTCTGTGTGAGGTATTAGAACAGCAGAGGTTTCCTACAGGAAGACTAAGGACTAGACTGGTCAATTCTGGTAAAATGAGGATTTTTATACTAGAGAAGTTCTACATCAGAAGAAAAAATACGAGTTCTGTGTAGATTATCATAAGGAGTAACAATTGGTCATGTCAGTGTGTTGATCTTTGCTATGACAAGAATTCCAATGAAATTTGCATGTGTGAAATTCACAATAGATTGTGCTGAAGTGATTTTGGTAGCAGCAGTTATATACTTGGTAATTCGCTCAAGCAAATTTGAGACATAGATACCAAGTTACAATGTTTAAAACAAACGGATAGATGTGTTCCAAGAAAATGGGCTACTAGCATATAGAATCGTTCATG
Source organism: Argya squamiceps (assembly GCA_037834095.1). Classification (NCBI taxonomy): domain Eukaryota; kingdom Metazoa; phylum Chordata; class Aves; order Passeriformes; family Leiothrichidae; genus Argya; species Argya squamiceps. The sequence goes on along the minus strand of JBBMKD010000102.1, from coordinate 47,973,690 downwards.
GGGAAAAAACCCCTATATTGTCATTGCTGAGCTTTGTTGAGCAACTGGTTAAAATACACAAAGGTCATCAGTTGAGTGTAGCCGTACTGGTAATTCTGGGCAGGTGCAACATTTTGTTAACATGGAATACCTGCAGAATTAGATCTAAAATTCATTCCAGGTGCCAGGAATGCTGAGCATATATAGCATCTATTGACTTTAGTAGGAATGATGTGTTTGACATGTGTAAACAAACAGACTTCAAGCTTAGGTGCTTAAATACAGCCTATGGGTGGAACCTTAATCATGTTCCGTGAAATGGAAAAACTGGAATGGAAATCAAAGGAGGCAGAATTTCACTTGCAAGTGACTAATTTAGGTGAGTTTGAAAATGCTGACTTAAGTAAGCGTGATCTAAAGGATCAGTATGATTGGAAAACTTCTCAAATAGTTCTGTGTATTCTGTAGCAGGAGTTCTTAAGCTTTGATTACCTGTTGATCCCAACTTAAAGTACCCCAATAAATGAATATATGGTTAACCATTAAAGAATGAGCAACAGTCACATCAATGTGATGTTGAAATAGCAAATACTGAAGTAATGATATATCACTAAAAGAAAATTTATTGTGAACAAAGTCAAATACAATGTTTGTTAAACGAAATTTTTGGAACAGCTACCTAAACCCCATAGCAACATCACATTTTATCTTAAAACTGTTAAAATCAAACTTTTTTGTCATTTTGTCAGGGGAAAAAACGTACAAATTATTTTCTCCAGAGAACTGTCACCATTCCTTCTCCAAGTTGCAGTCATTAGACTGACTATTCCAGTGTGCTGGAATGGACATGGATGCACCAAGCCAGGTGTTTCCAAACTCCTTAACATTTTTATGTATACTCTATGCTGATTAACTTTCAATCTGTTGTAATAAAAATATGGAAGAAGGAAAGGCAATACAACAAAAAGCAGGGGATATCATAATTCAAAGAACAGACATTCAAGGATAAATTGGGATAAATTGACAAGGTAGTGTGTTTTTTTCCAAACCCATTTTTTCCTATTATATTATATTATATTATATTATATTATATTATATTATATTATATTATATTATATTATATTATATTATATTATATTACATATTATTTTTTCCTATATTTTTAGAAGGGTCAACCCAATTCAGCACTAATGCAAGTCATTCCATTTTGAAAATCCCCTACAATTATTAACTCCCTGTGACATCAGCTGCCAGCTGAATCCAGACCCAGAACATCTGCACCTTCCAGCTTCCCCTTTCTTTGCTTGGCATGAAATAGGTGTTGGAGCAGTTGGGGGCTGTTTGAACAGGCGAATTCTTCCCCAGAGGGTCCAGTCCCCACCTCTGCTCCCTGGCATGTGGCAAAAGATCAGACTCACCTCTTTTCATGCACATCTATGGCCAGGTGTAGCCATTGCTGTGCTAGTGCACTCCAGCACTAGAGTCATGAAACCTCAATTCAGCAGAGAGGGGCAAATAGATTGCTGATGGATGAATGTAATTACTGTAACTACTTAAAGGTGAAAAATTAACAGACCAAATTCTTGAAGTGTTAAATGGGTTTTTTTCTCAGTGTTGCAGCTGCCTTCTTACTGAGGGGCTTGGCTTTTTTTTTAATATAAAATAAAAATTGCCTGGAACACCAAACATATGCTTCTGGTGAGTTTCTTACTACCTCCCACACACATGTGCCCAGTTTAGTTAGAAGTGCCATTCAGTATTTTCACTAAATGTTCTAACCTCAGTTCCAAAAGAATGAAACCTGAAAAAATATTTACTCTAATTGTGAATGATTGGCAGCATTTTAGAAGCTCACTGTAAATGCAAATCAGAACTCTTTTATGAAACACATTTTTAAAAAACCCATAAACCCCCCTCCAACAAGACCTGAATGACCCGGTCATTTCAATTCAGCGTTGCAATTTTCATCCAGTCTGTGCATATGACTGAGAAATACTTCCCAAGCAAATAAAAAGAAGATTTTCCTGTCCAAAATACTCAAACAGTTCTTAAATTCTTTCATCCAGAATTGTAACCTAGATTCCAAATGAATAAAACCTGAAAAAATATTTACTCCAATTATGCACAACTGACACATGCTTTTTTGGTTGCACTTAGCACTTGAATGTAAATGCACATCTGAAAACCTTTCCTCAACCAGATTTTTCTGGTAAATTACATCAGCTACAATTAATTTTGTAAATAAATATAATCCATCAATATGGGTCAACAAACATTCAAAATGATGTTTCCACTTATAAATACCCCCACCCCCCAATAATTTGCAAGTCATTAATTTCTATAGATGTGCATTACTTCTGATTAGAGCTAGTCAAGGTTTTCCGGAAAAATTGCAGCAAATTTCAACTGCTAACACTGTATTTCATGTAACATCTCTGCAATTAAACAACAGCCTTATTGGCATGTAAAATGGCATTTCAGATTTGTTTATTGGATATAGAGTAAATTTGAGGGCTTCCAGGTAAACTATTAATAAATTGGTTCCTGCTGCTGCCAAAAGGTTTGTGGATAAACCACTGTGGAAATGAGCATAAAGTAAGGGAGGGCAGCACTCCTTTTCTCTAGATGGGGATATTGAGATCAAGCCCCAAAGTAACTTAAATTTATCAGGCAGTCTACATGCAGATAGAAGGTTAATGGTCGTATCAGAGTAACCAAGAGATGCCCCACACAGAACACCCTAAGCATTTTGATTTCTTGTGGTTACAGTGTGATGAAACTTTATTGTTTGTAGATACTCAGAGAACTTCAGTATGTATTTTCTGAGGAAGGTAAACAGAAAGCTGATCATTCCTTCACAAAGAACTGTGGATAAACTGAATAGATACTTAAAAGGTCTGACTTGCCAGTGTAGTTCATTCAGCAGTCAGAGTAAAGGAAAAACAGTGCAGCGGTACAGAGCCACAAACTGATTGACTCCATCTTCTTGGCAGGGAAAAAAAGCTTTTTGTCCACTTGTCTTTTTTTTTTTTTTAATGTAGTAATTTAGTACAAAAACTTGGTACAATCAGACATACTTATTCTTCTAAAACAGTATTTTGAGATTTATAACCCTCTTGTTTATCATTCTAAACTGAAACAGATCTTTAATATAGTCTTTAGTGTCAGGTTATGATTTCATTAAAGTTCCTAAACAAGGAAATATGTGGTCTGTGGTACAAATAAACATGCCCTGTGGTTCCATTTCGTTTCTGCTGGGACAAAAATCAGAAGAATAATTATGTTATCTTTTGTTAGTCTTGGAAGAATTATAATCAAATCTTTGCACCACCTAATTCTATGATGAACTACAAGTTGTTTTCTAAATAAACAATCGTAAAGGCCCCATTCTCTTTTGAACTGGCATCTAGATATGAGCTAAACTGACACAGTCAGACTTTCTGTAAGTTTTATATGCAGCAGTTTTGTGTAAATTTAATTGCAGGAAGATTTTAATCTGTGAGACTCCGTGGAGTTTATGTTGTAATGGAGTCCTCCTGACTCTATAAGTCAAATGATTGCTGATCCCACCAGAAATGTTTAAATTCTTAAAAATTGCATCCATATCAATGTCACAGTAATATAATTTTCAAAGAAGAGTGGATGGCACTATAAATAATGCGTGTAATATTTATGGGGTGAGTTAAACTTCTAAAGAGACAAAGCAATCTCTTAAAATACTGATGGTATTTTGATTGCCATTCTTTTGAATTCATATTTTGATAACTGTAAAAAAGTCTGTTTCTCAAAGATATAAAAACTTTGCAAATCTGAATCTCTTAATGAATGAAACAGTTTTATTTGATATTTTAAGATGTATCTGTTAAATTTCTCCTCTCCAAGGCTGCTAGATGACTTTAAAATCAAGAACATATTTAGGAGAAGAAGATGACCATTAATAAATGAAATGTTCCCACGTTTCAATTTGGGTTTGAAGACTGAGGCAAAATGTAGAAGAAACTGTCATAGATCCATGCATACTGTTTCAATGGAATCTACTGGATTCAAGCACAAAGCAGGGATTTTAATTGACACACATTAATATGAAACCCCAAACAGACAAAATCCTTCAACATCCAATAATGAAACCAAGCTGACAGAAATGTTATATTGTTTAAGAATGATGTGATGCAATATGAAGGATAATGGTTAAGCAAGAGCAATAACTCAATATGCAAAATTTTGCCATACTTAAATAGGCAGAGGCAGAACTATGGTACTCCACAGCAAACTGAAATCCCTCAGACCAGAGCAATAAGTGATTCACAGTATTAATAACCCCAGTATGATATTTATCAAGCTCTTTGATTGTGAGCTTCCACCAGCCATGTTATGGACTCTTAATAAGACATAAAAGTGTTTTGTTGTTTTCAACATTTCTGCTCCTGTCAAAAAATAAACCCACCTAAACTTTCAAATTTGTATTTGTCCCATTGGTTGAGAAGCCATTAACTCCAGAAAAGATCTGAGGAAATGAGCTGAATTGATGTATGTGAAATCATCATGTATGAGGCTGCTTTTTGATTTAAAGTACAGCATGCCAGGACCTAAAAGACCCAGAGAGCTTGAATGATGCCAGGAAGAACAGTTTTAATGAGTTTTTGAACGAAAAAAGAAGCCAAAGAATATACAGCAATCCTGAAGTATGTTTCTCAGAACTCACCCCACTGAGGTGACATATAAATTCTGCACTAATTACAACCTCCTACAGGCTAGTGAACCTTAAGCTGAGGTTGTGGCAGTAAAACAGCTGTAGGTGAAAATGGGCCACCAGGAGAATGCTCAGTCCAACTTCTGCTGGAGGAATGTCTATAATAACAAATGCCCCATCATAAAAGAAATATTTGTTAGGAAGTTCTTTATAGCAGCTAGTTGTATTAAATACAATAGGAACAACAAAGAAAGTATGAGATGGCCCTCATTCTTTCTAGACTTCACACTTAAAATCAATAATGTAAGTAAATTGCTTTAATTGAATGCCATTCTTTAAAATCTCAACCTTCAACAGACTCAGAGAGCAAAAGTGAGAATACATCAGCTCCAGAATAATATTTGTGTTCTTCATGAAGGCCAGCCAAGTTAGACTGGACAGGATATGAACTCTCTAGTTTGGCAAGGAGGTACATGTCAAGAATAGTTGTTATGTAAGAGCTGGCTTTATATTTTAGTTCCTCTGATATATTTGAATTAAGTAAATGGATTGAAAAGGGCCTTTTAGTTTATTATGCTACCTGTGACAGTAATCATTAGAAGATATTTAGGAAAAGGATAAATAAACAATGCAAATATTTTTCAAAACCCTGAGGGAACCAATAGACCTTAACAGCCCAGAGCAGTTTCACCAGGGATGCACACATGTACAGTTGGCCGGTGGGCCCATGAGCCCCATTTGGCTCACATTTGGAACTGCAGAACTCAGTCTACATCACAGATATGGTGATGGATGGATGATACAGATATGGTACATGGATGTGCCATTAATAGTGTTTTAATCACCTTCCTTGACCCTTGTCCTTCCTTGTTCTTTTTAAGGTAGCTATACACAAAACACTTTAGAATCCTGGTACTATTGGAAAGCTATAGATCTGTTAAAATGATAACAGAAAAAGCATCTACTAAGCATACATAAAGAAACCATTACTAATGTCAAACTCCTAGCAAGCACTACTTGTTACATCGATATGTTTTGCAATATGGAGAAGCTGCTAACAAAAACTGCCCAATTAAAATTGGGCGGAGTATGAAGAAAGCTAAATGTGTTTATACAGTCTTAAATATAGTGGTTGGGTAGACAAATACATCTAATTACATGAATATCAATTTTCAGAGACTGAATCTTAATTGTTTAGTCTGCATCCAGTTCTCCAAATACAAACCTAATGCTTCTAGCTGCATGTTCTACATTAGATGATCCATGAACAGCATTAGACAAAATATCGTGTGCAAACTGAGCCCGAATTGATTCAGGGCAGGTCCTCTTTGCCTCTTCTGGATCAGATGGACCCATTAGATTCCTCCACTCTTCCACAGCATTTTCCTTTGATAAGACCATTATCACTGATGGACCCCTGTAAAATCAATATAAAGAAGCTCTTAACCTATTCTGATATTTCTGAGATGCAGACTTAGCTTTAATGGTTAGAGGTACCATGAAGGGTTATATTAAGCATTGAACTATCTTAATTTTATTAAGCTGCCTAAATATTAAAATTTGTTTCTTCATGTTTTGTTTAAGGAAAAATCCCATTTTTGAAAGCCAAAGAGATTATGCTGATCAGATATTTGGATTTCGACTTCTTGTCCAAAACACATTTTCACCCAATAATTTTTGAAGCGAGACAATACATACTGGTTTTTATCAGCTATACTAACAATATCATGAGGAAGATATTTGTCCTGCATGAGGAGAAAAAGGATCGCATTGGAAGGCAGTTCCTTTTTAGGGAAAATAAAATCCCAAATAAAATTACCCATAAGTTTGAAAATAATTGTAAATCTCCCTTTGGAAGGAAGATTAGTGGCTAGAAGCCACTAAACCTGCCAGAAAGAGTGACAGGTTGTAAAATCCTTGCACCAGTTATGGTGTAGCATGTTTTGTTGGCACTCTAGAAAGTGTGATATATACTTACAGACCTCAGTACTGTAAAACAAGACACTTACTGTGTCATACAATTCACCAAGTCTTCAAAAAAGGGTTTTCCTTCGTGATCCTTGTAAAACTGTGCAGCCATTTCACGAGTTAAAGCTTGTTCTTTTACCTTTGAGATACTAAATCCAGCGTCTTTAACTTTTTGTATAATTTCATCTAGGAGAATGACAAGATCATTTTTGATTGAAATGGTTTTGATGCAAAAAATGCAAATCCCATACACCCAAACTTTAAAAGTTTCAGAAAATACTAGATGCCTTTTTCTAAAAAAATCACCAATAACTGTTAGAATTCTTCTTACTATATCAAACTGAATATGGACAACATATGAAACACTTCAGCAGTCCTCTAAAATAGTCAGAAACCAATGTCCCTGTATTATCCATCTTGATGCACGTATCAAGCCCAAATTTTAATTAACTATGCCAATAGCATTCACTGTTATTTCTCACATTGAACAGAATGTGGACCGTAGTTGTAATGCTGTGTCACACATCAACTGGCCAGCCAAAATCAATATGGATTGTCACAAGAAGGGAAGGTTGATTCACAAAAGCCAATGATTAATTAGCATTAGAAAGACTACTGAAATTTGTTAAGACAGAATAGAATGATGCTAAGTAGCGGGTCTAGGTAGAGGATTTTTAAAGAGTAGCAGCAAACATCCTTAGGGCAAGGTTCTGAATTGTACATAGTGCTCTTTTTATTTTGATTTTTTTCCTCCTTATTCCCTTAGACTAACAGTAAGTTAAACCAAGGATGGGAATACATTTAACTGAGCAACGACCTCTTTTGAGTCAGTAGAGATACCTGTCTGAAATAAGTAATACAATTTTGGCAAGTATCTCTCTTTTGACTAATAAAGATGCTGGGCATGTAGTCTGCAGAAGTGCCTGGCCCTTAAACAGTTTAACATAGCTCTATTTCTTCAATTCACCACTATTCTAGTGAAGAAAGACATATAGGCAGCTTTAGCAAAAGAAATGTCACATTTGAGATCTCGATCTGAATTATGCAAGCTGTGTAAAAGCATTTCTCTGCACAGAAAATGTACTTCAGAGAACCAGAAGAATGCATTTGATGTGATTTTCTGCAATGTGCATGGCTAATCTTTTGTAGAAATGGTTACATCACTAGATATAGCCCATACTTTATAAATTCCTTACCTTTATGAGTCTTAACAGCCTCAGGTTTGATTAAAGCAAGGGTTTGTTCCTCAGGGAAGAAGAACTCTAGTTCCTTCTGAGCATCACTAAGTGAAGAACTGCCGTGCAGCTGATTGATAGGTACATTTTCAATCGCATACCGTGCACGCAAACTAAGAGTCATTAAAAGAGTGAAGTTACTTAAAAGCATAGCCATTTTGAGCTCTGAAGTATAATTAGTCTTCACCCAGAGAATATAAATTAGTGTTGATCTGGAAATCTAAAACATGAACACCCTCCCTCCCAACAGTCGTGTTGTTATATTTCCAAGAAATGCCACTTATTTCTTAATGATATGGCACTTCTTTCAGGGGCAGGTAAGATGATGCCATTTCAGTTTCCTAGAGCAATGTTATAAGCAGGCAGAACTAAGGAAAATATTCTACTGATGCAAAGTTTTCAATAAGCGACAAGAAAATCTTAGTGGTATTTCAAGAAAAAATAATGGTGGTATTTATGGCGATATTTCAAGACACCCCCCCTCCCCACTATTAAGAATAAGTATTACCAACATTTTTTTTCAAGAGTTCCCCTTTCATTTCATTACACTCCTTAAAACTCAGCTTTTAATTTTAATTTTAATTTTAATTTTAATTTTAATTTTAATTTTAATTTTAATTTTAATTTTAATTTTATTTAATAAGCAGCCATTATATCTCAAAAAATGCTGCAGTTCCTATGTGTAATGCACTACTAATTCCAAGAAAACTGCAGAAATGCATATCTGTTTCCAGATGATGGCACTATAGTTACACTAGTTGGAATGTGGAATGAGATGAGGAATGTGAAAGTAGGTTGGAAGCTGTGGATGTTGGTTTACTTCTGTGACTATTACCTCTCTGGATTTTCTTTAGCCTCTTCAAGAATCTTTGGGCCTAGTAAACATCTCCAGTGTGATACAGCATTTTCTCGTGTTAGAGCCAATACAAGAGTTGGACCACTGTACAAGGGGAAAAGTAACATTAAAAAAAATAAATAAAACTCTGTGAAATTTTAAAGAGTAATTTGATTATATACAGCCCAGACTAGGAAAATGAGCCCCAGTACTGGAGGACCTTAAAACTGATCTGATTGTTTAAACAGGTACAGGCTGATGAAACTTTATGTGGCTTAAATATGAATATAAATTGCAAAGTTACTGTGTTTTGTCACAATGGCAAGACAGAGAAAGACTGATCATGCCCCAACCATGTCATCATTTCATATGAAGGGAATATTCAAACATGCTGGATACCCCAAGGTATCCAGCACACAGCCTGGTTGAAGATTTCGGAGCTGTCCTACATACAACCTAAATGCAGCTTTTTCAGAGCAGACCTAGACTGTTTTCACTCAAATCAGTGGACTTTGCCACTGAGACATCATACATACAGCAATGTGGAGTGGCTAGTAACTTTTAAAAGCTTGATTTTTTTTTTATTTGTTGTATTTGGAAATTATTCCATTATCTGCAGTTATCTGTTCCTGTTTTGTCTTTTACTAAACTTTTAGGCAAGTGTATCTTGCAGCCATGTATTATCCAGGAAGTGTTCAACACCAGCCTGGATGGGACTCTGAGCAACCTATTCAGGTGGAAGGTGTCCCTGCCCATGACGGGGGGTTGGAACAAGATGGGCAATAATGATCCCTTCCAACCCAAACCATTATGTGAGTCTATGATTCAATAATTATTTAATGTGAAAAATTCAGTCTTATCTGATACCATATAGATTCTACAGATTTACATTCTCCTTTCATTCAATGTACCTGGTCATTTGCTCTAGAAGGACCGGGAAGTAGTCTTGATCTACATGCTCTTTGTAAAACAGACGTACTTGTTCCTCAGATAGAGTTATTTCTTTCTGCATTGCTATTTGGAAACCATCATCCTTTATTGTTTGTAGGATGGAGTCTGTTAAAAATATTGAAATAATGCTAAATTGCCACCCATTCATTCATTTGCACACTTGTAGAGAAATGACATGGACTTTTCAATGACAATGTTAGATTTTTTATGGGTGAATTTGTTTCCTAACTAAACTAAAGAACAGGAAACTCATTTAAAGCAACTGCTAGGAGGCATCCTGGACACTCAGAAAACTGATCCTCATTGTCTTTAGACTTTCTCTTGCTTAAAAAAACCTCAGTAGGAATTCCTGACTGAGAAATATGATATGTTACCACCAGCTAAAGAAGGTCTAAGGAATTTGAATAGGTGAAATGTTTATTTAACAAAGTCTTACAGGACCACATGAGTAAGTAAGCAGTATTTGGCACAAGTCAAAATTACCTACAAAATTAATGTGTAGTTACATGAACTACAGAACTGCTGCTATAAGTAACATGGTAGACAACCATAAGGAAAAAAAATTCACAAGGAAAGATCAAAATTGTAGTCTTTCAGCTCTTTGCACATAAATTTGCTCAAGTTAGAAATAAAAAATACTATCTGAAATATAGGAAGAAATGTAAATATATGGCTGAGAAGAAAAGTAAACTTGTTTGGATGAAGCTTCATGTAATGAGGTAGATTTTTTAATTTAATCTGTAAAAATGCTGTCTATTTAGAACTGCCTTTGAGCAGCACTGCCTCATGCAGCATAGAACATATTTGGCTGGATATTTTCCCCCTTGCCATTGATCTATCTTGAGCCTGCTATTCAAGAATATCAGCTACTTGACTGTGGTGAGAAATCCAGTCCCCTATACTACATTTGGAAATATGAGCTTCTCTGAGAGGTCTTCTAGTAATATTCCATCTACAGAATTTCTTGAAAAATTAACCGAAGGAACAGAATATCATTGGCATTTGCATTCTCAATATATGAAAAACATTAACCTCTTAACTTCATTCCAGACAAAGAGTACTGCTGGCCTCATGCTGGAGAGATAGTATAACCTAAAAAAGTTTCATTAATTGAGTTAGAATTTATAATTCAAAATTGAGAGTATTTATATAGCCTTGATAGAAAATACAGTTATTAACACTTACTTCGCCTTTCCTTCAAGAGACTAGGTCTAATTATGGCCAAAGTCCTTTCAATGTGATGTTCTGCCTCATTTGCCTGATAATTTGGGAAAAAGAAGGCAAGCTGTCTGCTGGCATCTTCAACACTGTCTTGCACATCACATATATTTACAAGACTCTCAGTTTTTGTGAGTCCTGGCAACCTGATGAAACATTAAGTAATACAGTATTTAAGTCACTGCTTAGTGTTAACAAGCTGATTTTTTGAAGACGTGCTTTCTTAAAATTTAGTGAAACGTAAGAATAGAATGCAAAACTAAGTTTTTATTAAATTCAGATTTGTGAGTATAGTAACACTTCTGAGAAGAGAGTTATTAATCTTCTCAAAAAGTGCCTGATCATGTGCTCTGAAGGAGAAATCTCAGCCAGGCTGCTTTAACAATTCCCCTCTAGCTTATCCAAAATAGCTTTTCTGTTTCATGAGACAGAATTACTATTGACAAGTGTACAGTGTATAATGAATGATCAATAGAAGTCTTGTGCTTAATTCATGTACAGTGTGAGCATAAAAATGATAGCACTACAGAGTTGTTGATAACCGAGACACTTCTCATTGTTTCTTCTTGCCTGTTTGTTTAGCTGTGTAAATAAAGTCCCTCTTGGCCACTTGTAGAAAATGCAGAATTCCCCAGCTGTACTAAATTAATGCAGAAAGGGATGCAGCAGGCATTGACAAAAATGTCAATTACTATAACAAATTGATTTTTGGACAAAGTATTTAAGCTCATGTTGCTTTAAGTAAATGTCTTGTCTAAATATAAAACCTGATCCTATATTTGAATTTTTGTGAATACTCTATTTTCTGAGGCTGTGTATACAACTATCATCCTTAAAATTCTCTACAAACCCTTGACATAGAAGAAAAACCCACATTTCACGATACCATGGTTGTGAACAGCTAATCCTTACAAATGTTTTGGTATCTTGTAGCAGGGAGGGACACAAAACCCAGTGTGGGGACACAAACCCTTCTCCTTCTCTGCTGGCTTTTACAGCATTCCCAGGGAGAAGAGCATGCCCCAGGTGTGCCCTGGTCTGCCCTGGGCCATACCTATAGCTTCCCAAGAAACATAGGGATAAACATGGGACAGAGAGCAACCTTCAGTCAGCAGTGCAGGCAGTCCCCCTGGCATGGGTGAACTAGAATTGCAAGGACTACATCAGCTTTGAAGCGTATCATTGTTCCTGTTGTTCTGAGAACCCACTGAAGATGAGTTCAAAGATATCAATGACCTTGGCCTGTCATCTTTTACTTGGAGACAAGGAATTTCTGAATTCCCAAGAGAACTGAGGTTGCATCTCTAGTGGTGGTCCTGTGAAGGACCAGGCGACAAACTCTGCCTGCTCCCTGGACCTGCACACATGGGCACACCTGTGTCTGAAGGAACATGCCCTGGTTTATGGCATGCTTTGAACACTTTGACTGAATCACAGATACACATTTTCACTGGTACTTACTTGACTGTCTTCTCAGGCTCACCAGTGTCACTTGTTTTGCGTAGATCTTTCCAATGAGGGATAGCACCAGTTGGTTCTTTTTTAGTGATTATCAAAACATGGCATGGTCCAGTCATCATGAATTGAACAAATGCATCAAAGTCAGGCTAAAAAACACAATTCCACCCCCCCCGCCGTGAATTGCAGGAACTCTGAGTTTGTCATCAGAAATAAGACAATTACGCTTTTAAAGTAACTCATGCATTCCTGTTCCAAAGTGGCATTCACATGTATTCCTTAGAACTCTGATAGATTGTTTGGGAATTTTTTTGATCAATCATTTGAGACATTATGAAGTGTCTAAAAAAAGTGAATTGAGATAAAAGAAGTCATATAACTACTTTAAACAAGTACTAGATGTTCTTCCAGGTTAAAATGCAAATGACAAGAATGAAGAAAATTATCAAGAAATTCAAAGTGATCCCTTGCTATGCTTGTAGTACAGCATGTAGTGTGACATAAGAAACTACAATACAGTTCCATGAATAATTTTTGACACTAAAAGTCATGTAGTTGGCTATAAATATAGAACACTGAGCTGTTTGCAAGACATTTGTAGGCTTTCCCTTCCATGTGCTTTGCTATGTGCTTTTCACTTCAGTTTCAACTTTCAATCCTGTAAAAGTACATTTCCATCAGAAAAAAACCTCTTGAAGCTTGTGGTGTGAGTTTTTAATTTTTTTGTGTAAGTCACCTTTTTCTTGGGGATATCTGTTCTCCTTCTAAATATTTGACTAAATCTGTACCAGTCGGCATCATGTCATTTCATATGATAGTTTTTTCCTTTAGTAATACAAGGATGAAGTATTCACATATATGCTTGCAATTCATTGCTTTTCTCTTTCATTTATCTTCATATCTATGGATATTCTTAACCCGTTTCCCAAGATGAATAAACTTGGAAGAAACAGGATGAAGTACAAAAAATGTTCAGTATGATGCATAAAGTGAGTCTTTATACTGTGGTGGCTTCAAAAGTACGCTTGCTTATGTTAGAAGAACTACCTGTGGCTGTTAATTTTCGCTGTCCTGGATCTTCTTCCTGGAGTTTCATCATTAAAAAAAGGTTTTTTCTTCCAGTTTAATCCGAAGGTCTATCACCTTGAGTCTCCATTGTCTTGTAAAAGGCAGACTCCAGGAATTCAGCAAGATTGTGGAGTATTAAATCAGGAATAACTTTGCACATTGAGCACAAAGGAATCAATATGTTTTAACAAAATTATTTTTCTGCTTAAAATTAAATTTAAAGAATGCCAAATAATTGGCCTCTCAATATGCATAGGGCTCTCTGGAACCATATAGTTCATAGCATTTTTGTTATTCTTCTGTCCTGATGTTGGCAGGGATCTGCTATGGTGTAATAGTGTTGTTTTCCACTCTCCACAAGATTTGAAAAGTCATGGCGCAGTCCCACATGACTGAAAAAATAGGGAAGCGTTGTATACATCTTTTACAAGGGTATTAAGAAGGGCCCCAGGAACTACTGGCCTATCAGCCTCACCTTCTGTGCCTGGGAAGATCATGGAACAGATCCTGCTAGAAGCTGTGCTAAGGCTCATGGAGGACAAGGAAGTGATTTGGGACAGCCAGCACGGCTTCACCAAGGGCAAGTCCTGCCTGACCAACCCCGTGGCCTTCTACAATGGAGTGACTTCATCGTGGACAAGGGAGGAGCTACAGATGTCATTTGTCTGGACTTCTGTAAAGCCCTTGCCATGGTACCCCACAACATTCGTCTCTCTGAAGTGGAGAGAAATGGTTTTGGTAGACAAGGAGTCGGTTGGATAGTTGCATCCAGAGGGTAGTTGTCAGAGGCTTGGAGTCCCAATGGACATCAGTGACAAGTGGTGTCCTCCAGGGCTCATATTGGGAACCAGTGCTGGTTTTTCATTTTGGTACAGATGAAGGGTTGAGTGCACCCGCAGCAAGTTTGTAGATGGCACCAAGCTGACACAGCCAAAGGAATGATGCCATCCAGAGGAACCTGCACAAGGAGGGGGCCCATGAGCAGTGAGCATTAACAAGATCAAGCACAAGGTGCTGCACCTGGCTCAGGACAACCCCCAGTATCTGCACAGGGTGGGGGATGAACACATTGAGAACAGCCCTGGGGAGAAGGACATGGGGGTGCTGGTGGATGAGAGCCAGGAATGTGCACTTGCTGCCCAGAAAGCCAAACATGTCCTGGGCTGCATCCAAAGCAGCATGGGCAGCAGGGTGAGGGAAGGGATTTTGTCACTCTGCTCTGGTGTGACCCCACCTGCAGTGGGGTCCAGCACAGGAAGGACATGGAACTGATGGAGTGAGTCCAGAGGAGGCCACCAAGACAACTGGAGGTATGGAGCAGCTCTCCTATGAGGAAAGGCTGAGAGAATTGGGATTGTTTAGCCTGCAGAAGAGAAGGCCCTGGGGTCACCTAATTGCAGCCTTCCAGTACCTGAAGGGAGCCTACAAGAAAGATGAAGAGGCACTATTTATAAGAGCATGTAGTGACAGGATAAGAGAGGATGACTTTGCATTGAAAGACAGTAGATTTAGATCACAAGAAATTCTTTAGTGTGAAGGTGGTAAGGAATAGAAATAGATTGCCTTGAGAAGTTGTGGATGTCTCATCCCTGGAGCCATGTTCAAGGCCAGGCTGGAGGGGGCTTTGAGCAACCTGTTCTAGTGGAAGTTGTCACTGCCCTTGGAACCAGTTGATCTTTAAGGTCCTTTCTAGCTCAAGGAATTCTGTGATTCTATGATTCTATGATATATCAGAATTGTATGATTTGTTTGTCTTTGTTCTTCCCATGTCTACCTCTATACTTAGCTAGTCTACAATTCGGCTGCTATTCCCATGAAGACAAATTTACCTCTGTTTCAAAACTGCCTCTGTCTAACCTACAATCCCAGCTTTGCTAAAACCAAGTTCTTCATGGTTTTTTTACAAGATGTCTCTGCTACTTCCTTTCTAAACTATAGTTCAGCCATCTAGTGGTTGCCATCAGTTTTCTTTTTTCCCTCTGACTTAGTAGGAGCCATCTCATCTCACTCCTATTCATTTGGAATGCCACAGGAACACCTTCCCACCTTCTCCTTCAGATTAGGCAAACCCTTCCATTGCTCCCTCTAATAATATCAAACAAACTTTTTGTCTGCGTATAGTTTCAGCCTCTGTCTATCTCACACACATAGCAGAAGGTATAAATATTTGCTAAGCAACTTCATTTTTTGTCGCAGATCCTTCTAAAGGGTTAATTTTAGCTATCACACTGCTGGAAAATGTGATCAAATCCAGGTGCTAGTTTGCTAGACCACTGCCATTTAATGGTGGACAGCCTAATTTAATTATTTTCTTGAACTTTATATCTGCCTTTAGCTATTTTTGTCCCCTAATATAGGATAAGGCACAAAAAAGTAGATTTTGGCTGAGATGCTTTCCCTTTCTGCCTGTGCACATATTTATTCCCAGAACTAACCCATGATAAAATCTGGAAAGAAATAAAAAATATAAAATATAATATTACTTATTTTCTGGCTGGAAAAAATATATGTCAAATAGATATACACTGTCACATGGATGACGTTGGATTTTGGGTTTGTGCCACATTTCAACACCTAATAACCAAGGTCGAGTAGTTGCAGAAATAATCTATACAGCACTCTAATTTTCTTTCATACAAAGGCCACTGGACCTGTCATAACACATTTAAAATCAGTATAATTTTATTTGGATAAATAGTGTTATAAATTTGGCGCTATCTGTTTAGATCCATCTAAGGATCATGTGCATTTAGATAACAGAAAGAAGAACAAAATCTTTTGGAGGTCAGTTTAAATCTAATTGGAGGTCAGTTTAAATTGGGTGGAATATTAGATTGCTGCATTGTGATATTTATATGAGTCAGTGAAAGAAAACAGAGAGAGAATATCTCTGTCTTTATATACATTAATTCAATTCTTCAATATACTTAAAATTTACCATATGGAGTTTTGCAAGCACATCTGGTAAAAATTATATGTTTTACCTGTTCCTTTCATTTAGGTTTTTAGTTTGTTTTTACCTCTTCTTTATTCCGGGCATAAAATACTCTGATTTGCTCTTCAGTAAGCATTCTCTCCTCATCTGCTTTAATGTCAAATCCTGCATTTTTAATCTGCAATTATTCAGTTATTACATATCGGCATTTGAAAATAGACACATACAAAATCATATGTTATTGTAAATCTAAAGATTGATTGGTTTTGGAAGCTACCTTAAATTTAAAATTCTCTGAAATATTCAAAATGTAACTGCTATCTTTGCCTAAACTGAACTTCCAGCCTTTCAAAGCACTTCACTAAATTTGGGATTACAATACCCCTAAGTAAATGTTTGAGAAAAAATATAGTGCAGTTCAATGTATGGAGTATATTCATTCAATAGTTAATAATCCCTTTTATTTCACATTGAATAAACTCCTTTAGATCACTGTGAGTTGTAACATGGAACTTATGTTGCAAGATATTATAAATTATATTGTAACCATAGTAGTCACATAAATATGCACTTGTTAGCAGTTGATGTATTAGGCTAAACTACTCGGCTTTAGGGACAGCAAATAAAGAAAAATGAAATCTACTTTGTGATTTTCTGTTTTAAGCTAGGTTACTGCACCAAATGCAAGCATTTGTGAGTGATGCACACGTATGACTTGCATCAAAGTTCACAGTCCATTGGTATGAGTTTTGTACCATAGACTGATATTTCACCAGCAAGGGCAGTATCCAGCCTCAGTACTGATGATACACACCAATATTAACCTGTGTACCAGCACTCTGCTCTTTAAAAGCCCCTGTGGTGCTGCTGTGTTTTCAGCCTGCCCAACAAGGCTGACTGTGGAGCCAGTGTTGGAAAACACACCTCATGAGCCAAGTAGCAGCTGCTCCAGGTAAATTTTTTTCAAGCACTGCCTTTTTTTCTTTTTTTTTTTTTTTTGCCTTTACTGAGCTTCCTTCTTTTCCAGCTAAGCCAGAGTAATTGCAGAAACAACATATAGCACTCCGGTTCCCTTTCCTGCAAAGGTCACTGTCCCTGTCATAACACTTTTTAAAATTCTTTTCATTTGGTTTTGATATATATTGTTATAAGCCTTTTTTTTTTTTTTGGTAACAGAAGCAATATGAATCAGTGTCTAACCTCAGCTGGCATAGAATATTAAAGCTATAATATAAATTTGAATGTCATATTATTTCAGGTAAAAATTATCAGATTCCATTTCAAAGTCTGAGCATAAATTACGATCTACTTAACCGTACATTTTGCTATTATGCCTCTTAAATAAATAGAACGAATTAACATTTTAAAATTCTCTCTACCTTCTTTTTAATTTCTTCTACACGTCCTGCTAAGACATCGTCAGGTTTTATAATTCCAACAGAATAAGTGAGTACTTCTGAAAAAGGGAAAAAATAATGTGCTAAATAATACATCCATCAAAATAAAGAGAATAATCTTCATTGGACTTGAAGTTTACAGTTAAGCATTTGGCTGTAACTCAATCAGATCCCAAAAAACTGTAGAAGAATTTTAGACAGTGATAATGGAAACAGCAGACTACTACTTGTTACCAGTACTAGAAACACTTAAGAAACTGCATGTGTTAAGGAAAATATTTCTGCCAAATGTTTGTGTAATACAGTGTCTGAGAGATCCCCTAACCTCAAGCTCTGTTTTCTGATTTTCTATCATGTTTGGGTTTTGGGGATTAGTGTGAAGTCTGTAGATAATTGCTAAATTATAATACTGTACTTCTAGGTCTCAAAGGGTTTATGAGAAAAAATATAGGCTAAAGCTGAGGTCAGGAATATATCAGCTGAACCATACAATTAAAAAAAGCCACCAAAACATGAACAGGAAGAAAAGAAATGACATGACTGCAATCTAATGCCTCTCACAGGGAAAAAAAAAGCAAGATCAAGAAGAAGGAGAGGATGGAGGAGTTTGTTCCATCTCGGGGTTCTAGAATGGCATTCTCTGCATAGATGAAACAGTAAGAACATTCAGTAGCCACAGATAACAATAAAAATAGAAAAGATGTAGGTCTCCGCTAATGGCAAACCTGAGATAAATCACAGACAGGACTTTTAAACAGGATGGTGTTTATTTTTCAATCTTCTTGGAAGTTTATCCTGCTACTGTGCATTTATGTTCTTATATAAAGCTGTTATTAAATCTAATCTAGTGAAAGAGTAATCTGAGATAGAAGGCATGCCACTTCTTCACAGATTAGCTCTTCCAACCCTCTCAGGTTAGCCTCATCTTAGTATTCCACCTCAACTGAAGTACACAGCTCACACAGGGACTGTGTAGAAGTGATTTTCAGGCCTTAACTTTACACGGAAAATTCTGTCTAAAGTCTGATGGTTCTCAGTGTGGGGGTGAAAATATTGATGATAACAGTCCAATACATAAATTCCTTACAGAAGAAAGCTCAATCATAGCATTTCATTAATGCTACCAAAGGAAGGTCTATTAGTGCTAGACGTAGACAGACATCGAAAGACATTTGTTATCTTTCTTTCCCTTAACATTTCTAAAATAAATCAAATATATTTACCCTCCTCTACAGCCTCCTCAGCAGACCCGTCTGAAAAAACGAGTTCTTCTACCTATGGTAATTGCAAATGGAGTAAAAGTACACCACCAGTGCAAAAACAAAGTCACCAAACACAGCCATCACATCTTTACAACACATTTATCTTAATGTAAGAATGGATTTGCCACCCTGGAAAACAAGCAATTCTATGAAGGACCTTTGGTCAGTCTGATTTTCCTTAATTGAGTTTCAGTTTGTTAAAAAGCTCTTTCTACTCTAAGTGGAGTTCTTTCTTCTCCATTTTAACAAAACAAGTGATGAGACACGATTATTTCCCATGTCATTGTTTCATACGATACAGTTCCTAAGTTATATATTAAAAATACTTAGCCCAGAAAGAAAAAGGGTAACTAAAACATTTATGAGCTAGTGGCATTTTGTCCGTCTCTCCATTTCTTACATTGCTAGGCTAACCTGTAAATATGTTACGTTTTTATAAGGTACCATAATGGAAATTTGGGGGTTCTGAGGAGAACAAGCAACAAGGGAGGATTAACTCTGCTACTACTGTGAATTCCAGCTGTGGGATCTTTCACAGTTCAGGCTATTGAGGTCAGACTGAGTTGTCCTTATGTCCTCATGTTACCTGGAAGTCAGGAGTCAAAGGTGATAGGATTAACTTGTTGAATGGCCGTTGGTTTTTTGTCCAGCAAACTGGATTCATTAGGTACAGAGCAATCCCCATGGCTCTGAGCAAACTGATATAGTAAAAGGTGAGACTGCCTGTGGCAGGAGGGGTTGGACTAGATGATCTTTAAAAGTATCTTAGAACCCAGATAGTTTTACTTGATTTCTAATTAAAAAAGCTCATAATATATATTACTTTGTTGTTAGGACAAAAATACGAAAAATTAAACATTATCTAAATGCTATCGTAGACATTTAGAGGAACAGTGTAAGTGTAATAAAAATACACATATATGCATAAGTATCTGGTTTGTGAGTACCTCAGCACGTTCCTTCTCTCCAGCTGCAATTTCCCTCTCTTCTTGCACTAAATCTGTTACTATCTTAGTTATGAGAGGAGCATTTACACCTTTCACCATTGAAAGAATTTTACCATGCTGTTGAAGAGAAAATAACACTTTCATTGAGTTTTCATCACTTACACATTCAAAGCTGAAATTTCCCTGAAAGTATCATTATCCTTGGTCTCTGCTTATGGAAATTCAAATCCTGGCATCCTCAAGTGAAAACAAACCTCACCTCCTCTTAAGTGAGCAGTGCTCTACAATTGTGTCTTAGGAAAACCAGCTTTCTGTGCCCATCAGTGATAGTAATAAATATGTGATTAATTGCTACAGTTCTTCAACTGTGAAAACACAATTTTATCTTAATTTTTTATCTTTTTTATCTTAAAAATCTTATAATGCCAGGAAATATAAACTCTCTTTCCATGATGAAAAGTGTGCATAAAATAATCATTTCAGCGTAACCACATGTAGGCACTTTATGTAAGGCAAACTTACCTGGATTTCTCACTAACTACCAAAGCAGTGACTGCCACAATTCTTCTGTGGCTGTATGTGCAACAGCCACAACAAAAATGTGCTTGAGAACCACCTGATTCAGACATAGGAAACAGCTCAAGCAAACAACATCAGATAGTACCATCCTACTTAATGTAAAATGTAAAGATAGAATTTATACATCTTCACATCTATTTTAAAATATAATGAAAAGTTAAGGCAGAAGTAGGCAGCACATTAAAAGAAACTGATGTGATGTACTTACAACACTAAAAAGAAACACAGGTTCACAGCTGTTCCTAAATGATTTCAGGCTTTCAATGCTGTCAGCCTCTGCCTGAAGTCAGACAAAAAAGATTATTTGCTTATGTAAGTATGTATGCATATGCATATATAAAGGAAACCTTTTTACTCACAGGAAAACCCCACTCTTATAGACTTTGGTGTTGCAAACTCAAACTGCAGTCCTAAATGCAACTAACAGTCCTTATAGTGATTGAAGAAAGAATTGTTTTGGAAATGTGAGATTGTCCTCCCTTTGTATTACAGCAATTAATCATGGAAAAACATCTTCTCTTGATACTATTTTCTCATGTAGGTTATAATAACATATCTAAATGAAGAAGTAGCCTATGTAGTCTTGATGGAAGAGAATATCCAGTGTATTAATTTTTTTGTGAAATGTGATCAACTGTATGAAAGCACATAAGATAACCTCGGAACATAACTCTCTGCCTTTTTCATGGATAAGAAAATCATGTTTTTTTCTGAAAAGTTCTTTCATCATGGAATTTTAAGTTTTCACTAACATGAAAAGGGATGAACTTGGTCAACATCTTGGATAAACTGAGTCTGTGAAACAAATTTATCTACTTTAAATATGATATGTAATGCACTCATATATATATACTGCTGGTGTAAACAAGTATTTTTACTAGTACAGTTTCGTGATTTTTTTTAATTTCCCCCTTTTTGTTCTGTTAAAAATGAAATACAAGGTAACACTTGCAAAAAAAAAGATGCAACAGTTTTTCAGGGATATAAGAATTTTAAATGCAACCATCCATAGTGCAGAGACCTAAAACTAAAAGTCATATAGTCTGGCTTTTGAGTATTTCTGCAAGCTCATCAGAGAAAGCAAAATTGTGGGATAGCAGCTGTTTTTTTATTATAGCTTCTTACATATTTATTACCATTTATAATCTACTTTTAAACAAAGTCTTTTGAAGACATATGCAAGGAAAGCAACCAGGCCAAAATTATGGCAACTCACTATGAGGACAGCAAAATGAAAGCTCTTCTTATGCAGATCAGAAGATATATTTAAATCAAAATGTAAATACAGTCACACACAGGATTTTTGTCCTTACCGAGGCAAAATGTACCAGATTGTCTTCACTGAAGTCGATCTTTAGTTTTCTGAATAAATTCTGAACAGCTTTGCAAGGACCGCACCAAGCTTGATACACATCTATTACTAAAATGTAACAGTTTGGAATTACTTACAGATGAGTCGAGGAACTTATAAAATGAGACATTTATGTTTGGGTTGTTAAAACAGCACCATGGAGGCTGTTTACATGGATCTTTCAGTCTTCTTCCAATGAATGTATCATGAATACATCAACAGATTCAGTGGATACATTAGTGGATACATACTATTTAATTTCAATTACTTCTGATATTGGAAATCTACGTCAGAATACTATTTGAGATGATTCATCCAAATAGCAACTTTTCTCTCATATTCCTTTTCCTTTTATTTTCTTCTTCTTTTCTCTTCTTCTTTTCCTACTGTTGCTTATAACTCTTATCTAGACCTTTATTCTACAGGATTTTCACCTCCCTGAGCCTTTGCCTATTAATATCCCTCTGTAGATATCATCCCGTTACAGATTTGTTCTTTTACCCAAAAGCAGTTCCTAGGAGACATAGGAGACATAGTTACTGGACTAAGTGTACTGAAAACTGGGAAAAATGCACATCATAGAACATGCACTCTCTAGAATGCTGCAGTAATTACTTAGTCTGTGCAAGATTTTACACACAGAAGCTTCCAACTCCCTACCATGGAGAATACCATATTGGAAAAGTATTTTCTAAACATTGGTGTATAGCAGTATATAAAAATGAAATTGAAATAAATAAGATTTTGATGAGTATTTATCATATAAGACACTGTGTATTCATAATTGTAATTAATGATCTTAAAAGTGTTTTCCAACTGAAAGAATTTTTATGATTCAATGACTATTATATACCTTTATAAATATATGTTAATATAGCCTTTCTTTAAAAGATATGGCACTAGTCTTCTAAAGTATCTATTAAAGAAAACATATAAATATGAGAACCTGCACCATACATCCATATGAACCATATATCCACGAAAGTTTAAAAAGAAAATATCAGCTGTTATTACCTACTATACCCTTTGTCAGTAGCATTTCATCCCACTGGTTTTGATTGCTTATTATGGTCTGAAACAAAATTAATTAACATGTTAACATTCTAAAAAGGCAGAAAAAGCATCTATTTCCCTCTAAAGTTGTTTAAGTAATTAGGATTTGTACCTGGATCTGGATTTCTTTCTTCTTGCCTGCCATTTCCCTGTGATTATAGAAATATATTAAAATCCAAAGCACTTTTAAAGTTTTTTAAAAGACCATGGGACATACAGAACTGATTTTTATGGTTCACAAAGTATCACTGTCTTCTGATTCCCTTAGCAATTAACTCAACTGAAGCTCCTACAATGATGGTAGTTAATCCTCCACTTTGGGATTCTGTGGAGAAACATTCAACATGTTAGCAAAACCCACATGGCACAAGAAACAGAAGAAAATTTAGTATCTTGATCTGTTAGGGTCTTCAAAACTTTTGACCTGAACAATATTTCAAGCTTATAATCACTCTGCTCAGAATAGCCACAGGCACTTTGATGGGATGACAGCTGCTGTAACGCTGGACTATTTCAGAAAAATAGTGATTAAAGAGCTTCAACTCTAATAACATCAAATCAGTCTTCCTGTCTGCTGGAATACATAAAAAGCAATGACATATTTGTGCCTCATAACTAAACTCCCAAACAGAATCCTGATACATTCATCATTCTGTCACTAATAAATACTGTCCTTCATATATTTATGACAGGCAATTAACTCTGAACTGGACAGAACAACGATCTCAGTTAAGATACATATGTGGATAAAGTTTGACTTCAGCATGAGCAGCTTGTGTTTCTAGAGTTCTTGGTTAAGATGGTGGTCTTTGCCTCAGGGAAAATGACAGTGCCCCCATGAATGTGACCTCCTCTGGCACTGTTACTTGAGAACTCAACCAGCAGATATGTCCAGGGATTGAACTGGACATATCCTGATACACTCACCAAAGTTGTTCCCTTCAGGTTACAGATTGAGGCATAGAAGCCAAAATGAGAGCTCTTACCCTCATGCTTGTTTCATATTTCATGTAAAAATGTTGTTAAGGATTAAAATTTTGAATGCAACCTTTCTTCAAATCCCTTAAACCAGGTGGTGGTACAAAGCGTGGCATTAATTCCTATCCTTTAAAGATTCTAAGGAGATGATGCTGACTACTGACAGTGGAGGCAACTGGGAGATGGAACTATATAATGTTAGTAGGAAATCTTAATCAAAATAACCTTCCATGATTACTTTCTGTCACTGAGCAATGACAACCAATTCTTTGCAAGATCAGTTCTGCAAAACATAAACCTATACATGAAAATGGTCTATACATCCCAATCATTCTACACATGCTCCCCAACTAAAAGTATGCAGTCATATACACTCAGATGGCAAAGCAAAGCACCACAGAACAGACATA
Source organism: Argya squamiceps (assembly GCA_037834095.1). Classification (NCBI taxonomy): domain Eukaryota; kingdom Metazoa; phylum Chordata; class Aves; order Passeriformes; family Leiothrichidae; genus Argya; species Argya squamiceps. The sequence goes on along the minus strand of JBBMKD010000102.1, from coordinate 47,949,376 downwards.
TGCTGCTGCATGAAAATATACAAATGTGCACATTAGTCTGGCATAGTAGCTGTATGTGATAGACATGTGAAGATTTCACTTGATATCTATACTTTTGAACAAATTTTTCACATAACATTCTCTCAGTAATGCAGTCAGTACTATACTGATTAAATCTGAACAGACAAGCATATTTGCTCCTTTGCCTATGATACAGGCAACATGCTTCTCCAACCTTGACAAAAGCTATTTTTCTATCCACACTTCATCATGGATGTGCAAACTTTACATCTCTTACTCCACTCTTTACAACTGAAACTGCTTCCTTGAACTTGTCAGACCTGTATAAAAATAGACATGTCAAACTGATATTCAAATATGCAGTTTTTGCAGATAACCATTCAACACCTTAGCACAAACCCTCATCACACATATACGTGAAGACACCCAAGAGCTTGTGAGATTTTGACATGCTGCAGTGTGTTATGTGCATACAGACACATAACACCCTGAGCATAAGCTCTTGGATCCTTCTGAGCTCCTTGGTGGCACTCCAGTGGATCATCTCCCCACACACACAAACAGAAACATATTTAAGTGAACAAATGCACAGACACACAGGCCAGTTCAGGGCCGACATTGCTCAACACCAGGTGACGCAACCAGGAAGAGCTCCCAGACACTCGTGGTTTGACACACAGCCTGCACAGTAACACACCATAGCACAGTGGCTTGGGTACCCCTAATCCCTGAGGTGGGAGTCCACTCAGGAGCACACAGGCCCCCCCAGCCCACTTTCACCTATCCTGGAGCAGCTGCTGGCCTGGGGACAGTTGGTGGCCACCCAACTGCCACCCCTCAACGGCCCTAACGGCCTCCTCATCCTTTATCCGGCCCAGCCCCATCTCTGCTCCATCTCCAAGGGTCATTTTCCCCCCATATCTCTATTTTATCAGTCTGGGGTTGGCATGGCACAGGCAGCTGAGACACAGGCATGCTGAGAGGGAAATTTGGAGGGAGCTGGGGAGTGAAAGGTTGTGAGGAAGCATCACCATTTCATCTGTTTTCTTTATCCCAGGGAGAGTCAAACTTATCCTTTTAACATGTGAGAAAATTAGTCTTGGCACCTAATTAGTGGCCTTCACTCTGTCTTGCTTGCAAATTGTGAGACAATGGAGACTAAAATAGGAAGCTTTTAGTGGCAGTCCTGGTGGCCCAAAGAGGGTCTCAAAAGCCAAATAGTGGTGACTGCCCATGCTCATACACTATCATTGCAGGTCAGTCATCACGCTTTGCAGAACAAAGTTACCATTTTAAAGATGCACATTTGCATCTCAGCAGCCCCCAAAAAGTCACAGAAGATAAAGGCAAAACTTATTCATACACATAGAAAGCATAATTGGTCCAGAGTACAGTGGAGTTATCTTCATGTATTAACTCTTACAGGCATCGCAACTGGTGGCAATTTTTTTGTGAAGGTAAAAGATTGAGAATGTTCACAAATCAAATGTTGGTGTCTCTAAACTGCACACATTTCACATATGAATGTTGTTACAGGGCTATAAATTGTCCATGCATCCAATTTACTTTTGAAACCCTGCCCAGGCATACTATGTGCTGTCATGTGTGTCTACCACATTTTAAGAAAATCTGTTTCAATGACTTTCTTGTAGCTTTTCTTGAGCATTCTGGTGCTGCTCACCAAAGGATGACTTGCAAAGCCCCAGAGGAAAAATTACTTTTATTTCATGAAAATCATATGAAGAAAAAAGTAAGGAAAACAAGCTCTTATAAGCACTAGGATATACATTCTTCCTCACAGTTAAATCTTCCCAAGTTGAAGGATGTTCATTCTGCAACAGTGGGAATGAGGGAATGTTTCCACAGAGTTGAAGCAGTTTTCGATGTTGATTGTGCTATGTCCTAACATCTTGTATTAGATCAACTAGTTGGCAAGAGAGATTTTCTGTTCAGATTGGTAATAATGCATTTATATAGCAAACATAAATCGCTTCCTACATTTTTTTACTGGAAAACCCTAACTTTGGAATGAGTACAAGCTCTGCACTGGCCTGCTTGGGAGTGGGGGAGTGCCACTGAATAATCTTTATTTTCCTGCATGAAGTAGGAAAACCACTTTTGAAACCTTCATAGACGTACAAAATTGGAAAGAACTACAAAAGAGGAGATATTTAACCCAACCGCCATGTGGAAGTTAAAGACTCAAAGACTAGCCTATGCTTTTGGGGTTTCCTTCACAAACTGCTACCTTTTTTATCCAGATCACTTTCTTCATCAACAGCTGCTTTTTTATATATTGCAAATGTTCCCCCACTCCAAAAAAAAAAGGTCTTGAAGAAAAACACTAGAATGAGGTAATGCTCATGTACCAAATGTTAAAAGGCTGACACAGCCTCTTCTTTAACTGCTCTGTTGGAATGAATTATATGTATGCTTTGGATATCACAAAATAGTTAATGTAAAGGGATTTGGTATTTCAAAATGCTGAAAAATAAAAAAGATTATCCTTCTTTAGGCTAGAGAGTATAGTTCTATAAAAATTTTAATGAATTTAATGGTGACATACTTAGCTTAAGTAGACCAACAGTATTCATGGTCATTATAAAAGGTATCCAGAGAGAAGGGGTTAGGAGTTTATGAGGGTTTTTCCTGAATCAAAATAATTCAAGTTTTGTATCATGTAAAGTATAATGAAAATATTTAATGGATAAACCACAATGGATTCATAATGAATGATTACATATTTTTTCTGAGTAACTTATAACTTGTTTCCCTCCATTTTGTGCATACCACTTGATTTCAGGTCTGCTCTTTGTTATGAGCTGTTAATGTCCAGAGTGACCTAGTTCCAAATTACTAACATTCTTTTACAAAGTAATGGAAAGTGGTTGTACACCCTGCTGAGACTTGTAGCCCTTGAAACAAAGCTAGAAATGTGTTTTTCCTGCTAATCAGTCTTTCTATGTGCCCTAAGAAGTACATGCTCAGAAGCCAATGCATATGTACCTCTGATGATTTCCTGCTTGCCAACACAGTGGAGGCCTTGATCACCCTAATTCATAAACTTTTGTCGTCTCTACTGTGGCTCTGTAGTCCACATGCATGCTGGTGCTACAGTATATTCAATCTATGCCCTCTGCATGTTAGATTTCCCACATGTTGTCCTAGTGTTCCTGCCTGGTTTCACTCTAGGACAGCTCATGATGAGAGAGCATCTCACCTTCCCAGCTCTTCTGCAGAACTGTTCCTAGCCTGGCAGTGTGGCTGCCACTGTAACTTGAAAGCTTTGTGTGTGTGTTGGCTTTTTCTGCATCAGCCATAAGTAGACCATGGATCTGATAGCAGCGGAACAGCTTCCTGACTTCTTGTATTTTTCTGTAAAACAGAAAGAAAGTATGTGAGATGGTGGACAATTGAAATCAAAGATAGCTGTTACGATTTAGAAAGTGCAAAACTGAAGAATGTGATTTGTGCTGCTGCAAGTGCAGATCTCTGATGGTTGCTGGTGGGATAATTCTGTGCAGTAGAACTGTTTTGGTAAACAAAGAAAGAGCATAAAATAAATAAATGAACAATTTTCTGTAAGGACTTACTGTAGCACACCAGCTTGTGTGCTCTCAGGGTGAGTGACCAGGTGACTCCAAAATCAAGCAGTTCATTTCTGAGTGGCAGCCCAAGTCCACCACAAATTCCAGCTGTGGAGTTTTGAGAAGCAATTAGTTTTGCCCATAAATGGTGACTGACAAAAAGAATTTGACAGCTTGTTTTTCAGGAATGACCAAACTTTGTTAGTGGTAGGTATGTTCCCCTAATTTGCCCTTTAGAAACATGAATGGTAGCCCTAAAGGAAGTTACTAATACATAAACTTTTGCAGAGTTTGTACCACAAGAGAGGTTCATGAATGTTAGTGTGCAATATATAAAAAATGAACAGATGAAAAGGAACTGAGATAATTTACTGATTAAGACATCTTTAGAAATATAGGCATTATTCCTCCCAAGTAATATGGCTATTACCTCTGGGACTTGATTCCCTAGAGCAAGAAAAATCAGGGTTTTTTTTTTACCTTACCCTAGAATCTCAAAATTATGTGAATAACAGCATGGTTAATAGTTGTGGATGTACACATGATACTTTTATTTATTTTTAATTACAACCTTTGTTAAAGTTTTGAGTTTGATAATTTGAGTATTAATATTTTCATGTATTCATTTTTTGTTATTCCTTGTCTGTATATTGATTTGAGTGTATGGAACACATTTGACACCTTACATACTGATTAATAGAATATTAGAGTGTAACTTTGGGAACATTCTTTGTAGCTATAGTATGTGCAAACCCACAAACACAAGAGTTTAGTGAGACATAATGAGTGGTTTCCAACAGCTCGAGAAGCTGGTAACTATGATTTGCATGATACTTAAGCCACCTGAAATCAAACTAGTAGTTTGCTCTCTGGCAGTATCAGATGCACTGATTCACCAGATTCACATACAGTTTTCCACTACTTATGTGTATGTTAGCCTTCTACTCAGAGAGACATAGAGAAAGTTGATCTTTGCAATGGGATCTAGAAAGTGTAAGAAAATGAAGAAAAGTATCTTCCTGTATATTGAAAAGCAAACCCCACGATATCAGGTAACAAAGGTGGATTGGAGTTCACGTAAGTATTTTTAACCTCAGTTAGCTGGTAAAGATACAGCAGTGGTTTCTATTTTACCAAACCTAAAGATCTTCAGAGCCTCAGTTTAAAAACCTCCAGAACAGTTAAGATGGCTCAGCTGAACTCAGACCTCTCTATATTTTAGTAAAATTTTCTTGCATATTCCTGTTTAGACAGGGAGAGTTTCATCTGCAGAGAAAATCTGAACATGTGAAAAATTACTGAAATATGTGAAAAGCTTGACTATATTCATGGTAGTAATTCCCAGCAGGACAGAAAAAATGGAAAATATTCATCCTGGTACCTGAAGCTGAGCACCAAAATTTGCTTGAGGGAATTAGAGAATACCAGGCCTGAAAATATGATGGAAAATCATGTGGATATTTGAATTGTGATATAGTCCAAGCAGAATAAGCTGTTACATTCCAGTCATGGGACAAGCTAGTATCTGCACAGCTGTTTTGGGTAAGAAATTTTGTGGCATGCGAAGTACTGTTCCTTGCTAAGATAGGAGCGGAAATTAGACACAGTAAAAGAGCCACTAAAAACTTTGCCAGAGGCTAGTTGAGGTAAGTTTTTATGGACATAATGAATAAAATAATCAAGCAATTGGAGCACAATTTGGCTTCTGTAAGTTTGTTTTGGTTTTGTGTTTAAATTCCCTAGTAATTGGAACTGTGTGGTCATTTAGAAGAAGAAGTATGATAATGAGTGGTTTATAAAAAAAGAGAGTACACAAGGCAGAGGCAGTTAAACAGACGACATTGAGAAGGCCAAATCTTAACAAAATTTTGTTAAAATGTTCTGAGCCTAAAGAATGCATCAATGGAGTTGAAACTTTTCAAGTTGCATTCATTCAAGCTTCTGCAGAAAAAAATGACATTGAGTTCTCTTTATTGACTCTTTTAGACTCTGATCCAATTCATGCAAGTAAAAAAGACTATCAATTTCTAAACAATTTGTTGTATATCTGTTCAAAGTTTATAAAATTCTTAGGGCCAGAAAATATTTCTTGATACAATGTCTTCAGTCATCACATCATTTAGCCAACTGAAGATTTCAAAAATAAACCCCAGTCCTTAGAAAATTGCTGGTTAGAAATGGTGAGTACTGGTGTGACATTCAGAAAAATTTTAAATGTTGGATCTTGTTTCAGGGGCCAGTTTCACATCCAAGGGTTTATGCTGGTTCAACTTGTTTAATGGATGCAGAATTTATCTGCATGTAGCAGAGCTACACAGGCTGGCAATAGCCAAGCTTTGCACCTGGCACAGACCAGCTTTTTAGCTAAGGGGATAATTTTGAGGGATAAATATCATGTACTTCCCCAGTATATGACAGAAGCATGAGATAACCACAAACAATCATTTTTGTCATAGGTTCCTGTGGGTGGGAAAAGAAAATAAGAGGTTTGGTCATGTAGTGAGTGTTCATACGTCAAACGGGGTGCTCACTGGGACAGAGCGTAATAGTCACTTGTAAGCAGAAATAGGAAGCTTTTATGCTGCTAGTGATGTATTTTTAATCTATAGATGAAGGTCCTACTGGAAGAGGATGATACAGAGCAAGCCTGTGGCCAGATGACTCATCCTATTTGTCAGCTGAAGCTTGGGTTTCTCCTGGGCTTTCCAGGACAGTGTGTGCTAGAGGATCAGAAATCACCTCTGAGTCATCTCAAAACCAGATTTGCCTCTGCTGTCGTGGTTTCTTTCCTGTGTCCCTGCTGCACACAGTGCATGGATACACTTCATGCGCATAGGAGGTGTTCCTGGTTGCAAGGATCCCTACTGCACACAACTCCAGTGCCAAACACCCTGCTAGTCCCACAGGATTATCACAGACGTTGGTGGATGTATAACAAACTTATTTCCCCTGTACAGGTCTTGAATACAAAGACAGAGATGAAATACCTGTATATATATACCAGTGAATTATCTTCACTGATCAAATTCAATGGACTTCAAGACCAAATCTAATGAATTTTGTTCTGGTGCTGAACTGAAAGTTTATAATCTTTTCTCTTTCCATGCATATTTTAGCTCTAGAGCTCTGTGTGTTACTGATAACACACTATGTAAATATATAAATGCAATTTTAAGGCCATCATACTTATCTGGGAGACTTCTGCTAAAAATTTTTTAAACTATTCCTTCTCCTCTTCTACATATATAAAACCTCTATCATGTTGCCAGCAGCTATTTGATCCTTAAATGAGGGAGGTTCTATCTTTATTTCAATTATGGAAATAATTATTATAGGCTATAAAATAGTAATCTTGTTAAAAGTAAGTGAAGGGTCTTTCAGATATTCATTTCAGTGCTTTCCTCTGTAAAACAATGCAATAGTGTTAAACACATTTCTACATTCAGTATTTTATATCTACTCAACTGGTCTATTTCTTTTATAGGAGTAGCTATAAATCTTCCTTCGCTTTCAACTTTGAACACTAACATAAAATTAATTTTAAAATCTCACTGCATACAGTTTTCACCTATATTTGTTCAATGCTCTCAATTATGCCCTGTTAATATATCTCATAACTACTTCATAAGCTTTCATTAACTAAAGCTCAGAAATTTGAAGCTTTTGTGTTCTCCTAATTTCACCACTTTCCTGAAGTTTTCAGCATCAGAAACACACAAAAAAGCAGAGAGTTACTTTAACTACAAATGGCAGAAGTGCATTTTTTCTTGTATAAAATTTGTGACAGCTGTTTATTTCTAATGCAAGTCAAGTGTTTTGTGTAGCAAAATGAAGTTATCAACACACTTTATGAAGTCAGGAAATCTTTCTTCTGCATCTCAAACTTGTAATTTTCACATTAAAATACAAATGCTGGATTCCAAAATATTTACAATAGGAAACTTCATCTCCAGGCCTAGTGCCCTACCACATTGCTCAGCTTCAGTTGTTTTGTTTCCCCATGTGATCCACATTAGACAGGAGTAGTGACAGCAGCCTGAGGGGTTCAACACACCTTAATCCTAGAAAGTTGTTCCAAAGAGAATATTTGATATTGAAAACAACTTCCTAAGGAAGAATCTGAATTGCAGAAATTTGTCTTTGTTGGATGCTTCCCTGTGACTTGGCCATTTAGCTAGACTGAAACATTCCATACAGCATTTAAAATATTTTGTCTGTGTGTGTGTGTAGGAAACCTGGCAGTAAAACATAGCCATAGCAGCAAGTTACAGACATACTGAGATAAAACACATCAAGATGTCTGCTCAAGCCAAGTGAAAGTTCTCAGATTTTCTTGTTTTCCTTTTAATGTCTGTCCAGCATCCATTCTGTATCATTAAACTCTGATTGCATTTATACTACTGAATTGAACCATGTGCAAGAATATTCCCTGGTGTTGGACTTGCTTATTAAACCTGTAAGCTCTTAGAATCATCTGTAAATGTGATGAGTGGTCTCAGAAAAGTATTTATCTCTGACAGCCAGCACTTTTCATAAACATCTGCTCATGATGTGAAAGTTGACAGGGCTCTAGGGGCCCTGCTGTTTATTCCCACATATATGGCCATGCTTGCTTTGTCATGGTGCTCTGGCAGTTTTAGCAAGCCTCAGTCTGTGCTCTAGGTTCTGCTGGACATGCTAATGTCATGCTATAAAACACCTTTCTGGTTTTGACCTTGAGCTGAAGAAGGGCATGGTGCTAGGAGGATGTCTGCCTTTCTTCTAGCCAAAGAGGGTCTGAAACAAGAGTCCAGAAGAGTTCATGTCCATCTGGGACTCTTTGGGGACCACAGGAGTTCTGAATATCACGTCCTGTTTTCTCAAGACATAGAAAATTACGAAGGTGATGTTCAGACTGGCACAGAGTTGAAACCACAGTCAGCTGTATTTTGGCATGTGTAAAGTCAGACCATGTTGGTTTCCAGTAGGTCTTCAAATCTGAGGCCTGGGTTGGGAGGAGAGCATCCCAAGTACACAGTCTCTAAGCTTCTCTTTTGATTTTTGCTTTGTGTCACTCTTTTCCAGTAGCATTATGCCAACCCCCAAGAACAACCCAGTGGCCTTTCTCTCACATGCTGATGTTCGGCTCAGACCATCCTGCTCAACAATAAGATCTGGCCTGGGACTTCCTCCAATATATGAAAAGTGAGGGTCATACCTTAAGTTTTCTCATGGGTGGGAGGGAGGCTGAATGCTGAGGAGGTTTAGAGACAAGTGCCTTTTTATGTGAGGCAAGATATGCAGAGGCAGGGAATGTGCTGTAGCAGACAGGAGCGTGGAAGGGGATAAGTCAGCAGTTCCTCCTCAATGGAGAGTCTCCTATGGCAACAGCAGCAGGGAAAATAGCATCAGCCAGAGCTTGCCTGCTGGCAAAGAGCTGTGAGCCACACTGGGACCTCTGCTCCCTATCATGCCCAGCACCCTGATGGCAAGCACTTTAAAGTGGTTGCAGCTGCCAACTGAGGTTGACTTTGGCAGGCACGTGGAATGTGTGTGGGTACATGCTCCCCCTCAGGCAGGAACTTTCACTGCCTGCCCCTTCTTCATTTGCATGTGGGGCTTCCAGGGCTATGCCACACTCTGATACCCACCCCAGACCACATCCTTGGTCATAAAAGGCATAAACAGACAGAGACATCACAGAATAAGGAGTGCAGCCTGGCTTCATCTGTAGAGAAAAGCCCAGGGAATGCCCACCTGTCGTGCTGTGCTGAAGAACAGCTCCCAGGTGGAGGAGATGCAGGTACAGATCTGCACCTTGAAAAGGACTGTGTGTAAAAGATTTGCCAAGGGGGAGAATCAAACCTAGTATTTTTCAAAAAGTGCAGGCAGGGTGGGTGCAAGGCTTTGATGGTTTGGTGCGGTGATTTACCTGAGCACTGCGGTGAGCTAGCCCTAGCACTGTACCAAGGGCACCTTCATGGATGTGCAGCCAAAGAAGTGGCTTGCTGCACCCTGAACTGCAGTGATTAGTCACCACTTTCTCGTCCCCACTTTTCTACATGGCTCTGTATACAGACAAAACAGAATTTTTGTGGCATAGACAGCTGTACCTGCAGCATCTTTTGCTTCCTCTTGAATAAATTTGCCAACAAGTTCCCCTACAATTTAATTTAAGAGGACCTGGAAACATCCAACACTGGAGTCTCATATGATGTGTTAATGATGCAAAGCCTCTATTGCACATTTTAAAAGGCAGATTATTCTGTTTCACTGGAAAGTAGCATGTCCTTGGTTAAAACTGAGTGAAGATTCATTGTGAAACCTGTATGTAATATAAATGTTGTACTATTAATACAGAGAAAGGTTGTATGCATGTGCATACAGACAGAATGCAAGCCAACAGGAAGGATGCCATATTATTTTTCAACATTTGAACTTAATTCAGAAAATCAACGTTGAATTTTTAGCATTTTTCAGTCATGTCATGTTCTTCCTCCCTCCTGCTGATTTTTGAGTTTTGTATTTCATTCCCTCCACCTTTGTTGTTTCGTTTTAGTGAGATAATTTATCCTGCAAGTTTCACTAACATGTTCTTTGAAAGGAGTAGGGAGGTAAAACATATACATTACAAAGTAGCTGCTAAAACATTGTCTCTTGCAAATAAATAGGATAAACTTTCCAACAAATGCTACGAATTCTAGTATAGAAATAAGTTTGAATTTCAAAATGTAGCACCAATATTTGTATACCTTTAAGAAAAACATCCTGGAAAACTTGGTTTCATATTTCAAACTATTTGCATATCACATGACAAAAGTAATTATCTTGAACTTCTTATATAAATTAAACAGAATCTTTTGCAATCCATTTGATTAATTATAAATAGTGCCATTTGCAAATTTTCTTTGTGTGGAATTCATGAATCATTTTTGGATAATCAAGATTTTCATCAACATAATTTTCAACAGATGAAGTAACTACACCACTTAGATGAGCTCGTTATGTCTCAGAATGAAGATAGATATGTTTTGATCACTGTTGCCACAACAGCTGCCAGGGTTTCTAGAGGTGCCTGGAGCACCTTGCAACGATTCAGCTGCGCAAAGGTGAGTTTTGGGGGCAGCTTTATGGGTATGGTGCTAATTAGCACTACAAGTTCATCACAAAGTTTATCTGTATCACCATTAAAACCCCATTAAAACCTCACAGAAGCATGCTATGAAAATATATCTTTTTCTTGGTCCTGATACGTGGTGTATAAATTCTGGAAGCATCAGATTGATTAAGCTGTCTATGAGCTAAGCAGAGTTGCATCATCTACAGCAAGAAAGCTTTTGCACCTAGAAATATATTGATGGATAGTCTTCTTTTAAATAAGGTAACTTTCTGTTTCTGCTATATATTCAGACTTGAGCTCCTGAAAATATTTTTAAGCCAATCTGAGATTTTATTCTGTTGAGGCTTCCCCGTCATTGGCCACCCTGGCTTTATGAGTTTTATTTCTGTGGCAAGGAAGGTGAGATTTATTCTACATATGATGTCCAGAATGTTGAAAATTTATAAAGAAAAATGTAATAACATATTAAAAATTAAAATGAAATATTTTGGCTGTGACTGGAGTAGTTCATCCTGTCTTCTCTTTGTATTTTCATTTATTTTTTTCACAAAATGTAAAAGTTCAGAACAGTTTAACAGGGAAGTTATGTGGTGTGGTTAATGCCAGAGTCTTGTGGTTATGAATCATTTCAGAAGTTTTAAAAAATTGATGTAATCTATCCTGAGCTGCTTGTAAATTGTGTTAGTACCTCAGTAGAACTAGATTCTGGAGAGAAATATGAATGGTGGAGGAATGGAGTGAGGAAATGGTGACAGCTGACAGAATGGTAGCAAGATTTTACTAAAACTTCACACTTACTTTCTCCTACTGTTCTGGAGTGATAGACACGTAATGTCACATAAACACCCAAGCAGAAGTGCAGCTATCAGTGCTTTTCCCTTCCTGCAGATTCTTTCTTTAGAGATTCTTTGTCCTCAAAATAAGAACCAACTGGAAAAAAGGAGAAATAAACTGTTGAGTTCTTTAATTGGAGAATCTAGGTGGATTCTTCAGATACACCTCAGGTAATTTGTTAAAAAAAATTATTTTGCATGTAATTAACATGCACTTTGGTATAATCTCCTTAATGCTACTTTCTCTTGAACTTTTTTGTTCTGTGATGATTTCCTGTGTCATATTCACATTTTCCTACAAGAGTAGGAATTTCGTACTACAACAATTAGGAAAACACTTGTACATTACTTATTTAATTTATTTAATAAAACTAGACAGTCTTCAAGTTGCCAATACACTTTGGTGTTGATATTTCCCGCTAATCTGTCTATTTCCAGAATTGGTAGATTTTACATTGAAGTGATTGGGGGGGGGGGGGGGGGAAGGGGGGAGGGGTGATTTTTTTGTTGTTTTTCTGAGATTCAGTTTTATCATCATCTTAATTTCTAAATTTACTTAACTGAGTGGGTTGTCCTGAGCTTATTCTCCCGAGACGAATGCATCATGGAAACCTGTACTGGCAGCAGAAATCCAGCAAGTGGCATCAACTGCATTGGAAGAGGCTGGGAAAGGGTGAGCAGAGAGGCAGCAGCTCTGGCAACTGGAAATGGGCATCCCTCAAAAACACACAGGTTGTGAGTAATGGTGCAACAGCAGTTTGATACCTGTGGATGCAACTCCCTTCTATGGCAAACTTGAAATGACCCTTCAAACAAAAACCACTAGGGGTCAAAATTTAGGTGCCTCAATAGTAAGGCTTGAGGAAATTATTAATTTTTTCTGTTTGTTAAGGGAATCTCTATATATATGTACCTTTCAAATGATAAGACAGTGATTTTGAGAATAACTATAAAACGGAAATAAAATAATGAAGTGTGATTACCATGTAAACCCATACATTTCTCATCCTTCCTTTTTCTGTCATAGAAGAAACTTCTTCAGAAATGTTGTTAAAAAAGGTGCCACAGAGTGGCAGTCTCTTTGTTGTTGTGGAGGAAATGTTTCTTCATTTCTCAGTTTTATTCCCAGTCTGTGTGCATGTTAAATTTTGCTTTTCTCACTTTGGTGCTCTTTATCTTTTGAGTTTGGATTGTGTTTTTATCATCCTTTTATATCTTTCAGGCTCCAGAATCCGTGCTGCCTCACTGGATTTCAAGGTGGATAGTTTTGATTCATGTATGTGTATGCTTGTCTTCTGAAGTTTTCTTTTGAGTCAAAGTTCAGTTATAACTGAAAGAAGAGTTTGCTTTTTTTAAAAAAATTGATTTATAGCCTGTGTTTAACTATAGGTTCTGGCTTGCCTTTAAATCTTTATTCGTGACTCATTCAAATGCTTATTTTAACTAGTAACTTCTTTCTGCTTAACAGGGCTTTCTGTCATCAATCATACTGCCTTTTCAGCCAGAAGAGAAAAATGCAAAGAATGATAATATTACAGTAGCACTGATGTGCATTTCCAGAGCTTTAATAGGATAAGTGTCAGAACCGATGCACTTCAACATCATCCATTGCAACAAAACTGAGAAGCAGAGGAAGAAGACAGCTGAGCTGCTTGACATTTATGTATGTATCTTATGCATGATCAAATTAGCATTTGCTCCCAATTGAAAGCAGGAGTATCTAAAGGAGAGGATAATGTAAAGTGAAGATTACCACTCTAAACACAGCACTTACTAATGTAAATCTATGAATGGAGGACTACCTTTCTGTGACAAAGTACAGAAAGACTAATGCAGACATGAGAACTCACTGTGTAGCTTTCTAGCTAACTAACTTACCATTCAGAAGGAGAGATGGAGAGGGAAAAAATGAATTCTTAAAGCATCTCAATGAAGCAACTAAATTACAACTTATCCCAGATTCTCATCTCCTTGGTTTTGCTGACTACTTTTATTTGTAAATATAATGACTGATTTCAAGCATATCCTGACTCCACCTGCTATGCAACTTGATTGGTATGATTAGTGATCAATATTGAGGAACTTGAGAATAAATTCCATCTCTGCAGCAGCTTCAGTGTTATGTGAGTAATATAATTTATGAATTCTGCATAGCTCCTTTTAAAGACCTCAGGATTTATCATGATTGCACTGTCCACTGTAGCTCACTTACTGTAAATATTTTTAAAAGGAATATAAAAAAGAATAATAAGGTCATGAATAAGCAAATTGTAAAGCACTGGAAATTAGATCAGTTAGGCAATTTACAATAATTAGTATAATGTGAGTGTCTGATCTGGGAGTGTCAGAGGGCTGGCCTCTCAATTTGGTTGTTAAAGCCAAGAATGGATGGAGATCAGGTGGGCTCCAGAAGTTAGACAGAAAAAGGCAAATGTCTGGACTCTCTCAGTGGTGGTAATGACAGATTGGTGAGTTCAGAGGTTAATTCTCCTATTTATCTGAAAAACCTATTTTTGAGAGGGCTGGACTGCCTGCTGAAAGTACCCATCTCTTCAAGATAACTGGCTTAAACAAAACATATCTTTTGGGTGGCCACAGCAGCAGAGAATGACTTTGTGACGAACGGGAAGTTTAAACAGTGGAAAAACAGGGAGAGATAACACCAACCACAGAGTGATTCATTACAGCTGGATGGAAAAAATATTTTTTAACCTTCTCTAATCTTTTTTAAAAACACTCTGTTAAATGTTATGCACTGGTGATCTTTTTCACAGTGTGCTTTCTGACAAGTAGGTTGCTTGACATAATTGGTTTGTGGCAGGTCTACTGGTATGAGGGACCTCCTCTATCCTGGGTGGGGTTTTTTGTGATGTCTGTGAGGGATAATGTCACGTAATCTATTCAGAGGCCAGCTCAGCTCATGGTGAAGTGTAGGAGAAGGGAACACAGGTAACCTCACCCCTGATAAGTAACAACTGCGTTAATTAACCAATACAGCCTTGCCCCGATGAGTAACAGCTATATCCAATAAGGATGAGTGAGATAAAAAAGGGGTGAGCTAGTAAGGGGTGAATCATCATGGAGGAGGAACTTTGAGGAGTGTGAAGCAGAGAATCATGGAGCAGGAGCTTGGGGAGAGAGAATCACTCTGCAAGGTCAGTCTGGGTTTGCAGTCAGAGCCTGTTGTTGGAACCTGCAGCCACAGTCTAGCAAGGTAAAAGCCTGCATTCAGAATCTGCAAACCAATATATGCAGTCATAGTTTAGCAGGAAATAACCAGCAGTCAGAGGCTGCAAGGGAAACCTACAGTAGGAGCTGGCTGCAGCCAGAGTTCAGCAAATAGTTGGAGTTAGGATGACCAAGCCATGAAGAGAAATAAACTAAGACCCTTTTTTATGCTGTGTGCCTCAGCTCATTTTTACCCTCTAACATGAGGGCAATAGTGAAGAACCTGACAGCCCCTCTTTGAAACTAAAGTGTTGGAAATATAGAAACTGTCCAGGCAAGTTTGAGAATGTCACTTGGTGGTTAGGCTACAGCTGAGGAAGAAACCTATTTGAAAGCTTGTAAGATGATTTTTTCTGAGAAGCTGACAAGTGGGCAGATACAACAGTGCATGGTGAAGAGGAAAGGGAAGACAGTGCTGATGAGTAATCTCATTTGAGTCTTTCATGGCACTAAACCCCTAAAAAATATCAGCATATCACAAAGTACCACTTGTTTCTGTTAAACAAGCTTGAAAATAATTATGTCAAAAAGGTTTCTAATGGTGTCACATTTTGAGTTATCTAACATAAATGATTATGGTATCAAACAATACAATGGTATCAAACAATAAAAAGCAATAATTCGAAAACATATCCAAGTGACTTAATAATTGTAATTTTATTCCATAGTGTGGTGCTCTCCATGTTGTCATAGCTATTGCCTATGCACATACAATGCTCTGCACAATAAAACTAGTGTGCCACTTAGCATACAATGCTGAAGACCTTTTTTTCTTTGTTACATTGCAGGAAAACCTACTTGATAAAACAGAAGTCAAATCAAAAGAAAGAAATAGTTATGTGGCTGGGTTCCCAGTTGCTACACTGCTTGTTACCTTTTTAATTAAAAAACCCCATGTCATTAGGTACTTAAAAGAAAGGCAGCTGCATGCTGGACTACAGATAAATCCAGAAATGTTACATACACCCTGCTGCAGATTTACTGTAGGGCATCAGATATTTCTTCACCTATGAAATTAATGTGCTGTGTGATCTTGTGCTAGCTTTCATCATCCTCAGTGGATCAGACTGTTAACACCACTTCTGCATTACTTCCAGCAGAGTTTATATTGACAGAAATGAAATGTTTTAAAATACAGCTGTGAACTTCTAATTTCCATCAATATTATCAAACTGCTCACGTTTTCCTTAGACAAACTGTGAGGACCCCTCTTGCCTTTTCCAGTCTTAGGGCATCAATATTATAACAAATAACATTGAAAACTTCAACATCTCTGGTGATCACCACTGCCTGTTGTTTCAACGCACAGTCACCTGGGGCTAACACAAATCCTCTCTTGCTTGGCACATGGAGGTTATATCAGTCCAAGGCAAGAGGTTCACCTACAGAATGTGCTTTTGGAGGTGGTTTTTGATGTGGTCTGGTGACATAATCTGCACCACATTAGGATGTCAAAGAATGCTGCCAGGGATGTGCAGCAGTTCCATTCATCCTGACTGCTGTTATTTCTTTCCCTGTAATAAGAAAATAATCAATCATCACTGCCACAAGTAGGTCCATAGCTGCAGGCTGCTGTATATGAAAACATGAAGCTGAAGTCAAAGACTGACAGGGCTACTGTATGAAACTCTGGCATTTCAGTTCCCACTGAGAATTTAATGGTAAATATTTTCCTTTAGGTCCCAGAAAGTTCTGAAATGGTTCTTTTTTTGTGACAAAAATTGGGATTTTGTTCTTGCCAGTAAACTGTATCAATGTCTTAGTGATATAAGTGCTGTTAATACATTGTGCTGTTTAATCTCTGCTGGCACCAGCACTCTTACCATGCAGACCTGCCAATCACTTCCTTCCTGATGCAGAGGACATGAGGTCCAATACACCCAGCTTGCGTCTGTGTTTTAGACATAATAAAAAACAGTCTTGCAAAATGTCTGCCTTCCCTGAACATTCAGTGGGGAATGGTTGGTATATTAAAACACCATGGGTGAAGCTTCTCCAGACTCAGTACAGGCACCAGGCAAGTAATTTATCTGCATCTCCTTCTTCTTACTTCTTTCGAGATATATGTATCATTTCTGAGACACACCACCTACATGTGTAGGTAATTTCTGGTGGATCTTGGCATTTTGATGGACAGGAAGGGGAGGTCTAAACATTAGAAAGGAAAAACGAAGTGCATCAGAATAGGACATGATTGTTCTGTTCCCATTGCTGGAACAGAACAATCATGCAGCTGGTACTGTGCTGGGCTGTGGTTCATCCTGAGCCATTCTGGAGCTGTGCAAGGCAGAATACTGTGATAGCAGTACTGCACATATCCATACCTAATAGTGTTAGTCTTCTTCAATATCATTTGGAACTAAACAACCCTCATAATGCTGTTACATAACACAAGAGAGTTTGGCAAGAGGAGTCCTCTACAGCTCTGATGGATGGGGATAAATGAAATTAATCCAGTAAAAAAGTCTGTACTGTTAATTCCTTTAAGAATCCTGAAAACTATTTTTCTGTGCATTTTCATGGTGCCCATTAGTTTGTTGGAGGATGTGTAGTAGCATAGCCTCTTTAAGAGCAATAAATAAGTGACAGGATGTTCTCATGGTATTGTGATGTGGCACATTTACACTTCAGTTTGGAGGTTGATGAGTTCTTTTCTCTGAAAGCTAATACAGATTTCAGAAAGCATTTCCTAGAGCAGCTAACGTGGTGGTTTAATGATTGCCAAACTGGGTGCTTGCACCATTGTCAGGTCTATTTGAGATATTCTGCCAGTGCCTCTTCTAAATCTTTGTAGAAAAGGTTTCTCAGGCTCCCACATGGATTAAGAGTATATTTCAACTTCCTGAAGTCTTACCATAATTTTTTATATGCATTCACATATTTTTCTGACTGGCTAGAATCCATCTCATTTAATTCTCTGAAAGTGTGTTTTGTTGGTTCTGCTAGCTGCTTATACCCCCATATTCCCACCTCCCTCCCTCCCAGGAACACATGCCCAGCTATGTTCTACTGGCCAGCTGGCAGCACCTCATGAAATGCTCCTACTGCAAGGATATTGTTCATCAGAAAACAAAGGCAGGGGCTTACTCTTAGCAGAAAGGAATGGGGGATATTTTCTTCTGGTTTTACAGGAAGAGCTGATGATCCAAAACTTGCTGGATTGCAGCTGTATATAGATTTTATAGGTGGAAAGGCCTGTGGGACCCTCTTCTAACTTACTCAGCAAAACACGCCAAGATCTAGCTTACCTAAATATGTGCCAGAAGAGTGTTTCTAAAGTCCAAGGATCATGACTTTACAGCCTGATGACTGGCATAACATTAGGTGCTTGAATTAGACCCCCTCCTTACTCCTCCCTGGCTCCTCAAGTTGTTCCTGCACCACAGGCACCCAGAGACAGAGGTATCCTGGGCACAGGACTGTGCTCCATATCTGGATTACAGAGTGACGCTGCTGGGGTGGAAGTGCCTCCATGCCACCTCAGCTGTAGCCTTATCTGATGGCAGCTGCTCAGGGAAACATCAGCACATGGAGACTGTTCAGTGTCTGCTACCTGCTGGCAGAAAACCCTGGGGTGCTTTGATCAGATCCCTGCTGGCTCACGCAGTGTGGGTGTGCAAGAACAAAGGTGAGCTGATGGGTTTTTCCCAGGAGCAATTTCATGAGGAGCTCACCACTGCAGAAGTAGGTGTAGAGGACATATTGCTTTCTTATTAGATTACTATTCTGTCTGATCAGACAAGATCTGATTAAAAAGATTTTATTCCATCTGATAATGAGAGGAGAGCATTCCTTTTTAATTGAATTCCTTTTCAAGCTCTGGGAGCGCTAGTAGGAGAAAAATTCTAGAAGAGAACTAATGGAATTCATTATCGTTATACTTAATAATAGAGAGATTCTGATTTCAGAGGTTATTTCAGAGGGCAATTCCACTTCTGCAAGAGCAATCCATGGTTTTGGTCAATCAAGACTCTCATAAAAATGTCTTTAATATGTCCTTTGCATTTTATCATCATCAGCCATCTCTGTTTGTCAGATATCAATTGTTGTCTATTTTTGATCCCTCAAAATTTGTTAGCATACTTCAGAGACACATTTTAAGCTGCCTCTTTTCTTGTCTTTTTATCTATTTCTCTCTTGCTGTCTCTTAACTGCTTTGTCATTTTAAATAATAAACAAGTAGGAGGTATGAGTTACACTATTCCTTCTTTCCCCATTCTGCCTTACATTGTTTTACCTTGACTTTTAATGGCCTAACTTTTACAATTGAACTGTTTCTCTTCCATGAAACCTAAGATTTCATTGCTTTTGTTGTCTCAGTTTTGCAGACTTGTTAGTTCCTTCTTCTATGTGATTCTAATCTTGCTCTAATGCTCCACATGCAGGTACTGCTGTTGTGAGATTATTTTGTAAATTATTCTCATATTTATACAGAGTGTGGTGTCAGAGGAATCCACCATCAAAGCTGTTCAGGTATTTCAACAAAAAGCCCCTGCTTAGGCACAAAGATTGTCTTGTGAATCAGAGGGCTGTGTCCATTCCATGCATGCAATATGGATCTTAGAACAAAGCTTTAGAGTTGAGATGGCTGCATGGTGGGAACCTTCTTAAACTGCAGATGACACATCTGTGGGCAGACACCAGGCTGAGTAAGTATTTGTTAACCAAATAAGCTTTAAAGCTGTATAAATCTGGAAAGTGATTGTAATCACACTCCAGCTTTGGTTAAAGGCAATGGATCTCAAACTTTATACTCTCCAGCTTCCTCCTGCCAGAACTTGGCTGGCAACAAATCAAATAAGTCAAGCATTAGGGTAATCGGTAACAGACTAGCTCAAGTCTAGAAACCTGGAAAAATTACACTGAACTTTCTGGTGCTCAGCAAGTTAGTTTTCCCACACACACAAACAAAAACCCAATATTTCACCTAACAGATGAGGAGGAAAGGAGAACAGAAAATGAGGAAATGAACAATGTGCCTTATGATATCAAACCACTCATCTTTAAAAGGAGTAAGAACTAAGACCTCTTAGTTCAAGACCAAAGGACTCTTCATTCAGGTATTCTGAAGAACCACATGCTAATCCATGTTTTCAGCTGGGATAGAGTTAATTTCCTTCTTAGTAGGTAATGTAGTGCAGTGTTTTGAATGTGGGATGAAAATAATGTTGATAACACAGTGATGTTTTGGGAGTTGCTGGGCAATGCTTACCCTAAGTCAAGGACTTCTCAGAGTCTCATTCTCTGCCAGGTGCACAAGAAGCTGGGTGGGGGCATGGCCAGGACAGCTGGCCTGAAACGGCCAGAGGGACATTCCACAGCACAGACTACCATACTCAGTATGTACATAAACTGGAGAGAGTTGGCTGGAAGATCTCTGATTGCTGCTGGGGGACAGGCTGGGCACCAATCAACAGGTGGTGAGCAATTGTGTTGTGCATTGCTTGATTTTCTTGGTTTTATTTCTCTGTCTCTCTCCCCCCCCCCCCTCTCTCTCCTTTTCATTACAATTATTATTTTATAATAATAATAATAATCAGTATTATTAGTACCATTATTATTATATTTTACTTTATATTAATTATCAAACTGTGTTTATCCCAACCCACAAATCTTCCCTTTTTTCTAATTCCCCTCCCCATCCCATGGGGAGGGAAGGGGAGGAAGGTGAGTAAGCGGCTGTGTGGTACTTGGTTGCCAGCTGGGGCTAAACCACACACACACTGTAAGTCATCAGATGTGATCATCTGTTATGAAACTAAAGGTGGATGAAAAGGTTGCACAGACATACTATGTTCATCAGCCTAAAATTTTAAAAACTTTTAACTAATCCAGTAGTAACTTCTGTTGATGTTACACTTCTCAGGGAGTTAGCAGGTAAAATGTCGAGGGAAGGGGGAAATTTGAGATGAAAAAGACTGGCAGTTTTCATGTGGCATTTGTCTGAAAATTTACTTCTCCTTTGAAAGGTTCTATGGGCTATGGGGAGAGAAAAGTGCCCTCTTACAGATAGGCATGTTTTTGGGGTAACTAGAAGGTAGCAGTAGAGCTAAAGCAGGGAAGTTCCTGGTGGGTTATGTTGCACAGCCTCGTTCATGGGACAGGCACCACCAGCCTGTGCCCTGACATTTTGTGCTTTCACAGCAGAGTCAAAGGACAGCGAGAGAAACACCAGGAGCAGGAGATGAGTCCATGAGTCATCTCGGTGTTCCTCATTGCGGAGAAGCCTCTTTCTGAATTTGTTTCTTCATTTGCCCTGTCCAAGATAGACAGGCAGTCTCCCACTTAGGTTAAGTTTTGGAAAGGGGGCTGGAATGGTAACGCCAATGGGAAAACAAAATGTGGAGCTTGTGAAAATTTCCCTTTTCTTCCAGCTTTTTACCTGTAGGAAGACTTGTCACCTAATGGTTTCCCTATTGCGACATTTCAGAGTGGGTTTCCACAGATAGAGGATATGAAAATGAGAGGAAGAATTGCTACAGGAAGTGGATTTATTTAAAAATGTGGTTAAAGGATTTTTTACAATTTTTATCTTTGGGTAAACTGTAGTGTTGTGGTAATGCAAGATGCATCACTGGGTTTGATAGTTCTGCCTAGCAGAGTATGGAAATAAAGCAGCATGCATTATATGCTGTTTTTTGATATAATAGAAAGATTCTACCTTTTTATAGTGTTTTTTTTAAATTTTGTTACTCAATAGATTAATGCAATTTTATTTCCAAGTTCTTTATTAAGAACTTACAAGGTGTTTTATTTAGTGGTACTGTATCTTGGAAAGAGCAGATCGGCCTTTCCAAATATTTGTGAGAAATCGTGAATGAAAGAATCATCATGAAAGCCAATGTCTTCTAGTCTATCTTCTGCAGCCTTCTTTCCTCTGACACATTCATTGTCTCTGTCCTTCCGTGCCAGGACAGAAAAGCAGAGCGCTGTTGCCAGCACTACTTTCTTGCTAGGACTAAGGCACTGAGAGCCCCCATCACACTCTTCTTTGTCAGAAAGAAAATTACTTCATCTGGAGCCCAGATTTCCCCTCTTCTGCTGTGTGCAAGTCTGCCCATGTGTTTCTACGTGTACTGTGGCAGAGTATATTTTGGGATTTCCAATAATTCTGTATGTTTTTGTTACTTGTTTATAATGGTTTGTCCCTACACCCCCATCCCCAGACCCCTGTGGTCTGTTCCTGGTAATAGACCTTGTCAATCACCTTGCAAAAACTAGGAAGATTATGGTGAAGATGCTAGGTGATTCGGCAGAGCCCTTAGGTTCCCACCTTGCTTCATTGTATTCCTGTTCTGGGTCACACCCCCTCTTCTGGATTGGTTCTGGGTTCCCCCTGCTCAGGGTACGCCCTTGCAGTACTTGAGGTGAGGACAGAGGGCCAGGGCTTGCTCTTGCTCATGGGCAGCTCTGAGAACACAATAAAGCCTAATGAGAACCACGTGAGAGTCCACTCTTTCTTTCCATGCCATCAGCCACGCTTCAGCCTGAAATTCAGACCGGCCAGACTTTCCTTATATGCCAGGGGGAGAGCAAGCTAGCCGGTAAAGCAGCTCAAGACCCACAATAGTGTACCTTGGTGCTTGTGTGTGGTTTTCCATAAACGATTGTATACATCTCCTTGAAGCAGGATTGCTCCTGTAGTCAGGGATGCCATCTCAGTCCCAAGAGAGTCAGAAGCTGCAACTCCTTCATGATGTACAAGATCAACATCCTCTTCCTGAGTGATGGCTTTTGTTCTCTGATTGTCAATCTTATCAGAAAATCGTTGGTTGATGAACAAGATGTTTCTGTACAATTAACGTGGCACCCTTTGTGTGACAACACAGGGATTTAATAAGTGGCTCCTCACTGACAGTTGAAACAGTGTTAAAAGAAGGCATAAAGAAATTTTTAGTTTGGTTTTTTTTTTTTTTTTTTGCTGGTGTTTTGTAGCTTTGACATTTTTTAAAGTTTTTTTTTTCATTATTTTTCCGGGCTTAGTTTTGTCTGGTATTTATTCTCTGTGCAACAATCATTGCAGCAAACACTGCTCCCCTGTAACTTTTCTGCAATTTTTTCACCCATGTGCTTATGGATAAAAAAATTTCAATTTCTTTCATAATTTCACCTGCATGTAGTTCTGCTCTGTATACCAGATAGCTCCTCTGTGGCTCACAATGGCACTCAAGGCCACAAACTGGAATGTATGTGATAAAAGGTAAGGACTATAGTGTGTTTTTATGTTTAGGGTTGACACAGAAAAAAAAAAGAGATAGTTATGACAGTATCTGTTAGTGTTAAGAGTGCTCTTGCTTGAGTGAAGAAGAAAAAAAAAGAGAGAGTGTGCCTTTGTTTCCTCCTAATGCATCTGTTCCTTCTGCTTGTTTGCAGAGAGGGACAAACATCAATATGACCTTTCTCTGTGAGCAGGCACAAGGAACAGATGAATCAGAAGGAGGTTATGAATTAAAACCAGATATGTCTCTTGTGCAACACCCTCTGCACTGTTGAAAAGGATATGCTTGAGTAAGGTGGGAACAGGCCATCTGTAGCAGCAGTGTAGCTGTGACAGCAGTCATTTGTATGGTAAGAACCACCTATAGCTTTCCATCAACTATCTTCTGAAGTCAGGAATACAAATGGGATCATGGTTTTGGTCTGCTTGCCTGCTCTGTTCATGCAGAACTTCATGCAGAGAACAAAAATGGAAGATAGACTTAGCAGTTTGATATTCTTTGCTCCAGAACGTCTGAGGATTTTCCCAGTCTTTGTTGGATAACATTAAAAATGAATGGGGTGACTAAATGACTTACAATTTTACATGATCCTTTGATGTGAAAGCAATTATTAATGTCTATAATTATGTCCAGAATTACATGGGTCCTGCAAATAGCATTCAAATCAACATTTTTAACTGTTTTCTAAGGGGTGTCATTACATAATTCATAGTAAGGAATAGTACCCTACAATCTGAGCTCAATATTATTGTCTTTTCAGAATTTATTTCTCAGGCCATCCTTCTGAAGACTGATCATTTTTTATTTTAACCAGTTTTTAAACTGCTTTTACAGCTCTCAGCTGGAGACTGGGTATTGAACAGAGTTTATCACTTCAATGGGTGTCTTAGATGTAACAACACTGAGATCAATGCTTAATCCATTATCCTCTGAATTAGGCGGACCATAGTGAGATATGCACATCTGCTCTCCCATTGTCTTGTCTGCTCACAGCCAACCCACTGTGGGGCAGAGTGGGAAAGAGAGAAAACCTTGATGCTGTGCAGGTTCACTCCATCCCACCCAGAGCTGGTGCTGCATGCACTCAGGCAGGGCAAGCAGAGCAGACCCAAGTGCCAGCCAGCAGCCAGTGGCTACCAGACCAGCTGCGATGGGCAACACAGCCTCAGCATCATACCAGAAGGTCAACTCAGTGGGTCCGGGTATTGGGTGTTTCAGCAAGGTAAAAAATGTCAGGCAGTACAAAAGCAAGGCCATCAAAACATGACTGGTTCACGTGGCTGAGGACATGCATGTAATTTCCCTTTTTCTCCCCCAGACTTGCACACCATTATGGTAGGTGGATAGATCATCAGCAGACTCACAAGCAGGGCCAGATGAGTCTGATTTTTACCAGGTAGGTCACCTTGGAAATATTGGCCAGTGAGAATAAGCAGTGACACAGGACATTTCTTCAAGGAACAGATATTTTATTTTGCCCCAAGAGTACAGTAAGGGAAAACCAGTGTACTTGTTATACCACTTGCAAGTATGTCAGTTTTTCTAAAGACTTTGGTAGATCCAGCCTTAGAATCTGTTCCTTTGCAGTTAATCTCTGTAATATTGAACTCTAGGTCTACCTACTGTCTTTGAACATCACAGACTGATCAATCTATTGTTTGAATAGGAGTGGACATGGTAACTCTAGAGGAAGCCATCAGATCAGGATTTTCAGATTTTGGGACTTGCTGCTGGACCCCGGACAACTCACACTTTTTAAAAGAGGCAGAAAGGATCCTGAAACCATCAAGAGTTTTCAACAAAGTTTTTTTATGGAAATGTCAAGGCAAAATCATCTATTCAGGATTGACAGGGTAGGTGTAAGTTCTTTCATTCAAAGAAATATCATCAATCTGAGGTATTAGTAGCATTACTTCATAAGTGTCCTTTATTGTCCTCCCAAGTCAAGCTTTAATCCATTTGAATCCAGGGATCGTAGCACTTTCTGTAGCAAAGATTGCCAGACTAAAAATTATGGGAACTACTAGGGCTGTGAAGGAGGAAGTGTAGCCTTGTGTGACTCCTAGGAGTCTGGGGTGGGAGAAATCTGGCCTCAAGCTGCTGGGATGTAGCAAACAACAGTGGGGCTTTCAGCAGAAGGGTTAGAGACCTTCTGCACTCAGCAGAGCAGGAAGAGTGAATCATTAAAAAGAACTTTTAAATCATGAAGATAAAACAGAGATTCCCAAAACGGATGTCATTCCCAAAGAATATAATCTATCTAATGGAGAAAAGATATACTTCTGAACAAGTTTGTGTAACAAGTTTGTATGTGTATACACATACACAAACATATGCGGAACTGATTAAGCACTGTTCAGTAAGTTTATTCTTGTTCTGTTTTTTTATATGCGTAAATGGAAAATATATGGCATCTGATAATAAACCAACAGACAACTGAAAGTGGCCAGACATCAAAGGTTTTTGAAGGCTAATAAAGTATTTCTCTGTCCTGGAGAGGGTCTGATCCTTCCCCTCAAGTGAATTCCAGATCCAGTTATGGAAGCACAGCAACTTTTTTGGCTACACTGGACCTAAGAGATAACAACCACAGATCCAGTCCTGATGGGAGACATAACGAAGAAGTTTGGAGTCCTGTTCTGCTCTCATTCACTCTAAATATATAATTATCACCATTCAGAGCTCGTTATGGATTTGGAATGACACACGTAAAGGTGAAGTTGTGATAATGATTATTCTTCCCATAATTTATTTTAATATATGCTTTGTATAATTTATACAAAGGGAGGTTGGACCAGATGATCCACTGTGGTCTCTTCCAGTCTGACCCATTCTGTGATTCTGTGAATACTTCTCATTTGAATAGAGTTTATGTCCTTGCTATCTAAAATCTCTAGTACAAATACCCTGTGAAGGAATTTCTTGCTTCCATCTCTTCCCTTTAGTATCACAATTGCCAGGATAAGTTAGATCTTCAGAGAAGACAACTTATTGGCCCCAATGGGTTGTGGTTACTGAGACACTTTGAGGAAAAAAATACAAAGGAATGGATACTTGTGCTGTAATTGCTAGAGAAGGATAGCTGAGGAAAATCTTAATGAAGTTTCAGGGCATGACTCTTAGGTCAAGACTTAAGTAAGACTCAAGTGGTTCTGCCTTCCAGAGAGAAGATAAAAAAAGAGTAGCTTGTGAAAGAGCAATCTTACTGGCCTGCAAGAGCCAAACAATGCTGTAGACCTATAGAGACATGCCATAAACTCACCAGTCTTCCTGGCTCAGGAAAATCCCAACAGTTTTATTTCTCTCAAAAGTCAGTATTGACACACTGCAGCTGGACTTCATGGTAGTTCACGGTTCAGTGGGCTATTCCTGCTACGAAGCACAACATATCCAGGCAGCACATTGTTGTTAAAGCTAAAAAAACCTCATTGTATAGGAGGAGTTTATGGTCTTTATCAAGGTTGTAGTTTTGGATGTAATATACTCTGAATACATGATGAGGCATAAAGCAGATTAATGTTACCAAGATGAAGAATAAACTCTTTGCCTGAGCCCTGAATTCCATGTGAGAGTTAATGTCAGGCCAGTATTTCACAGCTACTCTGTAGATCACAGTCAGCTGGACTCCGGTGAGCACTGCACACACCACCACCAAAATCCCAGCCAGGCAGTAGTTTGCGATCACCATGTGAGCCTCCTGCAGCTCCCTGTGGAACTGGAAGCACTCGGAGGAGTGGTACGTCTTTGAGGTGCCGTAGTAGGAGAGAAGGACAGGGGTGATCACCAGTGCTCCCAGCAGCCAGACAGCCCCCACCCAGGCTGTGGTGTAGCACTTCCGAAATTCCAGGCGCAGGAGGCGGGCGATGACGATGGCCACGTAGAAGGCGAAGGTGGCGTACATGTGCAGGTAGATGATGGCACTGGCCAGCCTGCAAGCAAACTGCCCGAATTTCCACACCCCCAGGATGTAGTAGCTGAGGCGGAAGGGGATGCTGAGGAGCATGAAGCTGTGCAGCACCAGGAGGCTGATGATTGTCATGGTCATCACAGATTGGGATCTCCTTTGGAACAGCTGTTGGGACATCACAATGACCCCGAGGGTGCCGCCAGCCAGGCTGATAATGTACAGGATTATCAGAATAGCATGGAGCTTCTCTGAGGAGTCCAGCACTGTGTCATTGGAGGAATGGTTCTGTTGCGTTATGCAGCTGTTAAGCATCCTCATAAGCTCCTCTTTTGAAGGTTACTGAGAGGGAAAAATAGGAGTGAAACATTTTCTCTGTTATTTCCTTTGTTGTTAGCTGGAATATCACGGGTTCCTAATGAGACACTACTGAATTGCATCTGAAATTATGTTATCCCATGTAGTTTACAGCATTATAACGTTGTGATCATGCATATGACAGCAATAACCCATGCCTCTCATGGTTAAAACTACATTTTACATAATTATGAATGAAATTTGATTTACTAAACTGCATTCTAGGATTTTTTTTTCAATTATTTTCCTCTAAATACAGCCACTTGTAATAATGAAGACACTGTAAATTGAGCAACTTTTATCTGGACTCATATTGTAAAGCTAAAACTGAAGGTGGGAAAATACTGAAACATGAAGATGTTGTACCTATCATATGTGGATACTCTGTGATGGCACATGATCCATCTTTGAGGCATCTTGCTGGATGGTTACCAAATACACATAAGGTAGCAATGGTTTGTTTCTAAATACATGGATCAAATTGAAAAGAAACGTCTGCAGATGAATATTCAATTTCTTCTTTCTTCATCTGCAAGTATTTTTGCTACACAGTTTCACCTGAATTAGCCTATTATGAAAAGTGATGAAAACATAAAAATTAATTTAGGAATGATCTTCTGAAAGATGTAATTCTTTTGGCACTTGTTGAACATAGCCACATAAAGCTGCATTCTTATTTAGACTTAACTCAAACTATGGACTTGTATACAGATTTCTGTACAAATATACAGGGATCGCTCACAGGGTAGATAGATAGTTTCCTAATGAAATTTATCCTTACCTTAGAAAGAGTTTTGAAAGAACAAAGTAAGAGCTGAAAAATTATCTCTTAAAAAAGCAGCGTCTTCTCTGTCTGGTTCCTTTGAAGTTGAAATCGGTAAACTTGTTTCAATCAACAATTCTTAATTCTTCACACTCATCTGTAAAGTGATAGACTGCAACTGCAAAGCATTTTCAGAGAAACTTCTTATTTATGAAGCATCAGGCAAAACATCTTTAGAAAGCTAAGATTGGTATAAACCTTTCTGTTCACCTCCTTTTAAAATTCATGACCTTAAAACGTTCAAATGTCTAAAATTGTTTACCTTCCTAATATTCCCAAGACAAGCACAAGAAATTTCCCAGAAACTCTGCTACACCAAAAGTTTTACAAACCATTTTCCAACGTATATTGTTAATATTTCAAACTGGCTTTGAAAATGTGCAAGTTTAACTTGTTCTAGACAGCATAATGACAGTTTAATGGCAGCATTTTATATCACTTTGAAATTGATTATGATTTTTTTGCTATTTATTGCAATAAAATATTTGAATTTTACCTTACAGTCTCTTCTTTTTTGTGACTTCACCCTGAAATGTGTCATTTCATGCAGCCGTAGCATAAGGCATACATAAGCAGAGTGAGAAAAACAGCCTGTGACCTGTTTGACCAAGAAGGACTGAAGGTTTCCTCAGCCCACACACAGGAAGGAACAAGCCTCCCTTTTGCCTCACTGTGATAGCAATCTCATATATGCAATGTTTAATGCTCTTTTCATCATGCTGAGAGAACCAGAGAAGAGCTGATGAGCTGTCAGAAACCATCATTGTGCTGTGACACATAGAACAGATCAAGTCACGACTGCCTCTGACCACAGTTTGGTCATTCTTAAAGCTCAGGCGGGCAGGCGGGCACTGTTTCCCTAAGCCACACAACTACCACAAGGTACCAGGTTTTGCAACTAAACAAGTGAGAAGTGCCACTGATCAAGGAAAGAAGTGTGCAGTTGAGCAAAGGATTTTTTCCTTATACATCCACTTTCCCCCTGCACTTGCTTCATGTTTAATAATTAAGCTAAATGTTCCAGAATAACAAAGTGTTCAGCAGAATTAACAGGGGATTTCTCTCTCTAACATGTTACTGGATGGTCAAGAATTCAGAGATTTCTCACTTTTTAAATATTATACGTAAAACAAGCTGTAGGCATATATGGAAAGCAACTTAAGAGTTCCTGCTGTTAAAATAGTCAGAGAAGCCAGTGGGCCTTGAAAATTATTCCTGAACCAAAGGCATGAATGCAGACCCCAAAACATATCATTAGTACGTAGCAGCTCACTAAAAAGAGGAAGACTTTGAGTCACACCTCTTGTAGAGACATCAAAAAGCACTTTCTTGACCAAAAATTAAACAGAAAAAAGTTAGTTCTGTTTATTTTTCAAATAAAGTTCTAGGCTTCATTCAAAGTCATCCCTACTCAAATTTTATAGGCAACACATAAGGTTTTGTGAGCAAACAATAACATAAAACCAATATTGCAGCAGAGCTGAACTAGCATTGCTCCTCGCCATCGGTCAGCCACCTTCTGCTGTGGGTGAGAGGACGGCTTCCTTTGAGAGGCATGTCTCCTATTAAGAACAGTGTTAGGAAGAACAAGATGTGAAAGAGAGCTACCAGAACTAAATAAATACAAAACCTCAAAAAATAAAAAGTTGGAAAGAGAAACAGGAAAGTCTGTGAGGACGAGCAAGAATGTGGAAACTACAGTCTGTGAGACATTCTCAGGATAAACCCTGAAAGCTTTGAGAGAGCAGTTACCATTTCATCTGGGCGAGGATACAGAACAGCAGGGATGCCCATTTTGGACACTGAATATATTTGTGGGTTTGGGGTAAAAGAAATGTTTAATTGTTCCATCCGAGCAGTGTTGGAGAGCAGCTACCTGGATAATGGTACTCACCAGTTGTGGTTCCAGTATCATCTAATCCCACATGAGGACATGCTGACACTGTAGTGATGGTGGTTGGATGGCAGAACAACCAGCTGGGTCTGCAGAAATGCACAGGAAGGTAGTGAACAGCCTGGGTGTCAGACACTGATGGTTTCCATGGGTTAGAATGCTCATGAGACTACAGCCAGTCTCTGAGTGAAGCACAGAAATGGCTGCTGCCTTGACCACAGAGCTTGAAGGAATCCACAAACCTTGAACCATGTAATAAAATCAGAAGAGACATGAAAAAATTGCATTCATCAAGTAGCAGTTTCGTGACAGGCAGCACTCCAGACAGAGCTGAATCAGACTCTGAGATCAAGAGCTTGGTGCACTCTGTTATCTTCTTGAGTCCAGTCTGAGCTCTTTGGATGTAAAGTCAGGCCAAAACCCAGCAAAGGTGTTGCATAGAAAATTCTCTTGCCCTGGGGACAGTGCTGTTGGCTGGTACCAAAACTGCTGAAGGTCAGAAACTGAACTTCTGCACTGATGTTTTCATACTTCTCAGTCTCTTTTTCCTTGAAACATTCCTTGAAACTTGTATGCTAATGCTGCTCAGTGTGCTAACCTTGTATCTTTGTGTTCTTCTGTTAAGTAAATTAAAAAAAAAAAAAAATCACTCAGCTCTGTAATCTAGGTTTAGTTTTTAGGTTAGTTTGCTATTTGAGTACAAGAGGAAATTGAGTCAGCACTGTAGCTTGCCTTGACCAGGGCTGAGAATAAAGATTAAAAGAGAAATGCATCTATATAGAGCAGAGATCCAGATCAAGACTAGAATTACAAATAGATTTTAAGGAAGGAAGGGATTGGGCATATCTGGTTCAACACTGGGGTGAACAGAAGACAAAGAAGAGGAGTGAAGGTTTCAATTACTGACATGGAAAAATGAAATGGAAGAAGTAGCAGTTGAGAGAAGAGAAACAAAATCTGTTGTATGTTTGGAGATGGATGAATCTCGGTGGAATTGTCACTGCTGGTGTTCATGCATGGGTGCAGCAGACTTCCTCTGAGCAGGGACTAGGTCCACGTTAGAACTCTAACTTCTCCATTTCATGTGTGCATGATTTCCTCGGCTTCCCACATCAGTCTACAAAAACACTGTCTTTTCTGGTCAGTATTTTAGCAACCAAGGTTTCACATTTGGTTTCAAGAGGTGCTTTCTGTCTTTGAACAGCCACAAAACTGTCCTGTCTTTTGTGATTGGATAGATTTTCAGTTTTAACTACTTTCAAACTGGGGTGATAACTGCTGATAATTTAAATGATTTATTAATATTAATCCTCTATTGCTAGCTGCTTACAAGGATTGAGCCACACATAGGTTAGAAACAATGGTAAAATAGGGAATACCTGTGTTATGCTTTAACATACTGTTTTTTCTGGGACTGCAGATGAAATCACAGCTCTTGCTGTCTCACTCCCACCTTGTCAGACATGAGTCACATGTTCTGGATAGTAAGAAAACCATACTCCATAGTTAGGGAACATACAGGATAATCCCTTTAATTTGCCAATCCCACCCACCCATGCATCATGAATAATTTACTAACTTCAGCCAGTAAATGGTCAAGAAGTTTAGTAAAACTTTTCAGATTCTTAGACTACTCTTCTAATTACTTGATTGCAGATTTACTGAGAGATTTCTCAGGCATTGTCAGGATGGAAGAGGCTGTCTGACTTCTCTGTTTATTAGAAATCATAATATATAGTTGCCTTAGTCATACCTATTTAGTATGCCTTAAAAGTAGACATCATGCTTTATATAAATAGAAGTAATATAAAATGGATTTCTGTGGAGGAATTTGGCAGAGTATACCACAGGCAGGCTATGACTTACCTTTTAAAACAAAGCTCTTATTTATTTAGTTTGGTGCAAAGAGAAGAGATTTATTGTTATAAATTCAGGAACTTGTCAGTATCCTCCTGTCCTGGTACATACCAGTTTAGAAGTAAGTTAGAAGATTTATGAAATAGTTTTGTCCCTCTATTTGGTCTAATTGCCCTCCAACGTCTGTAGTGGCAAATAAAGTTGTTGCTTTAGTTTACTCCAGAAAATCGATATTACTGGCTATAAAGCCATTTTACTTGGGAACAGCTGCAGAAAACTGCATGTAAGTCAAGGATCTGGCACCAACAGCATAAATTTTTCCTTGTCCCAAATGCTTTCCTTTCTGCTTGACCATGCTGCTACTCACTATCCTTTCCAAACTTCCCATTGTTTCAGTCTCACAGCCTTTCTCAGAAGTCTGTGTTTCAAGGAACAGCCCCACATAATGCTACTATACCTGGTCTCTCATGTTCTGCTCGATAAATCACAGCCACAGAGTCTGAATTCTTTCCTGGTACTTATACACAGAATCAACAAACCTCTTCAGGAATTAGCTCCCTGAAACTAATTTTTGCTTGACACAGAGCTGAGCAAGGCTTAATCTATATTAAACTGAAAAGCAATTAGAAAGGAAGCACATAAACCAATTAACTCATGCAGGAAAGTAAGACAGCAGTTTTCAGTGAGTTACAGGAAGCGTGGAAGGTGCCCAAAACACAAAGGTGGTACTTTCAAGATGGAGTGGAGAGGTTGGTTTTGGGATTGTTCCACCCATCTACTCCTCTCTGGTGAGAACCTGGCTGGAATACTGCATCCACGTTCTGGAGCCTCAACATAAAAAGGAAGTGAAGATGTTGGAGCAAGTCCATAAGAGGCCACAAAAAGATGAGAGGGGTGGAGCACCTCTCCTATGAAAACAGGCTGAGAGAGTTGGGGTTCTCCATCCCAGAGATGCTCTAGGGAGACCTTAGAGCACTGTCCAGTACATAAAGTGGACCTACAGGAAAGATGGAGAGGGACTTTTCACAGGGACATGTAGGGGTAGGATAAGAGTAATGGTAATGGCTTAGAGGTGAAAGAGGAGAGATTTAGATTAGACAGGAGGAACAACATCCTTTACTGTGAGGTTACACAGAGAAGTTGTGGATGGCTCATTCCTGGAGGTGTTCAAGACTTTGATGGATGAGCCTTTGAGTAGTCTAGTGGAAGGTGTTCCTGCTCATGGCAGAGATGCTGGAACTTGGTGATATTTGAGGTCCTGCCCACACCAAGGCATTCTATGATTATATGATCGGGTTTTGAATTTGGGTTGTTTTCACAAATTTGCATTGATCTTAAACTCTCCAAGATCTTACAACTCTGTGTTTGCGACTATGTTTCACAAAAAATGAGCCTTATCTTTACTGAGGCAAGTTCCCCATATTTCTGAAAGAAAAGCAAGCCCTTATGTTTTGAATGGAGTTGCAGAGAGAGCACTAGAAGACAAGGATGAGGACTCTAAAAACTAAAAATGATTGAATTTGTCAGTAAATTAGTTTAGAATATAGATGAGTCTGGTTTCTGGAGTCCTGTCATCCCAATTTCATCAAAACACATCCATAAAAGTCAGTTAATCAAAAAATAAGAAAAAAAGAGGATTTTGAACTATTGAGAATTTGAAGTATCTGATATCAGCTCCACAGGAATGAAACTTGTGAGCAAATCAGAAAAAAAAAATTAGCATTTATCCTTGTGAGTGTTGGGTGGTAGGGAGAGGGAATGAATATCAATAGCATGAATTCTAAGATACAAAAGAAATTAAATACATTAAATATGAGTACAAAACAGGACACCAAGGGCAACTCCAAAAAATAATGATAATGTTTCATTCTGTTCTCAGTGATATAAAATGGACTGGCTATGAAAGGAGGAGGCTTTTTAATTCTTATCACTAAAAAGAGAACTGAATACAAAAACCATGCTGCAATCTCTCAGACTTTTCTGATTTAATTTTCTGTGAGATATCCAAAGATGCCTCAAGAAGCAAAAGTGGGTTTGAAATTTGAACATTTTGGCTGGTGAATGCCACTACAGAAGTTGCTTCCTTCAAGCCCCTGGAAGAAAAGACAGGGTTGGTCCCACAAACAGGAAACTCCAAAGCTGAGGCCATTTGGTGCTGGAAAGAACCCTGTATTTCCAAAATCTGATGCTCTCACCTTCAGAGAGCCTTGTCAATAGCATGACCACCTTAGCAGCAGAAAATACAGCAGAGAAAAAAGCAGGTCTACA
This sequence comes from Argya squamiceps, assembly GCA_037834095.1. Taxonomy (NCBI): domain Eukaryota; kingdom Metazoa; phylum Chordata; class Aves; order Passeriformes; family Leiothrichidae; genus Argya; species Argya squamiceps. The sequence goes on along the minus strand of JBBMKD010000102.1, from coordinate 47,915,307 downwards.
GCACTCAGAGACGGAAGTGGCTTAAAGCATTGTGCAGACAGGAATAATCCTAAGGGATTTAAAAAGAGATGCTCACCATATCTTTAAAGTGTACTTCCTCTCAATCCCTGCCTTGGAAAAGGTTCTCTTGACTCCTTCAGTGATGCCAGTAGCAGCCAGGAATGAAACTCTGTGTTGGTAAATCCATCAGCCATGGTTCCAGCAGAACAATGTTATTTCTGCTGCCTTTTTTTGCTAATTGGGAAATCCCTCTACTTCCATTATACATACTCTTTACAGGAATGAAATGTAATGAATGCCACATGTATGTCTATTTATAACCTGTACTCTCAGCATATGGCAAAGAGAATATGTACAACCAGCAAAAAACTCTCACAATCAAATGATGATGATGATCCTAAATGCCATCAAACTGTCTACAGAGATTCATCCAATAGCTTTCACCATTTCTTTGTTTCTTCAGTTCAAAGATTTGAACAATTACTGTAACTGTAAGAATATTTCTACCCTAGACCACAGATGGGCCATGCAGCTAATTAACATACTTTAACCTAACTCTGTGAAAAAGGAATATGTGATAGGTTCCTACTGAATTGTTTATCAAAATCCTGTTGAACTAATCTTTCCATTATAACAAAAATAGATTGTAGAACAAAAGAATAGGATGGAGGAAAATGTTTGAAATGGAGTGATTAACTTAATTGCTTTTTATTCTACCACCAGTAGTTTATTTAACTCAAGACTGAAAGAGAGAAAAATTTGCCTTAAGTATGATTAATAATAATTTGATCTAAAGCGTAGATGAAAATCAGGGAGAAAGTTTACTTGCACATTTCAAATTTCATAGATGTATGTTCTTCAAGTGTACATTTTCAGTGTACAAAATGTCAGAAATAATTGTAGTAGAAATAAGCATCTTTAAACACATTATATTTAGCTGTAAACCTACAGGCCTAAATAATAAAAATAAATTTCAGAAGTTGGTTCCTTTACATGAGAAGATGTAAACTCTCAAAAATAAATCCAGGGATTATGTTCTCAGTTCAAAGGAGGACACTGAAAGAGCCAATTAATTTTCTTCTTACTTTTTTTTCACTAAGCATGCTTTTAGGCAAGACTGTCAAAATATTGTTAGCCAGCATAAACCAGTTGCTACCTATGAGAGGATAAAGATTAATTAATTCAAAATTTGTTTTCTAGATCCTCTTGGTATTTCAAAATCCTCCTGATTAAAAAATGAATAAATAATGGGATTTTCCTATTTGAACCTTAGGAATTTTTTTGCTTTACATGTTCAAATTTAACAATTTGAATAAAAATAAGATTGTAATAAAATCCAATTTTATTTTCAAAATTAAATCTCTTTGGTATAACTCAAACCACAAGTTTAAGGCATTTTACAATCTTTTAACTCCTTCTTTAAAAATGTGGCTTAAATTCTGGTTGGTAGCTAAGCTAAGTGCTCACTCATTTCCCCAGAGGGAGGGTTGAGAACTGGAAGGGCAAAAGAGAGAAGAAAACTTTTGGGTCAAGATAAAGGCAGTTTAATAAGTGGAGAGGGATAAAGGGAAATATAAATTAAACAATGCAAAAGCAGTCATCACTCACCACCAGAAAATTATGCCCAATCAGTCTCTGAGCAACAGCTACTTTGGCAAAACTCCCCCTTCCCAGTTTTACTGCTGAGTGTGTTGTTATATGGTGTGGAAGATTTTTTTGGACAGTTCAGATCAGCTGTCGCAGCTATGTCCCCTCCCTGCCTCCTGCCCTCCCTCAGCCCATGAGCTAAGGGAGCAGAGTCATAAAAGAGAGGTGTTGGTGCCCTGAAAGCCTGGCTCAGCAAAGGCTACACCATGGGTGTGTTATCAACACTGTTTTGCCACTAATCTAAAACACAGCATGATATGGGCAGCTATGGAGAAAAATTGCTCCATCCCAGCCAGAGCCAGTACAGGAAAAGAAAAATACGGTTGTGAAAAAAACTGTAAATATTCTGGATATGTAACAAAGTATCAATAATTTCAAAATGAAATCTTTTGTTTGGAAAAAAATTAAAAAGTAAGTTACAAAGCTTCTCTGGAGTATGGATTAATCCAGGAAAAAAATCTTTCTAGGTTAAACCTTCCTCTGAATGAACCACTAATAAGGACAATACTTACTTATTATTTTCCTAAAAGCATCTGTCTCTGGTAGCAAAACTCTCACTTGATAGAAGATGACAGGGACAGAGTGGGATATGTTAAAAAGGGTTTGATCACTGGAAGGTGGGGCATATCAGGTGAGCAAGGGTGTGAGGGTCAAACAAGGCACTGAAAGACATCCAAAGAAGAGCTGCCAGGAGAAGCTGGCAGTCAGTTGAAAGCAAATCTCCTCAGTGCTGGATCTGGCAACCTCCAGCACCCTCACCATGAGCTGTGTAACAGGACAGAGCTTTGTGGATAGCATTGAGTAGGAGAAGAAGTAACATGCTGGAAGCTGGGGCTGCTGTTCAGAGGGACCTCAGCAGGCTGGGGGAATGGGGGTCTGTCCCCCCCTGCTGTAATTTAGTTAACTGTGCTTTGCAGTAGCAAGCTGTGTGGTTGTTGGTAAAATATGCTTTGTAAATAAGAAAAAAGGTAAGATTATGGAACTCCATGTGTGTTGTTCATGAGATCACTTTATTCTTTCTTAATAAGGGCTTTGGGTACAACAAATAAAGTTTAGATTGTGAGCATTTAGGGGAAGCAGAAGGGCAGCACCGTCTCTTTTCTCTGGTGCTGAACAATAGGGCCAAAGGCGATGGCTTCAAGCTGTCAGAGGAAGTTCAAGCTGGACATTAGGAAAAGGTTCTTCACCCACAAAATGTTTGAGCACTGGAACAGACTTCCCAGCAACTGGTCATTCCTGAGCTTGCCGGAGCTCAGGGAACATTTGCACAATGCTCTCAGACACACGGTGTGATCCTTGAGGTTTTCCTGTGCAGGACCAGGAGCTGGACTTTGTACCCTCTGGTTCCTTTCCAGTTCAGGGTATTCTTGTCCTGGGTGTCTTGTCCTGGAGTTGTGGTAAAGGAGGTTAAGGTTGCATATTACAAAAGGTTCTCCAACCAGAGGGTGGTGGTTGGGCACTGGAACATGACCCCCAGGAAAGTAGTCAGAGCCCCAAGCCTGTGACAGAGTTCAAGAAGCATTTGTACAGCACTCTCAGGCACATGACGTGATTCTTTGGGTGTCCAGAGTAGGGGTAGGAGTTGGACTAGATGATTCTTGAGGGTCCCTTCCAACTCAGCATATTCTATTGAATCTGTGATTCTGTGGTATTCATAACAAATTGAGAGTGGTGTAGCTGTGGGTCAGGAGGCCCAGAAAAGGTGTTTGGATTCTCCATCCTTAAAGATTATTGAAACACAGCTAGACTCAGTTCTGGGCAGGCTCATCTAACTTTGAGTTTAGCCATGCTTTGAGCAGAGGATAGGACTGTATGATCTCAAAAGATCTCTTACTATCCATTTTTGGCTGTGATTTAAACTCATCTCAACACTACAGAGGTGAATCTTCCTTCCACATCTTTACTTTATGTTCACAAGTTTGAAGGTTCAAGTTACTAAATGTAGTTACTAACTGGGAGCAATTACTAAAGTGGAACATTTTGTAACACAAATTTAAGTTATCATTTGCTCCTACACACGTCCTGACCTCCAGAACAAGATTTTGTCCTTGCTATTATTTTATCATCTCAGGATTTTTCTGTTCTAGCAAAAATACCCCTTGACATTAAACTACATGAAACCACCTTGGTCCAACATAATTATTACTTTTGTCATTTTTATTTCCCAAGTACTGCAGTGGTTTCACACTCCTACACATTTTTGTAAAAGGTGTTGTTATGGTGATACATTTCACATGCTGTATTTCTTGGTATGTCTCTGCTACCACTCGTTTGTGTCTCCTGTGTACTTAAATACGCTCATAAGTGACCAGTTTGGAGTGTTGCTCCAAAGAAAGAGCAAAGTGTTGTTCCAAGAAACAGCAGTGATATTTTTTGCAGATTGTATTCTGTCACAGCTTGGCTTTTCTTATTTCTCTGTGAATTAACTGCCTTGTCACGTGTTTCATTTGTTCTTCTAATTTTGCAGCTTCCTGTACATCACATTCATTGGGGTGTTAAGTTTGGTGGTGGTGGTTGCCATCCTTGTTTCTTGTCCACACTCCACTGCTGCATTACAAAAAGCTCTAACTCTTCAAAAGAATCAGAGAAGGCTCAGCCTTTCAAACTGCTTAGTTGACTGAACATTAATACTGCTCAGTGAAACAGGTATCAGGTCAGATTTATAGTCTCCTGTCAGTTGCAGATGGAATAAGAACTCCATTTTCAAGTGTGGTTATTTTTCATTTTGTTATTTGTGACTGAGTTTCCAGGCTGATTATTTTTGAGACAAAGTAAAGTGCACAAAAGTGTGCAACATCCATTCAGCAGCCCTGAAAGGAGCATATTCTTAAATATCAGAGTAGTGCTACAGTAAATTGCCTCTTTATTTATATAACAGGGCACACAGAGGAGATAACAGCAGAGCTAATGAGACTCTGCATATACATGGGTTACATTAGTAATGAGAAACAGCTCCACTAATTAACTCTGCTCCCTAATGAAATTAAATTCATGCTGTAAAAGACTTTTACAATAAAGTCAATACAAACCAAAAGTATATCAGTTTCTAACTCCTGCATTATGGCAGCGTGATATAAACAATATCATGATTTTATATTGACATGGGACAGTAAGCATTGTTGGTAGGCTGAGCTTGTTCTAGTTTCCACAAAAACCCCAATAGCTTCCTTTCCTCATCCCTTTCTTTCCTGCACACATGCAGACTAGTAAATCAGTGAACTATTATTTCTCAGTTTTTAAGATAATTTTTTAAAAACCCCTCAATGCCTAGGTCTGCCCATGTAAATTCATTAAAAGCAATATAAGCTCAAATTGTAAGCTTGAATTTTCTTCCCAAGTAGTGAGCTGAATTCTTAGTAAACTTGACAAAACATATGCCACCTGACTGGTCCTACGAATTATCATCTGCCTGACACTCGTTGAGCATCTTCTTAATATGCTGTTTGGGTGCACTGCTAGTTATTTCCTTCACACTATCCTGGTTTTCCATGCTCAAAGCTGAGCTGAGAGCACAAATACTTTAGTTCTTGCATTACCTGAGTAACGAATCATGTTCCATCACGATCCTGCAATACAAAAGGGTCTTCAAAAGTAAGAGAGATGTCAAGAAGCTGAACCACCTCAGCTGCTTCTTTTTTTGTTGTAAGTGGATGGAAAACACAAAATTTGGTGATGCATTCCTCATGCATCATTATCCACTTCTAGTTGCCCAGACACATGGAATGCATATTGACAGTCAATTTACCCCATGCTATGTTCTCGTTCAGAACAGACCTGTCAGGAAACCATTCCAAGTAGTGCCTTCTCTTTTCTTGGCACACTACACAGAGGGATTTGAAATGCTCGACAACATCTTTGGTGATGTTTGCATACTTAGACAAGTGTTTTGTGGCACAGTCATGGTCACCATGGCCATATGTGCTTTTATGATTAAATTATATGTATCCTCAATGCTCACATAAAGGAGACTCCTCCATTGTTTGCCTGCTCTCAATCAACTTCTCAGTGTGTCCACATGTAGAATTTCGTATCTTAAATGAGGGGAAATACTAAGCAGTTTATTAGAAATAATTCTGTGTGTGTAAATGGGGAAAGCACTGATGTATACATTTAGACTTAAAAAAACAGAGACAGTGTGTTCTCCATACTTACTTTCTAAGCAGATAGTGTTCATGACTCAACTTTGTCTTGGGATTCTGTCTTTCTTGTCTTTATTCCAGCAATAGTTGAACAATGCTCTCTCTTTGGGATCACATACGTGGAGCATTTCTTATTCTTTTTGTACAGCTGTTCTCTAAATTTAAGTTGAAAGTCCTGGGACAACTTCAGGAATGATTACTCAGCAACTAGAGAGAAATCTGATTCGTCTCCCTCTGTTCATGTACAACTGCTCTTGCACCAATTTCTGACATACATTACTGCCATATTGTGAAACCAAACATTTTGCAAAATGAATAAAATTTTCAATCATTTTTCAGAATGACTTCCAGATATTTCGCAAAATGACAGAAAATAGTAGGCATGTATTATGCAAAATGTCCCATCTCTAGCTTTTTGAACTTGATGGTTTAAAATATAACAGAAAGAGCTCTTTTCATTTTATTTCCCAGACTGTTTAATACCCCACAGTATATTTCAGAGCACAATAAATATTACATTTTCTGAAATAAAGACTCTTCTGAGGTCAACTTTGTAAAATGTACAGCTGTTTTTAATTTTTTTGTTCAGATGGACGGATATTTGACCTGACCTTCCCAACTAGAACAGTAGTGGTAAAAGCGTATTTCAGGTGATGACCAAGAAAAGGATATGGTCCAGGGGTGTAATAATGTGACCATCATTTTCTGAAATACCTAAACCCAGTCATATTATGTAGCTGAAACCATCATTTCATGAAAGAACAGCAAATTGCCAATTTTTTTTTTAATAGCCACTTTCATAGATTCATGATATTATATACAGATGGTCTGCTGTTCAGGTTTAAAATTCTGAAGGTCAGTTCACTGTAGACACGGTTTTATTCTTGCAAGCTGAATTCAACTTACGTACTGCTTTTCCCTTTGTGAAACTTTGTGACTTTATTTCTAGTGTACAGACACATTTCATGTCTTAGGAGGATTCTCATTCAGCTGCTCCTTCTGTAGCAGAGGACAGGGACTGTGGTCTGTCTCCATGTATGTGGAATTTGCATCCATTTGTGTTTCTGTCCATGCAGCCTCCAGACAAGTGAGACTCTCCTCTCCAAGGGTAGGATTGAAGGTTGTCTGTCATGTTTTCCCATTAATGCAGACACAGTCTGCTCCTTCTTATTTTCTCTCACATTTTTGTAGTTATTTTATTGGTGAAGTCCCTGTGAGGTCTTGCTCCACTGAGGAAAAGTACTGGGAAGACAAAGTCCTATGTGCAATTCTTACATGCTGTCATTAGAAATCATGCTGCCACCACTCCATTAGGGTATGCCTCCTCCCTCAACCACTGGCTGGCTGTTGTGTTTCTCCATGCTGAAGAACTCTAAAACAGACAAAAGAGCTATGAGCTCTTTTCCATGAGTCCTTCTCTTAGCGTGTGTTTCCTGTTGAGCACAAGTCAGGGTCTTGCTTCCTACACGTTCAGATGAAGCATTTGAGGATGCTATCAAATTTCTCTGCCAATGTTTCTCTTGACTCTGTTGTCGGCATTGGGCATGTGTCCTTTCCTGACTATGACCCTGCTATGGGTGGGGTTCCCTCTGGATTTGGTAACTGAGCCCCCAGCTGGTTGTGCATTACCCTTCCCAGCTTTGGGACTGGCATAATTTCCATTAGAAGGACCTGAGTCATGTGAGCCTACTTGTCTGAAGTTCAACAAAGTCAAACACAGGGTCCTGCACCTGGGGAAAAATAACCCCCTGGACCAGCACAGGCTGGGGGTCAACCTGATGGAAAGCAACTCTGCAGAAAAGGATCTGGAGATCCTGGGTGTCCATGAGGCTGCAGTGCCCTTGTGGCCAAGATGGACAGTGTATCCTGGGGTGCATTAGGAAGAGCTTTGCCAGCAGGTCAAGGGGAATGATCCTGCCCCTCTACTCAGGCCTGGTTAGGCCACACCTGGAGCACTGTGTCCAGTTCTGGGTTCTTTGGTACAAGGGAGACATGGAGTTCCTGGAGCAGGTCCGGTGAAGGGCTAGGAAGATAAGCACATCTACAGTTCTGCTGGAGCCTCTCTCTTATGAGGCCAGGCTGAGAGACCTGGGCCTGTTCAGCCCAAGAAGTGATATCTGAAAGGGCCCCTCATCAATGTCTATCAGTATCTGAAGGGAGGGTGCCAACAAGATGAAGTCAGGCTCTTCTCAGTGGTGCCAAGCACAAGGACACAACGCAATGGGCAGAAAGGGGTGTACAGGAAATTCCATCTGAATATGAAGAGGAACTTCTTTGCTGTGCTGTGACTGTACACTGCAACAGATTACCCAGAGAGGTTGTAGAGTCTGTCTTAATAGAGATATCAAGAACCATCTGGATGCAATCCTGTATTATGTCCTCTAGGATGACTCTGCTTGAGCAGGGAGGTTGGATCAGATGACCCACTATGGGCCTTTCCTACCTAATCCAGTCTTTGATTTTGTGATTCTGAACCCCAGTCACATGTTAATGACACACAATTTCTTGAAGGCAGATTCCTTGAAGATGTCAGAGCTGATGAGCAAAACCAGTCTGATATTCTCAAACTGGAGGAATTACTGGGAAAGAGGGAAGTTACTGGTTGAGCGTGAATGCAGCCAGCTGGCATGTCTGCTGCTTCACCAGAGAAAAGAGGACTGTATACTACTTATAGTTAGCCTCCAGGGAATGGACACTGTATATTATCTTTATTGGTTTTTCTCTATTCAGCAAAAAATCTGGTTTATTAAGCAGCTGTTTGCAAGTGAGGAAAATTACTTCACTGAGTGTCAGAAAGTTTAGTTTGATTTTCTGAAATTTTTGTCTAGAAAGTCAAGCTAGTGTTTTATTAATGACCCCTTGACTTTTTAAACCAGCCCTTGCTTCCAGTCAAGTCCTAGACATAGGGTATACTTACAGGGAAAATGCAAACCAAGTCCCATTTCTCTGAAGACAGCAGAAATAGGTCACTTTATGGGTCAGAAATGTCCAATTCTGCTGAGGCCGTTGTTCAGGAACTGCTGCCTTCAGGGTTTTTCGTGCACATCTCTCTCTAACCCTGGAGAAAGCATGAAGTGCCTGGAACCCCCAAAACCACTTTCTTGGCCAGCAGCTGTAGAATTAGCTTCTTCCTCAACCAGTACTTTTAGTCTAAGGCACCCTAGCTATTGGGAATACATGGAAATGGAAATGTCAAGTGACATAGACTGTGGAAAACTACCTGGAAAGAAGAGATCTGTATCCTAAAGGGAATGAGACAAGTAGGATTACAGTCTGATAAAAGCCTCAAATCAGGATTGCTGCAAAATGCAGTCTTGCTATATTTGTCCTTGCCTTGACTTGATTTTCCATGATTCCCTGGTGAGCTAGAGAGGGAACTGATGCAGCTGAAATACATTCAGCAGGCAAATTTCAGCCATATGGAAAGAGCAAACCAGGAGTGGGAACAAGGAGTGCAAGTTTGCTTCCATCAGTGAGAGTGCCACTTTTTAGCAAATTAAAGGATTGAATAAATAACCTGAGATGAAGGCCAGAGTCACAGTCACCATACCTTGTTGCTGTGTGGCAGAAGTATGTTGATATTCTTGTCTCTTCTCCTCATTCCCAGTCCTGTTCTTCAGATCCTATCCCCTTTATGTCCTTCTGTAATTGTGTGTTTGTGTTCATGGTTGTTTCCTAGCCTAGTACTGTCCTCTGTCACCCAGTCAGCAAAAAAAGGGTCTCCTTCAGCACTGTGGTGCCTCTGACCAAGCAGAGGATGGTAACTGGAAATTCCCCTTCTTCTATAGTGGTCAATTCCTGGCAGAGTTAAGAGAGTTCATCCTCTCAGGGCAGGGGAAGTCTTTCTCTGCCAAACACTGACTCTCACAAAGCAAGACAAGTGGTAGACATAAAGTTTGCATAGACAGTCCCATAAAAAGGATGACTTGGTGCTGAATAACATCACTAACTTAAATCATGGAATTATTGGGCCTCCTAATTTGCTTATTATCATGCCGAGTTAGATAGTATGAACATCATTAGCATCAATTTTTATTCAGGGAAAAAGCCACTACTATTTTTTTTGATGCTATGGTGCAGACTACTGCAAAAGTGTGCATTTTTACAAGAATTAAATTACTTGTGATTCTAACACACAGATGAACAAGATTAGTTGGGCTCTATAGTTGGGAGGTACTGTTCGTAAAATCATATTTTATGTTTCATTCCAAATTCAGATACAAAATACTTCTAATTTATGTGCATTTTTGTCAGAGGGAGTTTACTTTTTCAGCATATAGTCATTTTGTTTGTTAATAACTTTATTATAGTAGAAAGGTTATAATATAATGTTACAAAGCTGTGCAGTGCCTATAGAATGCATGCAAGGCATTTTCTTTAACTAACCACATTGCTACAGGAGGAAACAAAAATGTTATGCCAATTTCCATCCTCTCCCACCACAAGGAGAATATGATTTGTTTGTGTAGCTTTAAAACAAATCTGGATCTTAGCAGTTTATTGCTTTTTTAAGGACACACAGTTAACTAGTAGTAAACTACACATTCAAGTTGACTCCTTCCATGTTTTGAAAGTCTCTGCAGTTCCCGAACTACTGTTGAATCTGGCTGGTAATTTTCATCCTTTTTACAGTGATCCTTTGGGAACAAACACCTTCTTGTACAGATTTTTCTCAGATATATACACACTGCAAGCTCTCACATTTCTTTCTTAACAGATGTGGTCCAGGCTGTTTGCCAAGGGTGAGCCATGAGAGCTGCCCAACACCTCACCTGTGTTATGAGCTTCAGTGATTTCCACCTTTTGCTGTTGTATAGCATGACTCATAGTCTGACCTGAAAATACCTTTTTGTGACCAAACATCCTAGTAGATATAAAGGACCTTGAAGCAAGAAGGAAGAAAGATGAGGTAGAAAGACTAGAGAAGAGATGGAATCCCATAAAGTAACCATCTTGGTGGGAACAAAAGCAATGAGCATAGCAATGAGATTGCATAGGTACAACAAGATCAACCAATTGTTATTTTATTGCTGTCTGATGTGCAAGAGATGTTGAAGGTGAAGCAGAAAGAAATGGAAGATTCACAAGTGTGAAAAGGTGGATTTCAACAGCATCATGAGGAGAGACTGTCATGGAAATTGATCAGCTGATAACCTCTAATTAGTTAAATGATTAAATTATTATCCCACTAACTCTAGATGAAAAAATACAACCTTATGCAGATGGCAAGAAAAAGAAATATATATTAGCCACTGATGTCTTGGCTTAGAGGAGTTGGAGATTTATATACTTTTTTGGGGATAGGTTTAAAGCAGCTGAGCTATGAAAGCTGCAATGTCTTTCACAGAAATATTTTACCAAATTTTTCACCTTTTTTAGTGGAATTTATTTCTGCCTTCAGAAACTGAAACTCACTGAGATATAATATGCTTTTTAGCTACACTAGGTCTATTAGTTTTTTCCATCCCTCCAATCCAAGCAGTAACATTTTCATTCCTTCTACCAATACAGGGTACAAAATTTACAGAATTGCTTTCAAGCTAAAGATACTGTAACTACTTATAAACTTCATAAATGCACAAAATCAACATAAGATTTTTTTTAAAAGCATTGCTACCTTGGATACCTTAAATATTTGTCTTTTGAGTGGATGACAAATGCTGTCTGAATGATCTAAAAAAAATTGCCTGACTGTAAAATATTATTTTTAATTGAACAATTTTGTGAATAATAATACAGGCTTTTGTTTGAACCTGCAATGTCCATTTCAGTACAGTGTAGAATTTTTTAGACATATTTTCATAATGTGAGAAAGATAACAAAATTATTTTCTGCTGCAGTGATACCATCTCAAAAAGTGATTTTGAGAAAATATTTTAAAAAATAACTATCACTGGTTTAGTTTTAAATAGCTGGTTTAATTATTCAATTCACTTAGAAAGTTATGCTTGTCTTAACAATAAAGAAACAGACCTACTCAGGAAGAACAATTTCTTCCTGGAAATTTTATGAGATATTGAGGGACATAAATAAGAAACATATGGGAAAATTATATAGATCTTAAAGTTCGAAAAATCTGTACCTTAGTCCATAAAAACCAGCTTCTTTAATTGTGTTTCTACATTGCAATTCTCAAGTCTCCTCCTAGACTTTTGACCCACAAATCTTGATGTAAAAACAGTAAGACAGAAGAGCCCATAACCTTTCTCCTCTCTTCTTCAGGTCCATCCACAACTCACTGGGTAGCACCATGAGGAAATTGTTGAGGTCACCTTCCTGTTTACCAGCTGAGACCCTGGAGGCATTACTTCAGGAAGCTGATGTGCAAAGCCCTGTGTGAGTGTGCTGTACTGTTTCCAGAGCACGCCCTCACTTGCTGAGGAGGGAGTTTGCCGTGTCTATTCATCACTGTTCTATCTCAGGTTCTGTACACGCTGCAGGAGGCTGACGCTAGCAGCAAGCAAACCTCCTGTGGAGCATCCCCACGTTTTGCTTGAAGAAGCGGCTTCCACTCACCATGAGTGACAGCAGGTCCAGACAGCTCAGGGCAGTCAGGCTCAAAAAAACCTCATTGTAGCTTTCTAACTGGTCAGAATCACTCACATGCTGTATGTAGTAGGCCCTGAACAGGTGATAGGGAAGGAACCAAATTATGATGACCCAGATGAAAATCAAGTTTTTCACCTGGGCCCAGAACTCTTGGTGTGAACAGAGGGAGCTGGAAAATTTTCTCGCCACTTTTACCAGGATAAAAATCTGCAAGACCAAGAGGACACAAGAAATGAGGGCAACAGCTACAATTACGGTGTAGTTCAGGGCTTTCACACTCTCGTGCTGCAGTTCTTTGTGGAACTTAAAGCATGCTGTATTATTGTACAAGCCAGAGCGTCCATACTCAAAGTAGAAGAGCGGCACCCCAAAGATCATGACGAAGACCCACACGGCAGCGCTGGCCGCGATGGCGTGCAGCTTCCTGTAAAACTCCACCTTGTCCTTCCACTGAAAGAAGATGAGCCAACGGATCACCAGCGTGATCACGTAAAATATGAAGGTCAGGTACATGTGGATGTGCACCATGGCGCTCACCATTTTGCAAAGTGGCATATCAAACACCCACTTCTTTTTGACATAGTAGTGGAGGCGGAAGGGCACTGTGAAGAGGAGGAGGCTGTGCACAACGACCAGGTTAATGATGGCAGTCGTGGTCACAGAGAGAGTGTTCATCTTGAGCAGCACAAAGGACATCGTAATGGACCCAATTCCACCTCCAGCAAAGACAACCGAGTAGACAGTCACCAGTATGGCACTCATGGTGCTGGTGTGAACGAAGGCAGAAGAGGAGTCACTGCTGTTCCTGCTCCCTTCAGTCATGTTCCTGAAATCTTCCTGGTACATATTCTGGAAATGAAAGAATATGGAAAGACTAAGATAAGGTAGGAATGAGAGGGCCTACCTAAAAAGACAGAAGGGCTTCCCCCCTGGCTCTTGCTCCAGGAATAATCCTGAAATCTCACAGATGGCATCAGTTGCTGTAAGCTATACTTTTATCCAAATGTCCTCCAGCCTAGGGGAAAATGGATGAGAAGGTTGGGCAGAGAACTGCTCTAGTCCTTAAGACATTTCCAGCCATACTCCTAAAAACAAGCATGAATCAATTATATGCGGGGAGAAACTATCCTCAGAGAAATTACATCATTGTGGTGGTTTTGTGCTGTGTTATTTTTTCTCCTCTCTTCTGAGCATCTGCATGCTTTTACAGTGAAGATCAGAGATATTATTTTAATTCTGCTACTCATTCATCAGTTTGTTTATTTGCAACACAAATATGTCCTTCCCAGGGCCAGATAGCAACCATATGTTGTTCTATCTAAGATACAAATTTTGTTTGTTTTTGAGAGCTGAGTTTTGAACACATTACAGTCAACTTCTCTTCTGGACAATTTCTCTGAGCAAGGGATTAAACACCATGGATACCCAGACTCCATGGAAATTCTGCTTAGATCCTGCCAGGCCAAGAAGCGTGGGCAGTCCTGTCCTGGTTCTCAGGGCCATTTTGCATCTTACATGCAGTAACTGGGTGTTTTGAAATGGGCTGATAGAAAACATTTAGAAAGGACATCCTGGATAAGTGTAAATCATCCTGTCTGATCCAAGCAGAAGCTAGATGCAAGTTAATAGCCAGCTTAAAAACTATGCTATACATTTTTAATATATTACTGTCTAAAAGAGAGATTAAAAATAATTCCTATAAATCTAAATGCAGCTCCTGATAGGATTTTAAGTACTACAAGATCATATAGGAGGGGAAGAGTTCAGGTAGGGTGTTATCCTGAGGCATATTTGGATCTGAAAAAATGTCCAGTGGATGTTCACATTACAGTTACAGAAAAGAAGCAGGGAAAACTGGACAATGTTGGGCTCTGTACTATCACAGTTATACTGCTACTGCTACCTGAACTGTAATCTAAAACTGACTCTGGTAAGTCATCCATTCTACCAGTGAATCCCACAACACCAGAAGGAGTTTTCTCCCAGGTATTTGTGATTTTTCATTTAATACTCAAATGCTTTTAACTTCAGAAAGTAGTTCCTCAATCTCTTTGTATGAGAGGTGTTTCAGCTTTATTTTCATTTTTTTTTTAGGTAGCATGAACTGCCAAAATTTGGGAGCAGAAAAAGTTTTTTAGCAGTCCACTCATTTTATAGAAAAGAGGAAATGCCTAAACCAGTTTTATAAACTGGCTTTGCTCATAGTGGGGAATGATTATCTGCTATGCACCTCAGGTGTTTTGTGTTGTTTCTTAGCAATATTTCTAAGCACCTCTCCTCACAGTAATCAAGATCTCTTCATACATTGAAAAGTTATTCTCTAGCTATCCCAATGCATCTAAGACTCCAGATATCTTATTATAATCAGTATAAATATAAGTGCCACATCTCAAACTGAGGTGTTGGTTGCTGGCATTACTGACCTTTTGTGTTTGATCTTGCATTTCAATGTTATGTGGACAATTAATTCCAGTACATTAAGAGAATTACAATGGGTTGCAGTGAAGGAGCTTTTCATCAAAGTCACTGCAGATTGTCACACTGCAACTCTTGCATCAGAAATGATGCAAGTTCCTTCCAGATCTGTTCTTGTTTCTGAGACACTTCATCCTCACAACCATGCAAGGCAGGAGGGGTTAACGAGAGCTCTTAGTCAGTTTCTCCAAGTTGTTAAACTTCAGTTTGAAAAAGCGTCTCTAAAATAGGCATTATTACACAGTTTTGATTTTAAATGCATATTTAAAGTTTAAAACTTTTACAAGTGTCACAGGAGGAAAGGCAACACACTGGAAATGTGGTTTGGTGTGAGTAGACCCAGCAGCAAGGTTGCACTTGGAGAGGAAGAACCTCTTGTTGTCACCCTTCGGAGGCCAGCAGTGAAACTTGAACTGAAGGCAGTAAGAACAGATAGTCAGAGGCCAGATAACTGATATTTTCCTCAGACATTCCAATGAAGGGGCAGCAGGAGACTTATTTCTGTCTGCAAATAGGCAACTAAGTCACTGAAATGCAGGTTTCTGCAGAATTGTGCAGGTATCATTAAATCCCTGCATAGTAAGATTCTGCAGGATATGTAATTTCCATTAATCTTCCAAAGAAAAAAGCTACTAGCAGCTGTGATAAGAGATTATGAGCTCCCCAGTAGTACAGGCACCCCACTGAAATATCGTTGCATGATGAATACAGAGTGTAACATAACACAGGGCATGTTTCAGAGGAAATGCTGCTTGCTGGCAAAATGAGGTTTCCTATCATACTGACATTCACAAAGCTATAACCTACTGACCTGAAATGCAACTTACAAGTCCTTTTGCCAGAATTTAGCAGGAGGCACATGAAAAAAGAATTAATGTGGTCCTTGCAAGATACAGCTGTTGTTTCTGTGCCTTCCCACCCCCTCTAGCAACTGCCAGTCCAGTGATATTGCTCAAGTCTTGGAGCCAGGTTTGGCCTTCCTCTGTGTTAAGCCTCTCTTAACTTGGCTGAACTTCTGCTGGACATGAGCCTTGAGTAGCCACAAGGCAAGAGTGGGCACCACTTCATTTGGATACCACAGCAGCTGCTGGTGCCAAGGGCTGGGGGACAATTGCAAAACCAGCTGTTTTAGTCTGACAAAGGAGGTAGGTTGCCCACAGGCCAGAGGCTAGCTTCTTTCAGAAATATGATCAGCAAAGAGATTCTTGTGCATTCAAGATTTGTCAGTTGTCAGTGTGGATAATGCCATCACACTCATTTCATGTGACTGTCTGTGCAGCACAGTCTGTGAGACTTCCCTGGACTGCTTTCCTCAGAACACAAAAAGTCATAATGCTCAGTCCCTGTATGTGTTCAAGGCTAGGTTGGATGAGGATTTGAGCAACCCGGTCTAGCAGAACATGTCCCTTCCCATAGCAGGGCTGTTGGAACTAGATGATCTTGAAGGCCTCTCTCATGCCAAATCATTGTGTGATTCTATGATTTATGAAAACAATTTGATCTCTGTCAAAATTTTCCAGGTAAGAAATGTTCATTCCAACCTTGAAGAACTTGTTCCTCTTTTATCTTACTGTTATCTATCTTACTAAAGAAAAAAAAAAGTAAGAAAGAGAAAAGATTAACCATACTTCTGGACAGAACTTGTACAACCTCAGCTTCCAGGCATTTTATGTGCTTCTGCCTCTGTCTTCAGATTTAAAAATCTTTTGTCAAATTTTAACTTCCTCTGTAGATTCTTCAAATGAGACAGAAGAGGTTTATTCTCCCTTGATCCCAGCCACACCTGTGGTTCCTCAATGAACTGCCATTACACTTGTATTTGGTTCTTAGATGAACAACTTTGCATTTGGCAGGGGTAAAATGCTTATTTCTAGTTTGTGCCTGATTTAGCAATCCAGATCAGCCTGTCACTGGCTTGTTCCCTTCATTGCATGCTATTTTCCCAACTAAGTCCATGAGTCACCATTATGTTACATCAACATTATATCAACTTATTAAAAAAACCACCTCATTTGTCAGAAATGATGACACTCTTACAATCTCTGTCAAACAGTGAGCTCTACTCTGTATAACAAGTGTTTGCAAAATTTATCCCCCCATACACGTCTGCTGAGAGACTGGCAGGCTTCACACAGATTTTCATGTGTTCTGACAGTTGGGATCTGCAGAAGCATTTGCTGTCTGCATGCACCCAACTGAGAAGTTTCATTTGAATTTGGAGGAGAAAAAAGTTCATCTCAAATGAAAGACTTCTATTTTCGACAGGCTTAATAAATTGAAAAATGAGTGTTTGTCACAACTGACATTCCTGCACTGAACTAGACTAGGTTGGAGGAAGTGCAAAATACAAATAATTTTTAACAAAAGTCTGTTTAAATTCTGCATCTGTTTCACAGAATCCTCATTTAGTCTCAAAGATGTTTTCTGTTGAGGGCATTGTAATTGCATTTCATTTTGTTCTAATTGCATGCTGTGTTATGGTAATGTAGGCTATGCCACTAGAATAATTGCAGAATTTCTTTCATTTCAAAATATCCACACATACCTGAAGTTTGAAGTATAAAAACCTGCTTAATGGAAAACACTAAAAATAAAATATTATTAAATATCAAGCACATTCTTACATTTAAACATCAGCTTTTCTCAAACAACTTTTCATGATTCCTCTAACTCACTCGCTAGCTCAACAGCTCATGTCTTGCAGGCTGTGTCAACATTATATTGATATTTTGTGGTTTCAATTCAGTCCATTGGAAAACAAATGGGACAGAAAAGCACATTGAGTTAGTCCTCTTTCATTTGAGATTGTCACTATTTTTACACAAAAAAATGGAAACCATGAAGTGTTCCTAAAAAGGATTATTTACCTCCTTAGCTGTATCTCAACAGAGAAAACAAAGCCTTCTAGTCCTTACAGAGACTGGGTGATATCAAACACACACAAAAAGATGCATGAAAACAAAATGCATTGTCCCCCAGCTTTAGAAGACAGTGTAAAACTACAAGGTAGCAATGTGGAAAAGAATGAAGCAATGCTGGCCCTTACTAGGAAATTACCAAACACAGTGAGAAAACATTTGTGCAGAAAATGGGTTCAAAATAAAACAAATAGACCACTGAATGCTTTTTACCCCCCCCTAAACTTGGAAACATTCTTTTAAAAACTTTACAAACCAAGACTTTTTTCTTTTTCTTCATTCTGTGCATACTTACAGACTAGAGTTTCTCTCCACTGTTCAAGTGTTGTTTACTTGGATCTTCATTCTATGTAAGCTCTGAGAACAAAAAGCAAAAGACCTGATACTTTAAAGAGTCATTGCCTTACTTCCTTTTCTTTGAGCTTATGACAAAACCATAACCTTGAGGCTGCGCTGTGTGAGGGTAGGGCTGCCCATGGACACACAACATTGGGAAGATTTTCAGTTGCATCCCAGCATCCCTTACCTTCCAGCTGCTTCTTAGCCTTTAGAGGTCTTCAAAACCTTGCACTTCTGAACAGTGCTTTATACTATTGCCTAAAATGATAAGCTATACACAAAGAAGTGAACTTCACAGTTCACAAAGACACAGGTTCCCCAGAGTGGAGGGGATGATTTGAAAGTGTGTTTTGAGAAAATGGGGCAGGACAAGAGCAAAATATCGTCTAGATTGTAACTGACTAAGTGTGGGTTTGGATATGGTCAGAGGCACCTAAGTGTAAGGGATGACATAAAGCTCACTTTACAGCCCAGCACCATTTCTCAGCTCTGCTTTCTGCCAAGAGTTTAGCTCAGTGTCTGGATCTCAGGACATGGTGCTGTCACTACAGCTGCACAGTGATAGCAGAGGGAAACTAGGAGATCTAATTAAAAAGTGATTGGCCGTGCCAGTGTCAAAGGCTCATTGAGCAATGATGGCTGTGAGGTGTATGTGTGGTAAAAGATGTCTCACTGTGGGACTCTGCAAGGAGTCTGTTCAAGGTCAGTTTTGTCCTCCTGCTGGCTTAACATGTTTCTGTCAGAACATATGGTTATATTTGAGTATACTAGTTTTGAAAGCAGCAGTAGAGACATACAGCTTTTAAATGTAATCTCACATGAGAATGTTTTAACTGACTGCATCCTGTTGCTTCACATTTGGTTAAAAAAGCATAAGGGAAGTCCTGCTCTGTGCTACTTCACAACAGATTGGTATATGATGGAAGTTGTCTTTTTGCATTTTGCAATTTTAACAGTGGCTGACAGCTAAATAACTGTTTAGATACTATTAAAAGGTGATCATAACAGTAATGCTTAGCTCTTCTCTAGTACTTTTCTTCAAGCTGGTCTCAAAGCTCTGTTGAAAGTCATACAGATAAAAAGCTGAAAACTCTATGGCAAAGCCAGAACTAAAGCTAAGATATCCATGAATCAAGTCTTGTGCCTTCTCAAATTAGTAATTTTGTCTTGGCTTCTTCTACGTCTTGTTTTAGAATGAATACCTCCCAGTAGAAAGCAAGCTAAGGTACCTTTAAAACCTTCAGGTAGCATCTGTATGTGGGTTTTAAAATTATATTATATTTTTGATACATCAAATAGGTTAACACATAGTTAAACATAAGTAAAAACATAAGTAATGTTTTAATGCTTTATATTGATATATATTTTGATGCAATATAATCATTACATAACATAAGTTATATAATTTTGTTGATAAATAACAATGTTGTTTTCTCAAGCACTCATTTTCTCAAGTGCTCAAAACAAATAAGAGTTTTTCAGGTTGATTTCTTTCCACGTCTTTGTAGTTGGCAAATCTTAAACCAAATAGTGAAATACCAGAGTATGATCTGGTTCAGACACCCTCATTGCCTTTGTTGGTCTCTAATTTGTAGTTAGCATCAAGATCTAGATAGGTATAGAATGCTTAGCATGCATCATTTCAGCTAATTTTCCCTACTAAATTAATGCAATTTTGTCTAGGATTTACCAACAGCATCTATAATGGATTCCAGACTAGTATGTTTAGATTTTCAGCTGTAATGTGCTGAGCTGGTGGCAGAATGTGATTATTTTAGATCATCATCGGTTTTAAACACACATACTAGAAATGCATGTATTTTACAAGTTTTGAGCGATTGCTGGTAGTTTTAGCAATACCCCAAAAATCTACAAGTGTGATAGAGTGTTTTCATAGCACTGTTGTATCACATGCATTCAGCTATCACCTGGTTAGAGTTTGCATTACAGCAACAGTTCCAAGGGCCAATATTGTTTAATAATAGGTGAGAGTCTGGGCCAGATTTCAGGGACTGCTTGTCCTGAGACTGATTAGCATCGAGGTGCCTCTACTCTGGATTGTGAAAGGTCTTTGAGGAAAGACAACCATGCCCTTTATGCTGTTAGTGATTTTTCAGCTGTTCCAAACTTAAAGTTGTACACAGAATAACCATAGCAACACAGGTGTTTTGCTTGGTGACATTTATTTTGCCAGGACTCAAGGATTTGGAGTGCTAATTCAGAAGTGGACTACACAGGGTGGCAGGAGCTATGCAAGCATGGTGGTTGGGTCTTCTAGAAAAATATTCTCCTCTTTCACTTACTTAAGTGGCAGAAAGCGAAAAATAACACCCACCTGGACGCCTTAAATTGACTGCAGGTTACCTGGCTCTTAGTTGTGGGTAAAGCTTGAATGATGGTCCTGACAACACTGAACAGATGTGGATTATGTAGAATCAGGGAGGATATAATTCATAATAATTTGTACAGCTTACAAAAAGCCTGCTTTTTGATCTGCTCAGAGTCTCTCCTAGCGCCAACTGTGGGCCTGGGCTAATATATAAGACTGGCTGATCAGTTATTAAGTTGCAGTTGTGACAGGTTATTTGCAGTTTATTATTAAGTAAAAGATCAGCTGCTAATATGAAGAACTTAAAGGCAGTATATAATTAAAGTATCTTGTAACTATTACCAACAAAATCCTATTTTTGACTCATATTTCTAATATGCTTTACTATTTCAAGCACCTGAATAGAAAGACATTAATCACCTACAAAAGGAAAAACATTAATTATCAGTATCAGCCAAAAACATTTTGTAGATAATAGGTTTCTTAAAATGTCTCTCTCTGGGTTCTGGATCAGTTGTGATTTGTGACTGTCACCCAGGCAGTGCAAGGTGTCCTATGAGTGAGAAATACTGCCTGTGACACATCTGAAAGAACATTTTGGAAAAGTACAGGGAGTAAAATGTGATTTGAAATTCCTTGTTTCACACACACCTTTGCATAGCAGAACCATAAATTTAGGCTCCTCTGAAAAGTGAAAATGCATCCACTCCTTGATTTTTACCTGATTTAGGGGAAAAAAAACCTGCTTTGCAAGTTATTTTCCCTGGGCATTATGACTCAAATTTGCTTAAACATACCTGAGGAAAAGTGGTATGGAGAAACTCTGTTTCCCCTTCAGCCTATCTCACTACCTTTTCCTCCAACAGAAATGCCAAAATTGCACCATGTTGAAGTATAGCACACCAATAAAACCTCCTCAAATTTCTGTCTAGGTCTTACTAGAATCCAGATCTTTCAGAAAAGTACTGAAAACAACCCAAAACTTAAGTTCACATCAAAATCTGAAGTATTTCTTCTTTGACAGTGTGGGAGGGATCCCAGATCTAGAATCCAACTGTACTAATACTAATAACACTAGCAATTTGACCAATTTCACCATATCTTCTCTTTTCTATTGGACTCTGCTTTGGCCTCAGTGTTTGTCACCAAGGGCAGGAGGAGGAATCAGAACTGCAGACAAAAAGTGTCTGTTCTCTCTCCAGCCTAAATGGATTTTTGAGAAGGTATCTTACTTATATTTAACAACTGCACACTTCTAACAGTCTATCACCAACTTTATTTTTACCTTTTTTTTGGAAGGATTTTACTAGTTCATATCTGTTGCAAGCCAGTAAGTTTTTCAGGGGATGTGCCTTTCATCAGGAATCCAGCACGGCAATTCACTCATTATAGGAGCTTGTTCTCACCAGGGTGAAAAAAAATGGGAGGAGGAGCTGATTGACAAGGAGATGTATTACTCCTACCCTAAAGATGACATTAGACTGCAGAGAAAGAAATCATATATGCAGCACCATGCTGATTCTGTAAGCATATATGCCTCTCCGAGAAGAAAAATTCCTTCCCTTCATCTTGAAAAGACAGTGCTCATCCTAAAATATTTTTGAACTTGGTACTAACCTCACTAATTGCCTGCTGGGTTAGGCAGCATGCTCTAAGGAAGAATATACTTTTAAAAAGTATTTCAGCACAAGTCTATTGCTACTCATCCTCAGAATGTGTACTGCAACTACTAATACTGTTTTATTCCCAGATTGCTTATGCCATCTGATTTCTGACTGCAGAGGTGATGCAAAGTCTATCATCAGGTGCGTGTAAAAATAATTTTACCAAAGATCACTTTCATGCTGAATATACACATACAGATATTTATGAAACTTAATATGCTAAAATGTGTTTTCTGAGGAACAAACCTCCCTGCATTAGTTGAAGCTCCTATTGCCTAGGAGCAGTACAGAAAGCAAAGCTTGCTGCCAACAGTGATTGATAATGAAGATGATTTCCCACCTTAGCATAAACACAATTAAATACATGATGTTTCTGCTACAGTTGGGTTAGAGAGGCATTCAGGTTCCTCCTGTCATTTCAGAAAGGAGAAATTTACTGCAAGGAAATTTTTCCATACTGCATTCCCAAAGCACGCTGGTTTGGAAGAGCCTTTCCTTGATCAGCACAGCTACACTCTGCATATTAGAGTGAGGTGCTGTGTGCATGCAAGGGCTCTATTACATCAAATTGTCTGGACCGAAATGGTTCATCTTGCTCTTAAATCTGGAGGTTTCCATTCTGAACAAATGATAAGCAATGATAATTTTATGATATAAATGATAATTTTAACTGCTTTAAAGTAAGATCTTCAGTGCATATGCCAAAGTGTGAAGCCAATTGTGCTGTCAATAAGCTCATTACTGATGCATTTTTTAAAACTTTTGCCTATTTGAAGTTCATTTGGAATATTTAAGAAGGCATCTAGACAGCCCAGCCATAGGTGTAGAAACACTTACAATAAGTGCTGCTGCTCTGGGCTCTGGAAGAATACCCACATCTGCCTTTTTTCCCACCCTTCTCCTAATATATTTTCTCCTAGCTTCTTCCCATTTCATTGACATGGGAGTCTACAGAAAATCTTGAGCCATGCTGCTTGCGGCCTTAATGGTGTTTTGCCAGTCCAAATATTCAGTTTTGGAGTGCCCTGTGCTGTGCTGTTGCACTGGGTCCCTGTACTTGGCTGATCTTTAGGCCTCTTGGCAGAAAAACAGATCAGAAAACAATGTTATGAAATAGCTTCCCTTTCTAACTTCCTTCTTTTCATTTCATCCAGGCTATTTAATGTTCTGTACATCTTCTTTATCACTGGAAAGCATAAGAGCCCAATATTTTATGTCATTATTCACTGTACCTCTAATGAAGCTGAAGACAGATTGACAGGACTTTTTTTTTATGATACTCTGAGCCCTACATGATAGATGAAAAGGTAAAATAAAACTAGTCCACATGTAGTCAGTGAAGCATGGTGGAGAGAAGACACAAATAGCACCAACGTAAGCTGATACAAAATGAATTGTGTAGGATGTGAACAAACCCCAATGTATTGGGTTTTCATGGCCAGGTTTTGGTAGTGGGGGAGGCTACAGGGGTGGCTTCTGTGAGAAGTTGCCAGAAGTTTCCTCTCAGGCTGTCAGAGCCAATGCCAGCCAGCTCCAGGATGGATGTGCCACTGGCCAAGACTGGGGCAGTTGGAAATGATGATAAAGCCTCTGTGATAACATATTGAAGAAGAAGAAGGAGAAGAAGGGAAAAAAGTTATTATGGCAGTTTTACTTGCAGCCAGAAAAGAGCAGGGTGGGAATATGTGAGAAGAGCAGCTCTGCAGACAACAAGGTCAGTGGGAGAAGGAGGGGCAGGAGGTGCTCCCAGTCACTGGAGCTGAGATCCCTTTGCAGCCCATGGTGAAGTCCATGGTGAAGCAGCTTTGCCCCTGCAGCCCATGGAGGAGACCCACCCTAGAGCAGGTGGATGCCCAAAAGATGCTGTGTACCTGTGGGAGGCCTGTGCTGGAACAGGCTCCTGGCAAGGACCTGCAGACCTGTGAAGAGAGGAGACCTCAGAGGAGCAGATGTCTGGCTAGGACTTGTGACTGTATGGGGACTTGTGACTGCATGAGGAACCCACACTGGAGCAGGCTGTCTGTGAAGGACTGCACCCCAGGGAAGAATGACCTACGTTGCAGTACTTTGTGAAGAACTGTTGCCTATGAGATGGACTCACACTGGAGAAATTCATGGAGTACCATCTCTCACATAGAGCAGAGAAAGAAACAATGTGTGATGAACTGACCACACCATCATGTCCCTCTGCCACTGGACTGCAGGAGGAAGTAGAGCGGAGAAGGAGGGTGTTTTTTAAGGTCTGCTTTTACTTGTCATTATCCTGCTGATTTTGCTAGTAATAAATTCAGTTAATATCCCCAAGCTGAGTCTGTTCTGCTCATGATTGTATTCGGTGAGTCATCTCTCCTGGTCCTTATCTCAACCCATGAACTCTTTTTCATATTTTCTCTCCCCTGTTAAGTTGCAGAGGGAAGTGATAGAGAGGCTTTGGTGGGTGCCTGGCACAGTGGGCAGCTGTGCAGACATGAGCTCTGGTCCCAAAGCAAAACAGCCACAAGTGAGCAGTGACCTGACCTTTATCTTCTCAACAGGATAGGTTAGATTGGCCACAGTAACTTGCCTCTTTAGCCCCATTGCTTCTGGTTCTCCAGTTAGCACACTGAGCACCAGTTCAAGTACATCTTCACAGAAAAGATTTCCCCAAAATAGCTTTTCCTGTTGATATTGGTAATGGCAAGAATTTGGGAAGCTTAAGAAAATAAAGCACGCAGTTAATGTGTTTAATTGTGCAACTGAGATGAAAATAAGAAGCATCAGCTCACTGAGTAGCAATTTCCATTGCTGCCTTTTTCTCTCTGCACCATCTAATCAGGATCATCAATGAAAGTGATTCAATGATTTCTACGGCCCTCATGGTGAGAGAGCTCACCCTTTACTACTAAGTACCTCTAACACAGTAAGTGCAGATAAAGCAATGCCTGTTTTGTATCCACTCCAGATTTTCCTTACATCTCTTATTTTGGCTATAATTCTTTTCCCCTTATTTTAACTTAAGAGGAAAGATTTCACTGTGTTCAGTGAAATTACAATAAGATAATTAATTCTGTTTTAAAAGCTATCCCCACTTAATTTTCAGATTTTTCCCCTATCCATGTTAGTCGGTGTCTGATCTTATTCCATGCCCACACCTAAGATTATCCTCACA
The DNA here is from genome assembly GCA_037834095.1 of Argya squamiceps. NCBI lineage: Eukaryota > Metazoa > Chordata > Aves > Passeriformes > Leiothrichidae > Argya > Argya squamiceps. Next base: position 47,890,099 of record JBBMKD010000102.1, on the reverse strand, counting down.
TGAACTTAATTTCAGCTGTACAAGAGAGATCAATTCTAGGCTAGGAAGAGGTTCATTAAATTGGTGAGAGGTTCTAGTATTATATTATACTTTTTCTGAAGTATTTTTTCCCCTGGACTTCTTTTGTTTCAGATTCAGAAGCATCCTGCACATGGTTTTTTTAGGGGTAAAACAGTAGAATTCATGGAGTCTTTCTGTACAGCATTGGATATAGAAGATATGAATGTTGCCATGTGAGCCTGGGGTATGCAATGCAGAACACAATGCTGTATAGAAATATCTAAGCTAGCTTTAAATAGGTAGTTGGTGATAAAACTGTGTTGGAGTGACACTGTCTCATCAAATATATCCCTGTTTTTCAGGTTTAGAGGCTTCAGCACTTCAATTAGCTGCTCCAGAGCCAGTGTTGGTACCTCTGCATGACTTTGCAGAAAGTAACAGGCATATCTCAGTCTGTGTGGATCCTGACTGCTGAATCTTAAAAACATCCAGGCTGGCAGGCACCTTGAGAGATTTTACTGTCAAATGTTCTGCTGAAAGCAGAGTTATAGACTGAGGTATCCAGAGTCCCATCAAACTGAGCTTTGAATATGTCCAGCAGGGGAAATTATGCTACTCTGAATTTTTCAGTGTTTGTCTTGGACAAGGAAGACAGAATCTGGACACCACATCCAGGTGTGGCCTAACAGGTAGTAAATGGAGTGAAATAATCACACTCTTGACTTGCCAGCTGTAGTCTTTGACCTGCTGGCTGGGCTCTTGCTGCTGCAGCCCATGATGAGGTTTCATTTAATTGCTGAGCTGAGTGAGTGCCTGAGAGCATCAGGGGTGGTGTACAAAAGTGCCAAAGTGAAGGCAGATCTGGCAACTTTTAATGAGAATGACTTTGAGATTATGAGAATCTGAGATGATTCTGAAAAATTTACTCATCATGAAAAGTATTGGACCCAATGAGGTACCAGTAGAATTATTACAGAAATTTTCTTCTTATTCTTTGTTTAAAGATTAATTGGAAAACCAATGAAATTTTCTTCTTTTCTTTTAATAAATTTCAGAAAGGATTATGAAAGTGTGGATGCTATTGTAAAAGGAGGACAGCAGCCCTTTCTGCAGTAATATTCCAAAAATACATTTTTAGTTACCACTTTGCTTCCACTGATTTCACAAAACATGACATTCACAACTGCTGCAGTGGACTAAGAACCCAAAGTACTTTTAACTTCTCTCCTGTCATGTTTCCCCCAGCTCTGCTGTAACCTTACCTCCCACCAGGAACTGTTAAGCTCCATCCAGATCTGCAGCCTTCTCATTTGATTTTAATACTATATCCCCCCTCCTGGTCTGTCTCCAGTACCTCAGTACCTCAGATGAGGACCTTTGCAGCACTTACCCAGCCACTCTCCAGCAGCATAGCAGGACACTCTCCTCTCTCCCTGTGACTTCTGGACTTTGCAGAGAAGTGCTGCTGAGGAACTGCTACTGCAACCCAGCTCTGTCTGCTTCCTCAAGTGTCACACGTTGCACATCAACCACAAAGAGCTGAAAGACAGGACTGGACCAGTTGTTATCATCTCACTTATCAAGTTCATTGACAAAGATGTGTTTTGTTCTGTTAAACATGTTAAATATTTTCAGGTCTTGCAAAATGTATTTTGTTGTAAGTGGCTACAGGTGAAAGAAAGAGGACTAATTGTAGTGAAGGTGAATATAACACATGGGAGTATGTGTTTGTGGATATATAGACATAGGTATCTCTCTCCTGTGGTATGAATGCCACTCAGCCTCTCAACAGGATTTTCTCTGTTGCTCAGATAATACTTAGAGGAGATCTGACAACTTTCCTCAGGATACAGTGATAAAATACCTGTAGTAACCCTGAAGCTGAGCATCCTGAAAGGCTGAAAATGTTCTGGTACTCCTGAAATGCTTCTATATCTTTATTAAACAGTAGTCTTCCAGAGAAATGTAACCATATGCTTTTTGTATACTGCAGCTGTTTTATAATTGAAAAACACTGACTCAAACTTTTTATAAATGAAGAGAACAAAGCATGTGAAAAGAAGAAAGATGTGGGGTGAATTTGCTATGAGATATCATGATTTATATCACCGATGGCTCTATTCTTAATTGTATCCATTTCATACATCTGCTACCATAAATCTGTCAGAGCAACACAGGTACCCTCAAAGCTGCAATTATTTCTTGACCCCATTTAATTTCAAAAAGTCATTCTCTATCAGTGGTATAGCAGAATAGCTACAAAACCTGACCATGCAACAAGCAGCAGGGTAGGACAAACTCATATTTCAAAATCTTGATGTTGCATTCCCAGGAGCTCAGTATGAATAATAAAAGTGTTCAGAATAAGGATGTTCTCTTTCTTCCAAATTAAGGGCATATGCTTGGGGACTTTTAAATCCAAAAGCTCATTAAATGTTCTGTCCTATCCCCATGTTAAGATTCCACAAGATAAAAAGCAATAGTTGTAGAAAATATAATACTTTCCCTAACAATGTTTCACTGCTCTTTTCAAGGTTTAATAAACTGTTTGTCCAATAAACAATTAAGCTTAGAAATACTCTTCTAGTGATTTAAAAATTACAGCCAATTCAATGTTAAAATGATATAGTAATACCTTTCCTCAAATAAAAAGTACAGTAATCATTTCCATGACATCCAAATGCAAAAATTAAAAACAGTGTTGAATTTGTCCTATCTGTGTAATAGCCTGCTAGTCCTATATTACATGCTATGAAAGGCATGAAAGACTTCAGACAATTTCTTCAAAGTTACTTAACAAGTCTGCTACTGAATCAGAATTAGACTACTTTTCACCTAATGTGTCTCATGCTTTAACCTATGGGCTATATTTTGCCTTTCAATAACTGGAAGGAAGGTTTCCAGAAAAATATTCTCACACTGACTTGTGAAAACCAGAAGCTCTTGTCTCAAGCAAAAAGCAGCTATGGGTTTTTAAGAAGCTGCTCATCCTCAGTAGTTATATGGAGCATTAAATATTCACGAGAATTTGATTTTTTGAGAAGCAAAGTTTGCACTTTCAATGGGAATGTAGCTTTATCAGGTTTTTTCAAGACTGATCTATTTGCATTCTCCATAGAATACAGGATATGGATTTCTGGAGGTCATCTGTGTAAACCAGGCACTCCAAGCAGGGCTGGCTTATGTCAGGTTGTTCAGTGCCTGGAGCAGCAGAGTTTGAATAGGTCAAAAAATGGAGGTCACATCATCTTCAGGCTCTAGTTCCTAAGTTTGAGTGCTTTCATACTGTAGTTTTTTCCCTAAGATCTAACTGGAATTTCCCATGCTGCATCTTATATCCATTGCATCTTGTCCCATATCTAGTCACTTCTGAGAACCATACATGTCCTTATTTTTCTGCTGCCTCTCATGAAATGGGTAAGGAGAGATAAGATCTGCCTGCGCTTTTGGTACTGCAGCCCAGGATGTGGTTGGCCTTCTTTTCTTTTCTTTTTTTTTTTTTTTAATGTCCATTTTTGACACACAGAGTGATCCAGCATATGCTCAAAAAATTCACAGGTGACACCAAGCTGAGTGATGTGGATGACACACCTGAAAGGATGAGATGCCATCCTGAGCTACCTGGACAGGCTGGAGAAGGGGGCCCATGAGAATCTCATAAGGTTTAACAAGACCAAGTGCAAAGTGCTGCACCTGGGTTAGGGCAGCCCCCAGTATCTGCACAGGCTGGGGAATGAACAGATTGAGAACAGCCCTGGGGAGAAGAATATGGGGTTGCTGGTGGATGAGAGGCTGGACATGAGTCAAGAATGTGCATTTGCAGTCCAGAAAGCCAAATGTGTCCTGGGCTGCATCCAAAGCAGCGTGGGCAGCAGGGTGAGGGAAGGAGTTTTGCCCCTCTGCTCTGGTGAGACCCCACCTGCAGTGCTGCATCCACCTCTGGGGTCCCAGCACAGGAAGGACACAGACCTGTTGGAGTGAATCCAAAGAGATGTAGCACCTCTCCCATAGGGAAAAGCTGAGAGAGGAATTATTAAACCTGGAAAAGGCTTCGGAGTGACCTAATTGCAGACTTTCAGTACCTGAAGGGAGCCTACAAGAAAGATGATGAGGGACTTTTACAAGAGCAAGTAGTGACAGAAGGGTCAATGGCTTTTAATTAAAAGAGGGAAGGTATAGATTAGATATCAGGAAGGAATTGATCACTGTGAGAGTGGTGAGGCATTGGAATAGGTTTCCCAGGGCAGTTATGAATGTCCCATCCCTGGAAGTGTTTAAGGCCATTTTGGATAGAGCTCTGAGCAAGCTGGTCCAGTGAAACATGTCCCTGTCCATGACAGGGGGGTGGAACAAGATGATCATTAAGGTCACTCTCCAATCCAGGCCATTCTATGATCAGGATTCTGTGATTCTATGATGCTATGATTCTGTGGTTCTATGGTTCTATAATTCCTGGCTGCCAGATGGGCCCTGGTGAGTGTATAGAGAAGGCTGTTGTTGGGCATGGAACCTCACTGCCAAGCCCACTCTTTACATCACAAAAGCTGGCAGCCCTGCTGCAACATCTCCCAAGGCTACATACCTGTAGGCACAGATATGTCCACGCTTCCTCCAGAGTAAAACATCCCTCAGGTAGGCAGTAAAAGGTACAGCAGTTAAGTCAACAGCTGTTGCTCATCTGTGTGATTTTGGGAGTAATTTTTTACCATGACATGGTCACATGGTAATAACTCACACTAGAAACCAGCCTTCGACTGCCTCCTCAGTCTTTACAAGGAAAACTGCCTGATTCGTTCTCTCACTTCCAGAGAAAAGCAGCAGAACTGTGAAAAGTTTCTCACTAACTACAGATCCACAAAGAGGGAGAAAAAAGCTCGAGCAAATATGCATTCACTATAACATTTAACTTTTGTGGCATTTCTATTTGGTGTCAGTTCTTTTATTTGGTGTTCAAATAGAGTCTTACAACACAGCAGGGGGAGGATTAAGGATAAAGTATAGCAATGGAGCACAATGGGACCGAAAAGGGGTATGGGGTCAGGTGTGAAGACAAAGTTATTGTCACCAGAAGAACAGACCTGAAATTCCTGATCTATCAGTCTTTCTTTCTCTTTCTTTCTCCTTCCCATTCTTCTTATTTCAGATGAAAAACATTTGATTCTTTTTCAGTTGAACAGCAGCAGCACTTGAAGGGTCAAAAGCATATGAACACGATAAGGCATCCTCCTAATTCCTAGCTGGTTGTAGAAAGTTTTTATAGTCAGAACAACATCAGAGCTTGGAATTTGCCAATTGAGTTATCATGGCCTTTCTCTAGCACGCAGAAACTGCACATTAACAGATCAGAAGTCCAACCCAGTATCTGTTTGATGTGCTATGCCACAGACTGCAAACCCCTTTCAATCACCTGTAATTAATGTCTGTCTCACTGTGAAGAAGAAAGTACAAGCAGCACCAAAGTGGTTGAGCCAGTCAGGCTTCAGCTAGGTGTTGTTTCCTACTCTGTGCAGCAACACTTCTCTGTGAGGACTATGCCTGCATCTGGTGAAAATGGGAGTTGTAAACATATATTCATGATGTTGTGCTGAGAGCAGATCAGAAGACCTGAGAATCTATTTGAGCAATGAAGAGGTGGAGAGTCAATAACACTTTAAAGGACAGAGGCAGCCATGGCCCTTTGTGGCTTTTATCAGTCCAGGAATGTTTTGTGAATGAGAAATACAGAACAGTCTAGATTGAGGAAGACCACAAGGAGACTGAAAAGTTGCAGTATCAAGATGTCAACCCAATTTACAAGAAAGATGTCTTCAGTAATTTGTACAAATTTTCTCCCTGTTCATAGATCTTACCAGATGTGTTCAGTACAGGCATGCTTGTTTGCATTGTCTTTTTACTATTTCCTTGAAGGTTTTTACCCTTGGAATCAAAGTTTAGGGGATTGTGTGCAGATTATTTGAACACTGAAAAGATTATTGAACTTCTACAGAAAAGACAATGAATTGCTTTCTTAGAGGAAAAAAGGTTATTGATTCCTGTTGGAATAGAGCACAGTTGATTTTAGCTGACCTTTACTAGCCGGAGGAGGCATGGATTTGTTTTAAAAATATTTCTTGAATCTTCCACAAGGCAGAAGAGCAACATGCAGTAGTCAAGAAGAGCTGCTCAAGCCTTGAGTTGCCCACTGTTGCATTGAATTTTTGGAGGGTTTTTCACAGAAATCATAGAAACATTTGGGTTGGAGGGGACCTAAAATATCAGGAGGGGACCTTTCCCATAGGACAGGATGGCACATTTTTTGCTCCAATGTCTGAAGGACAAAATTTGTTTGCTGTGCTGGGAGTGAAAAAAGCAACCTTTACTTCTGCTATTGCAGTAGCCAGGTTTGGCAGCAAGTTTTTCTATGGGTGGAGAGCTGGTTTTGAGGCAACAAAAATCTGATTCTGCCATGTGGGTTTTCCAGTGCTGCTAATCAGTGAAACCTTGTCAAAGTCTTTGGTCAGTGAGAAAAGGGAAGCAGCTTAGACAAAGAAAGGTAGATTAGATACTAGAAGCAGCGAAACCACTGAAAACAAGAGATATGTTCTGAGATTTTACAGCATGTCAGCTCCTTTCCTGCAGAAGTGTGTGACTTAATTTTGCAAAGAAAACTATAAATGCAAGGAACTCCAAAGCTTTATCTGTTAACATAATCTTTTGTCTGTTTCCTCACCTGGAACAATCACAAAAGTTTTGTTCTGGTGGGTGGGTTACCAGTCTTAAGCATTGGAACATGTGCCTGGAACTCTTTGAGTGAAAAAATAATCCAAGAAAGACATAAAAATATCCTTCTTTTTTATTCCAGTTCAGATGTTAGCATGTAGTTTTTATGGTTGCCAAATCTAGACTAAAAAACCACATGAACCAACCAAAGAAAAAAAAACCCAAAGGAAAATCAAGTCTTTCCAACAACATGGAGGACAAGAGGAAGTACTTTAAGCACTGTGTCTACTAAAAACAAAGTGCAGGTATCCACTGTCTGAGCAGTCATGGCAGACATCCTTTTCTGTGCAGACTTGGATATAGCACAGAATTTTTTAAAAATAAATTGAATAAACAATGAAATTGAATTTTGAGAGGTCATGACAGATGCAGAGCAGTGGTGAACTCAGATTTGAAGGTTTTCACCCATACACAAGTGAGAAATCTCTGTATAAACGAAATTTAAATGACCATCAGCTGCATAAATGGAGCAGACATCTGTACCACAGAACAGCTGAAACCCTTGTTTTTTTAAGTGAGGCCCTCTGCATGTGGCAACCACAAGATTTCACCTTCCTCCAGAGGATGGGAGGGCTGTCCTGTGTGGGATTGCAAGTGGCAGCTCAGTACTTTCACAGAGTGAAGTATGTGGTCTGTAAAGAGCCAGAGTTGTCTCAGAGAAGGAAGACAGCCATAACATGTAAAAAAGCATAAGCAGAAAAAGGAATTAGAAGTAAAGGCATGAAGTCAGGAATATGACACCACAGAGACTACAAAACCAGGCACACAAATTCAGGGAATGAGGAAATTTGAGCAGTGCAAAGCCAACTCTCTCTTGTCTAGTTTTTTCTTAGAGTCATGTTCTTCCACTTGGGAAACAGCATTTCCAATCCTCTAAAGGCTGGGAGAATGGACAGAGAGGGGGAGTGTTGGCACTACAGCTGCCAGCAAGCTGTTAGGGTTAGCCATATCTGACAGGGATACTCTGCCTGAAGACTCTGCCTCCCTTATCTGCATCAGTCACGCTGTTTTGGTGATATCTTTAGGAGAGCCAATGAACAGGATGGCCAGGCTGATACTTTCCATCAAGTCAGCTGAGCACTAAACCTAAACTTATTTCACCTGAGCTACAGCTGCTAAAGCTGCAGTTGTTGTGGGTGTGCTTGAGGACTGGGGTTCAGCAGGAGAGCCCCAATAGCACTGATGGTGTTTTGAGCGTTGCTGAGTTGATCACTGCCTGACAGAGATGGCAGTCTAAGGTGGCGATTAAGACAATGCCTCTTCAAGGAAATATCTGTTGCTGTTTTAAATTCAGCCAAGCCAATGTCCTCCTAATTACCTAGGCCTCTTATCTCACCTCCTACACCATTACTACTTCAGTCATTGGCCCTCTGTACCACCCTGATTATGGGAATAAATTCTTAAGGCATCACTCCCACTACTTCTCTAGTTAAAACATGGCTTGCTCCTGAAAGGCTGGATGCCATTCCCATCTCTAGGGCTTCTTAGAAGTGGATAGAAAGCCAAAAGTATCTGATCTTGGGCAGCTATATTTTGTTGTTTCCCTTGTCTTTTATATGCATGTATTCACATACATATATAAATACAGCAATATCCCCATTTTGACAGACCTGCTTCATAGTCCGTAGCTGAGCACTGTTGAATACAGGTTTTAGATGCCTGAACTAAAAATAGCTGCTCCCTGCCAACACATCACACACCTACACAACAAAAACTGAGTGCAAATTATCATGAGAGCCAGCTCTCTGGTTCCCATTTTGCAGTCATTGCAGTGGACCTCAAAAGAAGTCTTCAGTGCACCACACTAGCCCATCCCTAGGAGCTGGTGCAGAGACTCTAAAATGCAAACAGGTACCAAAACAAACTCAGAATGAATCTAAAACAGCATCAGTAGCAACAGCAAAATCATTCTTCCATACAAAATTAAAGTGAGAAATTAATTTGGGGACTAGTGGAAATAACGCCAGCTCCAGCTGGTCAGACATGGATTGCAGCAATAATTTGATCCAGGTTATTGAATCTCGTACATCAGCATGCAGCACCACATCTACCTTTAGCATCTGTAGCTCCTCAGAGACTGTATCTGAAAAGTGACAGCCTAGCTGGGCTGCTCAAAACAGACCTCAGCAACAGCATGGCAAATGAAGCTCTCATGAGCCAGCAGCTTGCTGTATCAACCACTTCAAAGACAGATGGATCACAGGTTTTGTCCATCACACAGGTTTTGTTGAAAAAGTTGGAAGTTTTGACATTGTATTTGTCTCCTATGGAAGCACATGGTTTAATTAATAAATTCTTCTGTTTATTTAATTTAGGATGTTTCTGTGCTTAATTTAATAGAGTTGTACAGCATAAGATATCTGCTGGCCAGCAAGAGCTCTGAGGTGGTTAGCTGCATGATCGTGCTTATAGATGATGTCTGTGTAAAAATATATCTGGCTTCACAAGGATGCATCACTTCTAATCACTCCCTTCAGCTTTATGTGCATTATGTTGCAGATATCCTCCTGTCTTTCCCACTGTTCCCTGCACAGTTAATCCTTCTGTCACTCAGATTACTTTTTGGTGGACCTACTCTGATGTATACTAGAAATCTGAGGACTTGTGATATCAAAAAATACTTAGTTTTCAGTTTTCACTGAGACTGTCTCAAGGGAGGAGAAAAATGCCCTCTTTAGCTTCTAATATATAGTCCATTTGCTCATTAAAGCACTTGACTGACTGTCACTGAAGTACTGGCACACTGAATTTTCTGCTTGGTAAAAGTTAGCAAGGAGTAAGCCAACATTATTTTAAGTCTCTGCTGTGTTACTATTGAATGTTGATAGCTTTTTCAAGACCCTAGCTGCATGTTTCCCCTTTTGAGTAAAGGAGGTCTAGGCCATGTATTTGGTAGCAGGAGCTTGTAATTGAGTAGATTAATTATTTGATTGGCATGATATAAGGCCCAATTTTAAAAGCACACAATTAACTTTAAGCACTATTATTTCCATTCAAGCTGGTCATTATTCCTTTGCCTAAGTGCTTTCTTGAACTGGGTCCTGAATATGAAGCAGTCCTGTGTTACAAAATTGATTGCTCCCAGCTCCAGCAATCTCTGCTCCAGCAGTCTAGCTGCTTGGCTGACAAAACCAAAGAGGCAAATTATATACATCCTCTGCAACAAGAATTAATTGTGCCAATGATGGGACAGGTACCTAAGAGAATGACCATCATGAGAGAGAAATTTCAAAGCAAAGCTGAAAAATAACAAGCCAAAATGAACAAGTTTTACACCTTGATGGGATGCATGGAGAGTTCAGGATCCGGGAGCTGCCAAAGGATGAGACCTCCAAGAGCAAAACCCTGCAGGTGAGGCAGTGGGGCTGGGAGTTGTGGAGGGATTGAGGGGGCAGTGTGAAGAGCAGTCCTGCCTGCCCTGCTCAACCCACTCTGCACAGTGCTCACCCTTCTGCCACCTCCATGGGGGAAATACCCCTCCATCAAGGACACTGGAAATTTAACCTACTTGCACCAAACCCACAAGTGCAAAAGCCACACCTGGGGCTCTGTCATTGCAGGGGTGGTGGCAGGGATTTTTCCATTGTGAGCAAAACTGATTCTTCTTGGAAAAATATGAAGGCAAGATGCTGAGTAGCATCTATTGATTAAGGAATTATTATTTTGCACCATCTCACTGTACCCAAGGGCCTGGGGGGTAGGATATCACCCCCAACATAACTGGAACCTTGCTTGGAAAAGAATTCATCATAAATAAGGCTGACTGGCTTCTAGTTCTAGATGTTACTTTTTACTCCATGTTTTTCTTAACTCTTAATTTGCAATGCGTTTTTTTTTCTGGTTTGGGTGCAGAGTCCAGCTTTTTGGGTGATCTGTAAGTAAGTTTGGCTGGGTAAATGGTGGGAAAGTGTAGAAAAGGCTTCTGGATTTTTTTTGTGGCTTTGCTACATTTGGCCCTCTCCTTGCTTGTCTCATAGGGGTGAATTTTGGTGAAAGGTGATGTAGGGTACAAGCATGTCTCAAGGCCCTCTGGACCTTCACTTCCTCCTTTCCACAGTGCAAATATTTACTGGGTAGTACAGAAAACAAACTTGTAAAAATCTAAGGTTGTTTCTCTGCCTGGATGGCCAAACTGGGAAGATTCAAAGTTCATAAAACACCTTAAATAAAGCAGTTTTTAGAGAGAGGAGAAGGTGTGGGATGTCATCCTCTCTAAGATTAAAGTGTAGGTGTCTAGATTAGCTGGGATTATCTGGCATTTTAGAGGTGCTGTGTGAAATCTCCTTCATCTTTGTTCTCATCTTGATCTCATGTTCAGTAAAAATTTCATTTATGTCAGAGGTTTCACACTGTTGGACTGAGGCATTCACATTTCCTCTGTCACCCTGTGTACACCCCCATCTTTGGCCTTTCACCCCATAAATATATTTGCTCATTTGGAGCGAGTGGAGGGGGCGATTTTGGTTCTGTGCTCAGCTGCACAGCCCCCGGTCCTGTCCATAAACCCTTACAGGGCTGCACTTGTACACGCAGTTGCAGCACTCAGAAGGGCAGCTGTCCCAAATCTCTCCTGCAGTTTATGACTGTCATCCTTGCTGTGAATGTCAGAGGAAGAGTTCAATCCGTTTGCTGTATAAATAGGGTGGGTGAGCTATCCATGGGAAATACCTCCAAAAGCTCCTTTCCTTCAGAATGTTTTGTCCTTGAAGGCCTGTGCAGAATTTCAGCAGAACTTTTTGTGCTTGGGTTCAAGGGGGAAAGAAATTGTTTCACAGCCTCACAGAGTACTTCCTTCTGCTGAGCAGGGGCTGAGTGAGCTGCTGCAGCCTCCTCCCTTGCAGCATCCCTTGTGGCCTGGGATGTAGTCCTGTGCCTGTGGCAACCTCCTAGCCAAAGCCTGAATGGGAACTGTTCTTTCTGGCAGAGTCCCCTATATTCTATAGGATGGCCTCAAGTCTATTTATGCCTGAATGTCCTGTCAAAAAGTGGAAATACGGATAAATTCAACAGTTAGAGTACCAAAATGAAAACTAGACTTACTGTGACTTAAAAACAAGAAAAAGAGCCAAGGGGTTTTGTGTTTGCATTTTCCAGCTTTATGGCAGTCAGCACTACAAAATACATTTTATTGCTCTATTAGAGCTTGGTATGAGTTTGGTTTTGTACCAGCCTGTCTCAACATCTGAAAAAATCTGTTATTACAAATATATGAGACAACCCACTGTGAAGTCTGTCAGATATGAAAAATTTGGGAGAGCAAATTATATAGTCCACCTGAGCATCTCATTCCAGCTCTGTAGGAGATGGGACATGACATAGTGTTTTGTGTGAAACAACAGATTTTTCTGTGCAATGTTTTTGTAGGAAGATACTGCTTTCAGATGTGACCTCATCCACAGAGTGCAAAGACAGATCTCAGCAAGATGAGCTCCAAACTTCCCGATGGAAACAAGCAGCCTCACAGTGAAAACCAAGATTTCAAAAGGTGAGTGCAACGTGAGCAAATTCCCTCATTATTCTGTCTTCTAGAGCAGGCAGAAAGCAAATAACACTAAACTGGGAAGGTCTGTTGACTCCCTTGAGGGCAGACAGGTCCTGCAGAGAGACCTCAACAAATTAGAGAGATGGGCAATCACCAACCACATGAAGTTTAACAAGGGTGAGTGATGGATTCTGCACCTGGGATGGAGTAACCCTGTTGGTGTGCACAGATTGGGGAATGAGGGGCTGGAGAGCAGAGCTGTGGAAAGGACCTGAGGCCCTGGTCATTGGCAAGTTGAACATGAGCCAGCACTGCCCTGGCAGCCAGGAGGGCAACCCTGTCCTGGGGTGCATCAGGGACAGCTGGGCAAAAGAGGGGATTGTCCTGCTCTGCTCTGCACGGGGGGAGCCTCACATTGAGTGCTGGGGGCAGTTTCAGGGGCCACAATATAAAAAAGACATTAAGGTGTCCAAAGGAGGTCAAAAAGGGTGGTGAAGGGTCTGGAGGGAAAACCATATGTTGGACTGAGGCATTCACATTTCCTCTGTCACCCTGTGTACACCCCCATTTTTGGCCTTTCACCC
>JBBMKD010000102.1:47844479-47876692 GCA_037834095.1 Argya squamiceps | reverse complement strand
AGGAGAGGAGAGGAGAGGAGAGGAGAGGAGAGGAGAGGAGAGGAGAGGAGAGGAGAGAGATTTTTTTGTGTAAGATAGGCCTGAGCAGAAGTACACGCACTTCCCAGACCACTCAAATCTCAGCAGGAAAACAATTTCATTCTGTGCTTTTGTCAGCTTCCTTCTTCTTGTCCAGCTAAAATAAATGTGAGATAAGGTTGTTCTTTATATATTTGGTGCACATATTTCTTGTCCTAGTCAAACAATGAAAAACTGCAGAAAAATGTGAATGCAGTAAAATGTTTTGGAAAACTCACCACACCATTAATTGGTCAAAAATAGGATTGAAGTACTGTTATATTAGAGGGTTTGATTCGGTTATTTTATCATCTCATGTGACTACAAAAAATCATGGGGGAGCAAAAATGAAATGCAAAAGTTATGGTGAAATTTGGATTTCTGTTTTAATGCTCTTGTTCCTGCCTTGCCTGTTTTCGTCCAACCAGAACAGTGGTCCAAGCTGTAACCCTTCATCTGATACTCTAATTCTGTAGTTTTCAGACATCACCTGTGTCCCCAAGGACCACGATGGGACAGAAAGATGATCCAGGCTTCACTTCTCCAATGAGGAAGACAGAATTGGATGGGCAGACAAAGGAGGTAGGATGGAGACTTTTCATGGGTCATTGGCCAAGGACCCCAAAACAGCTTATAATTCCTGCAGCTGATTTATGGTGACCATGTGAGTAAGTCATTTACACTGCCTCAGTCTCACTGCAGTTGGCAGAATTTTTCCAGGTTATTGGAAATACTTTTCACCCTTTGTTTCATGTGCTTTTGGGCAGGGAAGGGGGCAGAGCATGCATACAATCACACACAAACATATTTACAGACAGCAACACATCAAAAGAAAACTTACGAGACCAGGTAATATTCTACTTCAGCTCATTGCAAAAAAGAATGCACATACATGATGTATTTTCCAAATACTGTGAATTTCCTGACAATTAAAAACAACTGGAAAATAATGCCAAATATGTTTAAAGTATTTAAGGAGTTACCCTGAGAATAACCTTCATCTTTCCAATGTTCTTAAGTGACACCTATTGTTATTTTAATGCTTCCGGCATGTTTTGAAAATCATGTCCTTGATGGGAAGCATAACTAAAATGGCTGTTCCTGCAAAGACAATTAGAAGATTTTATATTTTTGTGCAAGTTGATTTCATGACAACTAGGGTTCACAAGGGAACTTTCTGTCATTTCTTCTGAAAAAAATCCACAGGTCTAAAGAATCAAGAATCCTTGTATAAAGACAATGGAGGGAAAACCCTACACTTGACTGCATTATTTGGTTCTTAATAATGTATATATTTAAAAAATTTTCGTGACATATATTTGATTTCAATTTTTAGATTGCTATATTCCATGAATATAAATTTCTCAACCATCAACATGTTGTGTGTTCAGATGACATAAAAGAATTACAGGCAAGTGGTCAAATTATAACTTAACCTGCTATTAGTGATTTGAAAAATTGTGTAGCACACATATTTTGCACATTTTCACTTTGTGCCCAGAAATATCCCGACACCGCTTTTTCTCAAGGGTTGGTTAGCTTGAGCAAGAGCACTTTTCTGGGGAAGAATGCAAGTGGAAGATACACTGGCTGGTACTAAAACCAGAACTAACCTGTGATATGCAGGGTCCTCACCAGGTGTTTTACACGCATAAGGAAAAATCCAGTTCCTCATTTATAAGATTTTCAGTTTAGACACAAGCACAAGAATGCCAGAGACTAGAGTTGCTGCTGTTGGTAAAAACAAGAAGGAGGATGTTTTTTGTTGTTCAGCTGGCTCTTCCACCGGTTTCTATGTATAACTGCAGTAAGGCTGAATTCATGAACACACACACATACATGCACACATTTCCTCCATCTTCTTGTTTGCAAAACAAACCCAAATAACTGGCATAGATAGGATTTGATTTGGGGTTTTGTTGTTGTTGTTGTTTTGGGTTTTTTTTTAAGGAATAAAACCAAATAGCATAATTAACATTAAGAATATCTATAGTTAGGAACTGAGACATGTAAAGCTTACATTGAGACTTGTGTTTGGTCTCCCATCTCACTAATCCTGTGACTACTTTGTGTCTCATTCTGTCCACCCTCACCCACTGCTAACCCTTTTTGTTCACAGGTGTGTTTGCAGGAGCCATTGAGCAGATTTAAAGAAATGAATGAGAAACTTATAAAGGTATGAAAATGGTCTTGTGAAGAAAGAAATAGATATAATATGTGATGAACGAGTGTGAGGGTCAACCAGAAAATTATTAAAAATAGATTGTGAGTTTGGACTTGCCCTGGAGCAATGAACATCATGTCAGGGAAGCTCTGTGATGTGTAACTCTGTCCAGACAATGGCACAGCAAAGATTTAGCTGGCTATCACTGGCATGACAAAACTCCCCCATCAGTGCTGTCTCTGAGTACAAGGATGTCTTGAGAACAGACTTTCGGATGACTCACAGCAGATTCGTGTTTGTGGCTTACTGAGTCTCTGAGGATTTTTCTAATGCTGATCGTCGTGGATCTCAAATTTTTGGTCCCAAGGCACAGAGTTATCCACACAGAAATTTACACAGTCCATGTTTCTTTCACAAATATCAGCTGGTAACAACAGTTCTTAAATGTACATTTTCCTAATCTCCTATTTTGTTGACATAACAATGACTTCCTGACAAGAGGTTTTCTTCTCATGTTTTACAATAGGAACAAATAAAAGCATGAGGGTAGCTGGAACATTGGTTTCTCCCTCCAGTGGAAGGTGCCTTGAGTTTCTAAACACACAGCTGGGATTAAAATTAGCCTTCTAGAACAAAAATCTTCCACATTTCTTCAACATCATGAGATTTTGAAAAAGTGCAGTGATAAACAAAACAGAGTGTTTTGACTTACAAATTAATTTTCCTGCCTCCCCTCCCTCCCCTTGACTGGCTGATTGTTTCTTTTTGTGCAGTAGGAACACTTGATCTTTTTCCCAACAAAACAATTAAATGCAAGCACTTGTCATAACAAAATCGACAGCAAAGTTTTGAAATGATGCATATGTCGGTGATTTCATGCAAAGCTACAGAAAAGCAACACTTTCATATAGGAAAGGCCTCCATAAACCAAGCCATCTTGATTATGAGTCAGCAGTGTCATTTGATCACAGAATATTTCAGGTGGGAAGGGATTGGAGGTGGGGGGTGTGTTTGGTTTGACCTCCCACATAAAGCTCAGAGAACAGTGTTCAAGGCTGCATCCAGCTGGGCTGCAAAAACCCCAGGGACAGAGCCTTTCCATTCTCCTGGCCACTCTGTGGCCTTACCAGAGTTCACTGACATCCACCAGGTGCCATGGGGAATGTAGCATCTACACACAGTCAAAAACGTGCCAAGGGGAGGAAGAGAACCCCTCCCTTCCCTCGGGCCGTGCTTCTGCCCACAGCAGTAGGAGGTGCTGCTCCTCTTTGCTGCCAAGACACCCTGGGGGTCACACTCAGCTCTTGTCCCACCAACCTCCAGGCCTTTCCTGCACTCCCCAAGTCCTGAGGATGTTTTTCTGCTCAGGGTGTTCTGCACCCCACAAGTCACTGAGCCCTGCGCAGTGTTTGAGATGACAGAAGAGCCAGGAGCTTGGTTGATAGGTGGCATCTTGTCCAAGCCTGTGACTGCACAGGCAGTTGTCCCCTGTGCCACCATGCCCTCAGCATTAGCTCACACAGGCATGGCTGAGCAGGGCTGCAGGTGACTCTGCAGTGCCACTGATCCCCAGCGAGCTGCCTGTCACACCGGTCTGGCACGTAACGCAGGCACTGCAGAGCATTAGTTCCTGCTGATAATGAAAAAATGCCTTCCCAGGGGTCACAAGCAGCTTGCCTCTGTAGATCCTCTGGGTCTGATAAAAGTTATAGCCACCCTCAGAGCATTTATCTCAGCATGGACACCAGCTTCAGCTTCTGTCTCCTATCGTGCTGCCTCTTCTTACCAAACAGATAGGAATTCTATTTCTGTAAGATTTTCCTTCACTGCTGAGACCAACTACAATTTCTGGGGCTAGAAAGACTGTCAAACACACAGTGTGATCACATAATCCTCACTTCTGATAAATGTTTGATGGATATAAAGTGTTGGTTTTTTAATCGTGTCTTTATATTGAAAATGTAACCAACAGTAGTTTTAATATTAAAACTTTTCTCTCAACAAGCTATATTTTTTATTGGTTTTTAGGAAAAAAACAGAATATTGGAAGTAAAAGAATTAGTCATACAACAGGAAAAAGTCTTAAAGGTATGGCATCTTTTTGCATAGAACAGTATGTGCTCTTTCATTTAGACCATCACCATTCTAGAATATTTTTCACGAAGGTAATTACAAGAGAATCAAATAGAGATGCAATAGAGTCAAATCTAGCACAGGTAAGAGTATGGGGAGTAGGCCTGCCATTAGTCTCCAGGATACAAAAATAATGCAACAGTGAGAAGTTTCAGGTTAGAAGTTTTTTAGACCATAGTCAGCAAACCAGCAAAAGTGTTTTTAAAACAGCTAACCTTGTATTATTGGGAACTCAAGTCATCCAGAAAGTTACTGCAATATAAAACTAATAGCAGGAGGGCAGATTCCTGTAGATTTCTATCAGACCCAATTTGGGAGAGCAGGATATAATATCTGCAAGGGCAGCACTGGTGCTGATCTCATGCTAATAAGCTCTGACTTGACTTTTATTGCACACCAGACTGATGGACTAATACTGTTTGCTTTTCCTTTGAACTTTTAAGGACATGCAGATAAAAATAAACCACTTGCACAAGCAGCTCAAGCACCTTGAACTAATTGGGTTGTAAGTATTAGCAATGCCCTCTATTCTGTGTTTCTTTTTTATAGTATCCAGAGTGTTTCCACATCTGCCATACGTGAAGCACATGCTATTGATTGTAAGTTAAAACGGTTTATGCAGCATCAAACAAGCACCTCATATTTATGTAGAACAGCTTCTTTTTCTGTCACATAATCACCCAACCACAGAAATGTAATTGACATTTAGATTTAGAAGGTCCCGTTTCATTTTTCAGCAGATTCCAGGAGTAAAATTATCTTTTACTCAGTACACCAAAGTTGTAGGGCGTACCCTGGATATTAATTTTGATTCTCGTTCCTAATAACCAGTAAGAGGTTCATAGTTTACTTTGCAGAGTAAGAAGCAAAAGCAGCAGCCTGAACAGCAGCAGCAAAGCCTGCAGCTACATGCTTATTTTCAGAGCAAGTGGTCTCTCTTCATAGCCAGAGTTCAAGTGACACTTAAACCATGCTGCCCCTTCACCTCACTACTAGACTGTAGTTTCCTTTAAGTAACAAGGTTACACAGGATTTCTGAATTTCCAAACACCACATCTAAGTACAGAGCCCAGCACTGGGCTTCTCACTCTGACTCTCCCCTTTCCCAACTGCACCGCAATGCAGAAATCCTCCAACTCCAACAAAACATGAGGGCTTAAGTATTCCTTCTAGCAATCATTCCCAAATTAAGCTCCAAGTACAATGTGCCAGCAGGAACTATAAGCCCAGTTTAAAAGCTCCTCTTTCAGCTCTCTAAAGTGGTTTGTGATTCAATTTTTTGTTCTGTGTTCTGCAGAGAAGAGCTGTGCAATGATATTACATATGCACTGCATTAACTGTAAGAACAGAGGCTGAATTACAATACAAAATGTAAAACAACAAGTATTTTGAAGTAAATCTGCTGGCATTAGTACAGCTATCCCCACACCTGAGGGGCACTACAGATCTATTTTAATTACTATGGTGCTTCCACCAGGCAAAGTCATCAGAGAAGCCAATACTTGATCTTACCTTGCCACCGTGGTAGCACATTTGATGGGGGAAACCCAGTAATACTAATACTTTCCTGCAACAAAACCATCTAAATAGTGTTAGCTGTATGCTGTTGATATGTTCTCTTACCACTGTGTGGCAACTTCAGGGTTGCTTAGTTTTGCCTGTTATCCAAGACTGGATGAACCCATGAATTCAGTTGTTCCATGCAGTAATTCCTATGAAAGTGGACCAAGTAAAAAGGGGTCCCAAATTAGGTGCTTACAGATGCTTGAGAAGGTACAATATCCCACCACAAGAAGTTTGAGGCTCTCTGTAGATGGTTGGAGAACATGCAGCAGAGGATGCTATAGCATAGCAGCCCAGAAATGATCATGATGGAAATAATTCTCTTTCTTTTTGCTAACCGAAAAAGCTCAAAGGAATTGCAGATTCCAACGGAACCCTCGGGAGCAGGAAGCAGGTAAAGGAAGGAGAAGATGAAAAAGAATGCACAAGATAAAAGGCATGTGCTTTGGTGGAAGAGGGAGTTTGAGCAGCCTGGCAGTAAAAGCTGACAAGAAACAAAATCCTGATCTTGTTAAAACAGTCAAGTGATATCAGTGCTTGGCCACAAAATTTGGTGTGTACCTCTCCTTGTCCTTGCTGTTGCTCCTGAAAGCTGACTGCATTTTGGGAATCCTTGTTTGTTCTCCAGTGCCTAGGGGGCTGCTGGAGACAGATGCTTTTTCAAAGCTGTCCCCAGACACCATGCTCTTGCTCCTGCCCAGTCAAAGCAAAGAGAAGTTCAAAATGAAACGTAGCAACATGTACTTTTAGAGAGAAGAAACCAAAACATGTTCAATCTTAAATCAGATTAAGGGAATTGGGAGGCAGGGAGAAATTAAATATTTCTTATGAAGTTCTCAAAATAACTGCTTGGCTTTGCCATCAATCTAGTCTTTACCTCTTATGCAGCTGCTGTGAGATACTTTTTAATGCCATTGCCTTTGTAATGGGAAGCAGTAAGAAACTCTTCTCTACAACCAAGGCATCTGTTAGATTGCAGCTCCTCCTCATGCTGTAGCTTTACAGATTTCATTAACGAGCATTTGCAATGAGCTGAGTTAGATGCAATCTCTGTTGGTCTTTCTCTTTCTCCACAGCCAAGAAAGAGTGAAGCCCTGCAACTGCCCCAGCTCTCCCACCCAGAAGATAGCTATGGTGAAATGGGTAAAAGAGAACTGAATTGCTCTTTTTACACCTGCACTTGCAGGGCACACTCCATCTCTCTTCATTTCAAGTTGGACACCTCCTTGTTTCATTAGATTAATTTCTGAGTTTTTCAGCCCCAGTGGTTCCTTGTATCACTCAGTTCCTCTGTTTCAGGGTCTCCACTTCTTGCTCTGTTTTGTTAGCGTGCAAAGCCTTATAAATTGTTCAATGTTTCTTGTCCTAGAAGTCAGAAAACTGACTTTCAAAGTGATTTGTGTCCTTTTTTTCCCTTTCTAGACCCAGAAATCCAGATACCTAAAAATATTCTGCATCTCTCTTGGGTAGGTAGAATGTTCTCTTTGCTCATTTTCTTCGTCCCTTTCCACTAGCATTGGCAGGAGTGTCTCCCAAGACATGTTGTCCTTTCTACAATAGTCTTGTAGTGCCTTTGTAAAAGG
This sequence comes from Argya squamiceps, assembly GCA_037834095.1. Taxonomy (NCBI): domain Eukaryota; kingdom Metazoa; phylum Chordata; class Aves; order Passeriformes; family Leiothrichidae; genus Argya; species Argya squamiceps. The sequence goes on along the minus strand of JBBMKD010000102.1, from coordinate 47,869,192 downwards.
AAAGCAACCTTTAGTTTGCCTCTGTATGGAAGGAAGCTGTAAAATGGATCTTGCAGACAGTTGTCCAGAAAATGGATCGATTGGATTTTTCTTTCCTGAGGAGAGAGAAGCATTTTTTCACTGTTGCACAGCCAAGTACAATTAGCAAATGCTTATGGCTTTTTTTAATTTGTGAAGCTTTATTTCCATTTCAATTTGAGCATTTTAACATCAGGAAGATGTTCCTGCCAACATGGAGCATTCACCTGTGGGAATAGTATTCCAAAAGGAGCACACAAAAACACTGCAGGGTTTGTCAGAACAGAACAATGGAGAAGTGGTATGGACCAAGAGCACTGACAAGACTAACAATGATCTCAGGCAAATTTCTTCCCTTCAGGCTTCAGTTGCCCACCTGTAAAATGATGATAGTATTCATTTTCTCTGCTCTGTGTCCTCATATGTTTACACTATAAAACATTTGGTGGCAAGACCCATTGTTAATGTTAAACTCTTGCCAAGGATGGACTCAATATTACCAGAAACAGGAAGGAAGGATTCTGCTTTGACCAGGGCAAGAAATTACAAGATTATACACTCTGATGCTCTTAATATTAATAGAGCTTTCTTACAGTGTCTGCAATTTAATTTTTGTGCATTTATCTTTCTCCCTTGTTGCAGGAACTCTGTGTGGCTGTTTGTCAGCTACTTACTGTACTGTGTCTGCTTGTGCTTAACACTTCTCTTTGTTTATAAACACCTACCTGATCCTACCTGGGTATACCAGCTGAACATACCAGACAGTATCTGCCATCAGCCATGGACACACTAAGCCTAGAATATTTTAAAGACTCCAGGCTGGATTTCTGTATGGTTCCTGTATTCCTTCTGGGAAGACCAGCACTTTAAAATAAAGCATCCACAAATGCTAAAAGCACATGATAATATCTGTCTTTTCTGTGAGAAATTAATTAGCTCCTCAGAGGAAGAAACTAAAGCCTGTGTGTCTTAGCAAGAGTGAGCGTGCTCAAGAGCATTTAGTTGTCTGCTGTAAGAGGTGAGTCTGAAGTGCAAAAATTGCTTCAACATCCACATTCTACTACTCCCAAAATCCCTGAATGTCCTGTCCCCATCACCACAGGCATGAGTGTAGCAAATCTGTAATTAAATCTAAATAGGATCTTCTGTTAATGCAAATGGAAATGACCCCATTATCAGTAGGGCAGTGGTAGCTGATAGGACCTGAAACTTTGTCTTAAAAAATGCCTGGTGGCCCACTCAGGCCCAGTTAGCTCTGTGGATCTGTGTGTCAGTCAGCCACCTTGCTGCCTAAAGAGAGAAGTCCTGCAAATGGCCTCTCTTGTGCACACAGAGCAGTACTGTTGCACACCCCCAGCAAGCACCTCATGAAGAATATGGGGTTTCCCCTTTTGATCACAACACAGGGATTATCTGCAGGCTGTGTCAAGCCCAGGTTTACCCTGGAGGAGCCTGTAATGCACAGACCATTAGTCTGACAGGGTGTAGATTTCAAACATCCTGCCACAGGCAGAAATCATCAGTATGCCTTCTGTGTGCTTTACTGAGCAGTCAAGCCTTCCTCACTCACCTCAGCATACAAAAAACCTTGATTGAGTACTCACCCCCAGAACAGCTCTTTGTGGATGCCTGAGAAAGCTTCAGTGCAACCTGCCTTCTGGGCTTGGCTGTCCTGAGAGCCCTCCATGTCCTCATTTTCTACCTTCCAGAAGGGCACTGTGCTCCCTCTGTCCTGAATAATTTTAGGAAGTAGACTGTCTGTGATCATGATGGAAAACTTCACAATGTCACTCCCAGCTGTTAAAGGACACCAAGATTGCTTGCCCCAGTTGCAAATTTCTGTGCTTCATCTCTGAAAGGAGACCAGGATGGTTTCCACAGAGAGTCCATGTCTACTTCTGAGCTTGAAAAATGTATCTCAAGTGCTTCGCCAAGTATAATCTGTTATCTGCATTTCTAAGTCTTGCAGACATCAGGTTTTTTCCTGGGTCTTCCAAATTCACTGTCCATTTGCCCTGCCTGGTTTTTGCTGATCATGCAGCAATGAATTAGAGCTGTAGAACAGCAAAATAACCCAGAAGATTGTTTTAACTTCCTTCTCATGTTATCTTCTGGTCTGGGTATTTTTGCTCTTTTTCAAAGACTAGGAGAAGCATGAAAACCACTTTCTTATGACACAGTATCTCACAAGTCTGTCTTGTCATATGCCCAATTGCTTTTCATGGTAAAGGAAAGGCAATGCATGAATGCATCACCTCATGGAGAAAGCCTAAACAATCAAAGCTGGGAAAGCAAACTCACATGAAACAACTATGACTGAGCGAAAGTGTGCTGAGATCAAAACACTGTAGCAAAATGTCCTGTTTCTATGTAGAAAATGGGGTTTTTAAATTAGAAAAAAAAATCACTAAAACTATGAAGAGAGGATGATACAATTGAAGGATGCCCTCCTTATGAGAGAGAATATTTGTAGGTATTCATAGAAAAAAGCCTTGGCATATTACAAACAAATGTAAAAACCTGCAGAAGTATCATCTAACTGACTTGAGATATTACATGGTACAGCTCCAGCTGCTGCCTGCTTTCCTGCATCCAGCTCAGGTCATGCTGCTAACACTGGAACTCCACATCCAACTCCCCACACTGCTTGTGAGGCTTGGCTGGCTGTGGAAAAATTTGGAAATGTACTCCGAACTCAACATCTCTTCCTACTGCTCTGTCTTCATTAAAAAAAAAAAATCCTAAGCCATCTCCATTATTGCTTGTAATTTCCATAACATAGAGGTTGTGATCCTTGTGACAGGAGCCTTTTTAGCAGAAAAAATATGGTGGGGAGTGGTTTTAATACTGTTGTTCAGCTCTGTGAGTGCAAATTTTTGTGGACATCTTGACCACAGAGTTTAAAACACAGAATAAAGCAGTGTGCCACTTCATGGTGGCACAAAAGAAAAAAAATCTGATTGGACAGCCCAGTTTACAGCCATGCCTGGTGGATTGGGTGGGGAACTGCTGTAGGGAGGGCATGTGGGGAAAAAAGAGGTGTTACAGAGAGACCAGTACTGATTTGCTGCATAAAGCCAAAACAATTTCTCTGTCTTGTCAGCTGACAGCTTCTCCTCTTCCCCCCTCACTCTCGGCAGAAGGAAGGGCACTTTCAGCACCCTGGTGATGTGCAAGAGGGAGTCTTGCAGGGAGCTGCAGTGGAAGTGATGGCAAACATGCTGCTGGGAGCAGCCTGCAGTCTGTCAAACCCCAGCATCCAGCCACGGATGCATTACCAAATTAAAAAGGGAGACAAGTATCATTGCTTATCTGTTTGCTTCCTTTGCACATCCTAAGTTTTGCTTTTTCAGTTGCTACACAGTTTGTATGCCCCAGGCATATTGTGTTCAGTGAAGTTTGATTGTGGAATTGTGATGTTGGATTTGCTACAGATTTCTGTCTGTGGTTCTTCCTAGTTGGGTTTATTTGACCATTACCCTCTCCTCTGGTGGGACTGGATTAAATCATTACATTTGAAAAGGAAGCTAATTAACTTCCATGTCAGCTCTTCTCTCCTCTCCCCCCTAATTTCAGGAGGAAAAGTGTCCAAGTTTTGATTGTATTGCAATAGTTTTCTCAGGCAGCTTTTTGTACTTTGATCTGATGAAAGGCACTGTTTTGGGTGCAGCTGAGCCACATGCCCCTCCTCATCCTCCAAAGAGCAAAGGGAAGCCTTGGGACAGGACAGTAGGTTCCTTCAGCAGATCCATCAAGTTGGTGGCTTAGAGTGGTCTTGCTGCAGCTATTCCAAGTTTTCTTGCCTCTATCTTGATTTGCTGGATCTTCCAGGAATGCTTAGTTGACTGCAACACGGAGAGCTGTCATTTTACCTATTATCACTTTAATGCTGGAGGCTTTTCAGGTGAGCTCATTCTGGTATAAGCCTGCTTCCCTTGGTGTCAGAAGCAGCTTTGTTTTGAGGGCTCTGCAGCATCACCTGTGTGTCCAGCATGCTCTGAGGGTTTGGCATCACTTATGATTTTATTTCCATTATAAGGTTTTGTCTCCTCTCCACTTCTTCCCTGCTCAGGTGAAGAAAAGATGGTTGCTGAAATCTGAGGAATGCAATACCTTGAGGAACTATGTGGTCCTTTGGTTCAGACTGACTTGCTTGAGAAATCCTTCAAAATTTCTGTAGCTGTTTCTCTCTGAACCAAGAAAAGCTGTGTAAGGCGTGTGGGGGTTTATAACTTTGAAACACAACAGTGTTGAATACTCACAGTCCATCCTGCAAGTGCCTGGAGGAGGTGAAGAAAAGGTACAGCTATAACTGGGCACACTGCAAGACAGGGCAACCTTCCCTGCATGCTGAGCTATATCTGACCTTTTACATTCTCTGGGAGACGCTTTCTTCACTGTTGCAGACTCTGACTCTGAGTCAGCTTGCTGTTGCTCTAGACTGGTTTAAAAAACTTCCAATGCATTGAAATTCATCACCCTAGGCAAGTAAATGCGTAGCTCATATGCTTGCATAACCTGTTCCCCAGCACAACACTGCCTCACCAAATAACAACCTTGATAATCTGCATCCCACAAAGAAAGGACTGAGTGATGTGGATGCAAAAAAGTTTAGGTGGATGCACATCTGAAAGTCTGAATAAGTAGTTGGAAGAGAAATCTCTTGAAGGTGACTAAATAAGCAAACTGCATTAGGCTCAAGAAATCCTCTAAGTGGAAAACAGGTGAAGGTGAGGATAGCCCTCAGGGGATGTGCCATATATATATTTGTCCTTTTCTTAATTTTCCCTGGATGTCTGACTGTGGACACTGTTCTTATACATTCTTCATATTAGACATATTTATCAACCTGGTCCTAACGAAGTCAAATACCTTTCCGCTTGATCCCAAAATATTCAGGTCTCAGAGAAAAAAAGAAATAGAAGTGTATATATGGGATGGGAAGCAATAGGACAAATCAAGAAAAGTGGAAGACTAGTACTCAAAACCAAAGTGGTTTGGGTCTGTCTAGCCCCACTGGTCTGAAAAGGAAGAATAGGGTCTGACTGCGGCTTTATGTAATGAGAACAGTCACAAGGGATGGAGCACCAAACAGGAGTGTACAAGCCACCCTTTGGAAGAGAAAATAAATACTCAGAAGCAATAAAAGTCCAGAGCAGGGCCTGCAACAACTGCAATGATACAGCAGTAGGACAGTGTGCTCAGCCTTACGGGGAGATGCTCCTTGTCAGCCCCAAGAGGGCTTTGGAAATCCTGCTCCTGGCTACCTGGGTAAGCAGTAGTAGTTACCTGGGTAAGCACCACAGCTCCTTTTGCTCAGTGTTGGAGCATTAGTGATGGCAGACAAACCAAGGTGTCCCTGGGGACAGCAGGTTAATCGGCAAATGAGCCTGCTGGCAGGTTACCTGCTGGTAATGTGGCTGGTAATGTGTCTAAACAGATATGCTGACGGCCTCAGGGTCAAACATTCACATCTGTTCCCTGTAGCAGTTCCTGCACACCAATCCTTCCTGGGAGAATGGGCAGCAGCAATTCCTCGGGTCTTGTACAGATGCAGTCCTGGTGCTGGTGGGCAGGCTCAGCTGTGGCCAGAGACAAGAGGGAGAGGATGGGTCCGAAGAGCAGCAGCGAGCGCGTTAGTTCTTGATGGCAGTGGGCAACAGGTCCAGGCGTTTGCACGCATTATCTGAGTTAGCTAGAGGCTACGGGAGTTAACGCCAGTGATTTCCACATCAAAGAGCTTTCTGAATAAGCACCAGAACAGACAATTCCTGCTTGAGTGTTTTGGGTTTTTTTTTTTTTTTTTTTTTTTTTTTTTTTTTCTCCCTTTCCAAAGATCAGAAGGAGTAATCGTTGAATCTTTTAAAAGAAGCCTTGATAAGGCAAAAACCTGGCTCTGGATTGAGGTTCATAACATATCCATAGATGGACAACCTTAAGCAAGCAAGAAACACGTAGGTTCAGAAAAAGATTAAATAATTTCTGTCCTTTTCATAGAAAAAAGTGCCCAGTGTCTTCTAAAATATCTTATATATCCAGTGTGCATTAATGTATTGGTTAAAAGTCAAAGAACTATACTTTAAAGTCTGAGCCACACCATCTGGTTGTCTCCCTGCTCAGTGCCCTAAGCATATGGCCAGAGAGAGCATATTTCCTTTTCCCTTTCTCTCCTGTCTCCTTTTTTATTCTGCCTAGCCTCATTACCTTAGATTTCCTTACACTGAATTTATATGCATAAACTATTCATTTGCCTTCTCTCTTAATATAGCTGCATGATTCTGAACATCATTTAGGCTGGATTGGCAACTCCACATTTTGCCTTGTCAGAAAAATTATTCACATTAATGGCTATTCATTCCCCTAAATCATGATATACAGGGAAGCAAATCGGTCCTAAGGATGTTCTTTGTGTCACATTACTGCCTCTTTCTTGTCACCGAAGACCGTTTTCATGTCAATTCACTCTTCTGTTTTCAAACTCCCATGTTCAGAGAAATTGTGGTGATAAGGTAAAGCTGTTATCTGTTGATAAAAATGGCTTTAAGTGTTTATGTGCTATAGATTTTTTTAACTAGATGCCTCTTCACTTCAGTGAAACTCCTTGAATAAGATCATTTTCATGATAAATAACTTGAAAAGCACCCTAAAGAGTGTATTTTTTGCTAAAACTCCATTAGTTATGTTGGCCTTCAGCTGTGGATCCCTAGTGGGCGCATTTCTGTCTTTTGTATATATATTAACTTTAGCAAAAAGAAGATATAGCTTCACCCATCCTCTAGGCAGTCTGACTGCAGTGGTGTTTTTCTGTCTGTGGAAAACACCTCAAGCTGCAAAGAAATGAAGGTCCAGCTTTCTGATTTTTGCGATGGTTGTAGTGAAGAAAATATTGCCAGCACTATGCAGTGTGTACTTCTATTGAACCTCTTCCCTGAACTTCTTACATTCTGCAAATAACTCATCTAGCATCAGATTTGGTTAATATTTTCATCTTCCTTGAGCCATTCCATCTAGGTTTGTCTCCAAACCTCGAGGCATCACAGCCTCACAGCCTCAGGGTATTTTTCCAGTGCAGGTCTGCTGGGCATTGCTCATGGCTGTTTGCACTCACACTGCAGAATTAATGCCCACAGAGACATATCAGTACAGGGCTATTCCAGATTATTGTATTTCTGTGGAAAACAGTTCATTTGCAAGGAGACAGCCAGGTTCTACATAACCATCTCCCCAGCAGAAATTGAACATTCTCAGTTCTCTTTCTATATATGATTCCTGAGGCAAACAAAAAGGGCTTTCTTTGTATAGCTCATTGTAGCCTTTAGTACCATGATTTGTCCAAAATTGGGGATGGAATTAAGATTGTTGTTTTTGCTCCAAGGGAGTTGCTGTGGTGGTATCTCAGTTTTAGTACTAACCAACACAGCCCACAAAAATCAACAGTGTATGGAGAAAGAGATGTGCCAATGTCCTTAACAGAACTTCTTAATAAAAGGGTGTTTAACCTTGGTTGACTTATCCAGATGCAGCAAGGTTTCATAAAATAACAAATACATCAACATATGGTAGGGACTTGATACTTTCATTTGAGTTCCACTGGTGACACAATCCAACAGCAGCAATTTGGAAGAGAAATAAACCACCCCAGCTTGGAAAAAAACTACAATACAACTGCTCAGTAGGAACACTATGGAGACAGCCTACTACTTTCAGAGATGAGAGAAATTTTGCTGCCTTTCACCAGCAGAGTAAGGAAAGCTGAATGCTACTGGGAAACTATGGACACTAGTACATAATACATGTGGAGTGTTTTGTACGCAGTATGGAACAGCATGACCACCATATCAGCCAGGAATATTCTATCTCCCTGGTATGGGAAATGCTGTGTTAAATACAACTATTACAATTGATTATTTGAAAGAAAGACGGTGTTTAGGTCTGGGCTTTGGCTTGACACTTGAGGTATGTCAAGATTTTTTCCTAGCTCTGCCCAGGGCCATGGGGAAAGCATTTAGTATCTGCCAGATTCAGTTTCATATCTATAAAATTCAGACCCTAATTATTCGTTCTGCTCTGTCTTTTGAAGTGGGCAGGATTTTCAAAGCCCAATACGCAGTGGTCCACAAAAGAATCACTGTGTATTCGAGGAGTGCCCAACATGACTGCACCCCGGCAGAGGGATGTCTGTCTGTCTGTCTGTCTGTCTGTCTGTAGAGAAGAGAAGGGGAGTGACCTCTATAGGTCACTTCAGTCCACCAGCTGCCCAAGGATGGCAAAATCCTTGGCGGGGGCTATCCTCACTCCCTGAGCATCCCAGTGAGCAAGTGAGGTTCCAACAAAAGACCAAAGCCATGAAAAACACAGCAGATGTGAAATGCCTTCACTTCAGTCAATTTTGTAAATTGCTTCTCCTTTGTTGGCCCTGATAAATATCTTTCTTTTTATGTTGACAAATTATTAACTGTGTTGTGAGTTGCCATGGATGCGGCACTTGGTTTATTGCAGACTGTGCCTCTTACTGTGCTGGACCTCATTCTCAGCACTCTCCTGGGCTTATAAATACTGAGTAAATTGGCCCACTTTTTTCTTGGAAGTCACAGGCAAAATCGCCACTAATTTAAAGGTATAGGCTCAGGCCCATTATATTATGTTACTTCTTTTATAGCATCAATCACCTGTGCTCTTGCAGCCCCCTAATTCTGCCTAGCAAGTCAGGCTCCCACTCAGGTACAAATAAATCTAAAAAACAATAAATGAAAAAAACCAAACCTTTTCCTCCATAAGCCAGCACAGGAGACTGTCCCTGGGAATGGTATTGCTTGGGACTCCATGGCAAGTGTTCTCATGAGAACACAAAAAACTGTAGAAATTGTAGAGAAACTGCCTCTGCATTGCAGTAAGGTATTTGAAGAAATCAAAGTGATCTGCATATAGTATTTTGTTTAGCTGCAGTAGTTTTCCAGCCGGCCACAGTGTCAGGGACTAAGTGGATGGTGCTGACAGATAAACGTTTGAGAATTGCTTGGACTGACTATAGCTGCAATTACTGTAATGAGCTGAAATTTGTCTTTGGCCTTCTCAGAAGTTATTTCCAAAAAATGGATAGCAATAGGGTCTAAATCTTCAAAGCCAGTTGGCAATATTGCTAAAAAAGTACTATGGAAATTTCCTTGTACTCAGTTGTTTGTTCTTCCTCTGCTCTAAACCATTATCTTTCTCTTGAGAGGAAGGAATACTGCAGAGGCACAGACGTCAATACAAATAATTTTTTTCTCTACGGTTAAATCTTCTTCATTTCTTCAGTGGTTATAAAAAAACCCCCAAAACCCAACAACAAACAAACAAGATTCTCAATATTTAAGGGCCACACTTGAATTTGAATTTTCTGACCTCTGATACAAACCATCAGATTTTAATCTTCCTCTTTGTCAACCTGTCTAATTCAAGCCATGCAAGGACATCTTGGATTGCCATGGAGCAGAGTCTCACCAGAGCAGGACCTACTCTGCAAGGTGCTCTACATTCATAGAGCCTGGGGCAGTTTCCATGCAGGCTTACTCCTTTGCATTTTGCAAGGTGGTTTGTGATAGTTGCAGTATTAAAAACTTCCCAATAAATTTCCTTGTTTTCTCAAAATCTTTGAAGCTGTCTACAATCGGTGCCCCCCATCCTGTTTAAGTGACTTGCATGCAAAATGAGATGTCTAAAGCAGAGAACAAGGATAATGTAGTGACTTTTCCAAAGTGGCTTTAAATAGTATTATTTTAATAGCTATCTTCTATTATTATTATTATTATTATTATTATTATTATTATTATTATTATTATTATTATTATTCTATGCTGACAGCTTTCACCTGTTTTAAACAAGAGAAGAGAACACGGAATTTCAGTTCTCCCTTAGGATTTGTTAATCCCCCTCACTCACTCCAGTGTTGGTAACCCTGATACAGGACAGCATAAGTAAAGAGCAAATTAGATTCACAGCTACCTTCCCTGAAAGGACAAACAACCCAGTTCCTAACTGGGCTGGTCAGAAGGAGAAAGTGTTTGGTTTGCCAGGTTGATTAAACTGCTTTCCCTTCCCTCCCTGCTTCCTGTACCCATTTTGTACTCTCAGCCCAGAGGGTACCTGTGTGTCTCAAAGCTCAGCCCCAGTCTCAGCTGGCACAAAGAAATAACCACGGATGAGACAAAAACTGGCTGAGAGGACTAGAGACAAGAATACATTGTATGCAGGGCCAGCATAACAATTCTCAAAGGACCTATAGAGATCAGGGTATAGCTTTGTCTTTTGTCTGCAGCCACACTGCTTGGCCTTGCTTCATAATATTGGCCTGCTAAAATCATCGCTGTCCTGATACTGGGATATTTATATTTCATCTAAGTAAGTGCCAACCAGTATGTCCTGTCCCATCCTGTGCCCAGAAAGGGTCTCAGGTCCAGCAAGATGACCTTCACAAGAGTCAGGATAGGAGTACTGGACTCATGGCTTCATGCAATTAGAGACTTAACCCTCCAGATCCTCCTAACTCTTTTTTTTCCCCCAGACACAATGCCCTTACAAAGGCATGTTTCTGACTGGAAACCAGTTCTCTGGGATAGAGAAACAGAGAGACTAGTCCTCGTGTCTGCTCCTTGCTTCTTGGCCTGCTCAAGAAAAAATAAATCATCTTGCAAACTGAGAGCTTTTTATCCTCTACTGACTGAAGTTTTTCAATAGTTGTAGAAAATCAGGGCAAAGGGGAAGCAAATTCTGGAAGAGAACAGCAACAACACACAAAGGACATACTCAGTATTAGTGGACTGTACTGGACACAAGGTGGTTGGAAATAATGTAGGGCAAGTGCCACTTGATGAAAAATGGCATGGGCTTGACTTTAAATAAAATTTCATAAATCCTGGCTTTGAGAAGTGAGAGAAGAGTAGGAGAGGGAATCATCCAAAGCAATTTCAGAGTAGTTTACATAGTCTGACACTGTATGTCAAGCCACCCAGCTCTCCTATTTTTAGTACAACTAGAGATGGGTCCAAAATGTGAGGATTAGAGGTAATACTTCCCAGCATTTGCAGATCTTTGGATATAGATTTTTGGCTCAACTGTCAGCAAAGATTCGTAGAGATTGGAAGAAAAATTTTTTTCCGAGTTTCAGGTTGCACTGTGTTTAAAAGCTTTGGTTCAGGAATGTTTTGGCAAATCAAAACCAGAAGTATCTGAACGGTGAGAACAATAAAGGAAACAAAGGTTTCAGCCTGGTGATAGGTTTGCTGTTATTCAGTAAAATGCTTTATCATGATTGAAGCTAGCATATGAAGTGCAGGGTAAAAGAAGCAACTAGCAGTACACTGTTATTCTTACCTCATAATTAAGCTATACAACAGATACAGTTACACTGAAATTTTGGAAGAATGGAAGAATTGTAATAAGTAACATCAGTTTGTCAGGCACAACTTGATTTTAGTTCTTTAAAGGTTTGGGTGCTCAAATTCTTATCACTTTTTCTTACATTTACTTATATTTGGAGGGGGATTTTAAATATATCAGGCAATATTGATTCTTCCATCAGTCAGCACATATCATGGCTGATAACTATGACTGATATATATATGAGGGGAAAATATTTTACCTGTAAAAATGAGAAATCCATATGCAAAGACTAATTCTGGAAGAAAGAAGTTTTTCTTCTTTCCCACACACTGTACACGGGCTTGTTTTCCCACGGTTTGTTTAGTGTTTTGTATTGCTCTGACGGATGATTTTTGACAGTGCAAAATAAAGGCTGGTGCTCCTGACATTAAGGCAATTTGTGTCAGCCAAAGATTCTGCCTGGTGGCATTTTCTGTTCCACTTCCTGTGCCAAGGTGGCACAGCACAAGTACCGTCCCCTGCCAGGTGCTCACCCTTTCAAGCTTTTCCCAAGAACCCATATTCATGTTAGCCATGGAAAACCAGGCTGCTCTTGTACCCACTGCAGGGAACAGTACAAGCACAGGGCAGCAGTTGCTTCTGGAGCCCATGAGCCCAAATGACTGGCTTTCCTATCCATGTTACACTAGAAAAGGCAGCATTATGAGGCAAGATAATCTTGTGATATTTCTTGAGAGAACAACCAAAAAAAGTGATTGTTTTCCGTAAGGCTTTCATTCAAATAATTTTGCAGCCATTTCAAGTAAAACCAAAGCCACTCTAATAATGACTTGATTAGATGATTTCAGTTCAATGAAGCTATATACCCTTACCAAGCACATGTGTCAGAGCTGCTTATGTTCATGCCCACAAAGTGAAGAAAAAGTTCAAATTAATTGAAGCTAATGCATTACAAGTTAAACAAATGCATGTGTGAATAAGGGAAAAAAACAAAAGCTGGGGAAAGCTACTTTAAATTCCAGTTTCTGATTTTGTCTGGGAATCACAAGATCTTGTACATTCATGTATCTGAAAGAGCAGAAATCTATTTTCCACATTATTTTGGCTTTGGATGGTTAATATAGGGCAGGGATTATTTTGTTTTGGGGGGACAAATCTATTTTTTGGCATACTATGAGGCACAGGAGATTTTAGCAAGAATATGCCAGTTAACATGAGAGCCTTTCTAGTGCACAGAGGAAAGGTAGATGAAAGAAACATCTTCTTCACTGCATTATTCATCCATTGTTAGACACTTGAGTTTACCATTGAACAGGCAGTACTGGATTCATATAGGGTGCTGTACAGCATGTAAAAAATATATATATATTTTAAGAATATATATGTATACATATATATAATTAACTTCTTCCAGGGCAGTTTTTCAGCAGTACACTGGAAACCTCAAATGCTTTTTCTGCAAAGCTGCTGTCCATCAGGGTTGCCCCTGAGATTCATGAGGAGAAGGCATAAGCAGAAGGAACTGCTTCCTTCTCTGACACCGAGCACAGGCCTATTTTTAACCTAGGCTACAGGCATCAGTAACACCATCATCCACCTTTAGCACCTCCTCCCTTGACATGCCACACTGTCCAACTGCTTGCTCAACTCAGTATCTCACTTTGATTAGTCCCATTCAAAATTGAATGAGCTCTGTTGAGGATACATTTCTCTGGGGACATCTCCTACAAGGCAGCACAGAAAAATTTGTGCTAGAATTGACTCCCTGCTTTTTTCCCCTGCCCCAAGGCTACCCCAGCAAACTTCTCACAGAAGCAATAGCTAACCTTTTGTACTTTAAAATTCTCCCCTTTGGTAAGTGACAGCACAGCTTTCATATTCTTACAGATACTTTAACTGATAGAGAACTTTAAAACCAAAACAATAATTGTGCCTTAGAGATAGAAGGGTATCATATGGGGCCCAGAGGAGTTGCATGGTCTTTATCAAGAGGTAAAGGATACCCATGTGGACAGTGCTGCCTGCTCTTGAAGGACACATCTGCTCCACCTGACATGGAGGCCAGAACCTGTTTGCTGAAGCAATTGCAGTTAGCAAGGCAGCTTAAACAGTAGGAGACCACATAGTCTGATAATAACAGTTATTACTGTAATTATTACTAGTTTTTCTCCAGCCGAGCAATGAAAATTGAACTGATTTCTGTCCTTCAGCATCTACTATGAGAGATTTGGTACATCTGACAGCAAGAATCTATTCTTTAGCTGTATTTGCCAGTCAAAACGTGTTGAGAATGTCGATATTTAAAACCAATCTTGTAAAACAACCACAATATGTCCAAATCAAAAGTATAAGTATTTTATGGAGTGCTTGCAATCTGAATTCCTGAAACTGAATCTGCTGGCTTTTTTTGCCAATCTTGAATCTACTATAAGCATGAGGCTTGGCCAGTGAAAAGCAACAGGGCACATTCCTTGTCACTATATATAGGAAAGCCCATGCACTAGCAATCCTGTGGGGCTTGGCATGCTGAAATAATTCAGGATAATACAAGGTTATGGTTCCCTCAGTAACTATATTTCAGTCACAGTACAGGTATATAATCAGACATAAAAGTTACCATGGCATACTGTGATACAAAATGTTATGTATGCCCAAGGGCCTTTGAGTTATGATTTTTGCAGGAGTTAATTTGGTGCTGTAAGTGGAGTGATTCTTTTAAAGATACAGTCAAGGTAACATTTTACATTTAATTTCTCCATTGCTGTTCTCTTTGGCCTTGTCAGCTGTAAGAAAAAAAATCAATGGTGCATAAATCTCTGCTCTTGTTACTAGGTAGTAACACTGGAAGATGCACAGTAGGAAGGGCACAGACATGACTGTATCTACTTCAACTTCTTGAGGCTTGACAATGTGCTGTCTTAAGGATTTCTGTTTCCTTTCCAGATGCTTAACCACAACCAGTTGAAAGGAACCAATAGAGACTTTTGTCTTAATATAGAGACAAGTTACTTATTCACCAGATCTAATCATGGTCTTTTTCTTTTGCTGTTTGACCATATCACTGGTTCACCTTCAAACAGTTTCCCTCCAGAGCGCTTCACTTTCTAGCTGGATACTTTCCATACACTAATACAGAAATACTCTTCAGGTACTCTTATTCATGATATGGCTTAACAAAGTGTTCCCTCTAGGGGTTTCTATTGGAAAAAAAATAACTAACAATAAAGCAAAAGGAAAATAATATAACAAGCATTATAGTCCCACATTTGGGATGCCACAAACTGGTTTCTCACTAAGTGGCAGAACTCTTATTATTCCCTCCCTCCTTCCCACTTGACTGTAACTCCAATAGTAAGCAGAATCAGGAAAATCAAGCATCATTTGTGAGAATGGGTATCAACGGCCTTGGAAGTCTTTCTTAATTTAGCCCTTCTGATTAGTTATTTTATACATGACAGATGTACCCGTGGTAGTGACCCAGACATGAGCACATTTCTCAAAAAAGCAAGTTTCATTAGCACAGACACAACAGATGTGCTGTGAAATTTAGATGTTGAAAAGCAACGGGGATTTGTTGGTAAAGCTCGTGTTTCCAAGTGATAGAAGAGGATAGCAAACCTCCTATCTCTCCTGTACAATCCTTCATCTGTTGCTAACCCTGACGGCTGGTGTTTTACATATTGCATTTCATGTGCTGAGCCAAACAGCAGTGGGTTATGAGTTACCCACAGTACTCCCAATTCTAGGCAAGAAGTAGCTGAAACCCAGAGATTTCATAAAACTGAAGATGGAAGCCTGGCTTTTTGTGGACTTCACATGGGAGAAAATACCGTGGCCTAGTTAAACAGCTGCAGCTATATTTTCACATGTGATTGTAAAGAAGCATGAAGTTTTGTTTCCAAAAAGGAGCAAGTTCACACAGATCTATTGGGAGCTGCAAGCACTTGATGTCTTTGGAAAGTAGGTCATTACTATGTTTGTGCCTAATTTGAGGTAGCCAAATCTCTAGCACTGCCTTGATTGCCACAGAAAATAGTGTGCAGCAGACAAGTGGATTTCTGAGAATACAGACTAGGTATCCAGACTTATTGTTCTTTCCACTGAATACTGATAGAAAGACTGAACTGCCTGTCCTTTATTTCTCAGCGAATCTATTTATGCATTCCTCTAACAGAAGCGCCTAAGCATTGCTGCCTCCATATTTGAGGAGATAATCTTTACTGTGTTTCTGCTCTGGACACTGTCACAGCCACAGAGAAGGGGAACATTTGTTTTTGTAATGAGAATTTTATGACTTCTTTGCTCTTTTCTGTGCCTCTCCTAGCAAATCATACCCTTGTTATATGAGGTGGCAGGCCACAGGTGATGTAGCACTTTCTCCATGGGTTCACTCTCACCTCTCCTTCTCAGAAGAACTGTTCATCTGCAACCATATCCCTCCTCTGCCAGCTCCTGCCTGCTCAGCTTCAGGGATTCCTATTACACAGCAAAATCAAGGGAGTCATTTATGTGAAGGACAGAAAGTCCAGAAAGTGCTATCCATGTGGTGGTACAGCATTTCTGAACCAGAGCCTCCAACTGAACAGGGCAGAAGGGCAAGGAAGATTGCAAATATTTTGCCATCTGTCCATGCCCACCTGTGTGTGAGAAGAAGAAATGCACCCTCCTTAACTCTCCACTTGCACTGGAGCCAGAGGACAATGCGGACTTCATCCACCCCGGGTCAGCAGGAATTCCTGCAATGTGCTGGGTCAGTCCCTTCAGACAGCTCCCTCCCATGTTACAGAAGTACATCGGACAATATGACAAAGTAAGGGCTTTTCTCAAGATAAGATTTTTTCTCTTTCTCAGGGAAAGAGATACTTTCCCTGTCCTGGGGAAACCATGATCACAGTGTGAAGAAGCTGCTCCCCTGCCTTTTGTGTGCTCAGTGGAAGCCCAGGTGAGACACTCAGTAGCCTCTGGGGTTAAGAGGCTGTGAATTATCTGCATCCAGACAGATGAGTTCTGCAATCCAGCTTCACTGATACTGTCAACAAGCAAGTGTGTGAACCCAATCAGAGAGTTTGTGCCCCTCATTTGCTCATGAGCAATGATGGAAGACAGGCTGGGAGGCAGCAGACTGAGGAGTTCACCTTTGCCATCAGTGTCTAATGCTGCACTGGTTTCTTGTATTTGCTTTAAGCTCATGTAGCTGCTACACCAACTGCTAGAACTCTGTGTATTTGAACTATTTTGGATTGTGAAATTGTTTAGGAACAAATAAATCCAATGCCCTGTGGGATTTCATACAGTGGTGTTTTTCTGTAGTAAATTATATTTTGCTCAGTGGAATCTGAGCCAAGAAAAAAAATGGTTAGCACCAGCTTCATTTATCACTGAATGTGCGGCCAAAAGCTAAAAGTAGCCAACCAACAGAAGTTAAAAAATACTGTAAAATGCAAAATTGCCTATTTCATGGAGGTTACTTGGTGGGAAATGTTCCCTCTATGTTCCTGGAGACATGTAAAACTAGTGGATGAGCATGAGGCAGTGCCAAATGAAGGATGGGGACCCACAGGAGAAACCCACAACCTAGGCAAAAGGACAATTTACAGTTTCTCCAAGCTGTCAGGACACAACCACATAAAGCAGGAAGATGCTTGCTAGAAAATCCTGGCACAATGTCAAATTCTCCCCTCTGTGTGACATGTTTCCCACTTGCCTATCCATTCATCACTCTGTCTCCAGACACATTCCATGTAAAATTTCTCTTTTGCCTGCAATTCACTCCTTCAGCCCTGAGAGACCAGCCACCAGTGGCACTGACCTAAATGGGACAGACAGGTGCATTATAGAAGAAGCTGATTTCGGAGGACCAAAGCAAATATTCATCCTGGAATTCAGAAGCATTTTGGAAAGGTATGTTGAAATGGGACTGGAAACACTGTGGGTATCTCCATGCAGTAGCCAGTCACTTCTCCAGACCTTGCAGCAGGCAGAGTGCTGGCAGTCCTGAAGCAAGTTAGGTGAAAGGCAGTTGAGTGATCTCTGCTTCAGAGTGTGGCTGATAGAGCTGTGGGTACAAACCTTCAAGTCAGAAACACGGTTTCTGTCAGCCTTTCAACACATAAGAGGAAAAGAGTTCAAGGACATAGGAGACAAAATCAGTGAAAGTAACGTAATATTTGAGAGCTCACTGCAGCTAGAAGAAAACAGAGAGAGCTGTTTGCTGTCATCCCTCATTAAAATGCAAAGCAATGCCTTTGTGCACTCTGTAAACATGACTATTTCTTCTTTTCTCCTAGTGATCTTCAAACAGATATAAAATTCGGGTATATCAGCTTCCAGAGGGGATAAAATCAATACAAATAATTTTTTCCAAGAAACATCAAAAAATCTATCTTCAGCATATGTCTTTATGTAGTGGAAGTTGGGATGTATAAATGGGGGAATTTAGCTCAAGCACTTATCCTGCCTATTTCAGAGAATACCATATCTTAAAAATTGCCTGAGTATTCTGCAAAAGAGCCCTAACAGGATTTGACATCATATTTATTCACCAGTAAACACACAGCAGCAGAGTCTGTAGGGACTTTTCCTGCTGTTTTAATCTTTCCTGAAAAGCTTGTTGTTCTTCAGTTAAGAAATATTCCAGCAGAAAATGTTCCTCCAGGTACACTGCTCACTCTTACCCTCTGCCTTGCACAAGTCTAACCTGTAGTTTGCAATGGGTGATGTACACCCCTGTCACTGCAGGTTTAGTACAACATCCCTTTTGATCTGCTTATCTAACGATGCCCCATGCAAGGGTGAGAGGATCTTCATTTCCTTTAGTCCCACACCTTTTCTCACCTTCTGCTCTGGGTGCTACTCTGCTGTGCTTTGATTACCTTATTCATATTTTCCTCCTGGTTTGCAGCAGTTTTAATGAGAATGTCCTTTGTAAACTCTGAAAGCCATGGACACTCCCACTGCTCTCAGAAAGAGAGCTGAAAGTTTGGGCCTGCTTTGGAAAATGTAGTGTCACCTTCTACTTTCAGCATCAGTGACACCATTTAGGAACAGAGCATGACATGTATCCAACCAAGTGGAAGTGGGATGGAGCAAAAATGAGAAATTAATGTAACACATATGGCTTTATTTTCCCTGTAAATCATGTTCAATTTAGGCCATAATGATTTATTCTGAAAGCACATTTAACTCCAATTTGGTTCTATGTAACAGAACAGATGGGGGAAATCCACAAAGCTGTACTATCCTGCATAAATAAGAATGATTGCATTCATATCCTGATGTTTTTTTCTTTTTCTCCTCCCCATCCATCCTTGGGTATTTCATTTTTACACTCAAAATAAAATAAATTTGCAAATAATTTATGGTCTGAATTTATGTGGTGTTATTTGGGGAAGAGGGGTGAGTTTTCAAATTATCAGTTAGCCATCGCTGTGCAGGAGCAACTTTGTCATTCTGCTGTGCACTCTTCTTCCTCTTGTCCTGTGTTTGTATACAAACACCATTGTTGCTATAGGGCCTACATTGTTTCGAGTTCTGCTTGCAAAGAATGCACCGATCAGTGGAGAGAGAGGGTTACGTGTATTCCCACAGCTGTGCTGGCACAAGGGGAGATGCTGGTGCTTCAACATGGGAGCTGCCAAAACAAAGGCAAACAAGGCTTTATTGTTTCAGTTCCACTGAGGAAAACAAGAGAGAGTGTTTTCTTTTCCATCCATGAAGCAGGAGAAAAACAGTATGACCAGACTTTTGTAATACCCAGTAGGAGAAATCAGCATCCTGAGGAATTTCTAGGAAAAGAAAAATCTCCCCTTGAAAAATTAAGACCACTCCAAGTACCCTAAGGCTTCCTGTTGCTTTCATTCCTGTTTGCCAGGCTTGCTTCCCAGGCCCACAGCCTCCAGCCAAAGGAGGGGCTGACAGCAATTGCCTTTGCCTGGTCAGAGCTGAGGGTGGATTGCCAGCCCAGTGTAGGAACTGCTCTGAGCCAGCAGCCCACTCTGGCTCTTTCCAGCAAATAATTTTACAGTCCTGGAAATGACTCTGGACTGGCAAATGACACTATTTTTATGGGCCATTGCCTCATTGCAGCACTTTGCTCCATCCACTTTAGCATAATATGTCCTTTTATGCACTATTTTACCACGCCGTTACCTCAGCTCCTCACAGAAGCATCCTGCCATAACACTGTCTCCTACCACGTGGGCAATATGACTTGAGAGCACTGTGCATCAGCCACAGCACTGGTCACCAGGGCTCTGGAGGCCAAAGACCATCACTGCCCAAGGCAGAGACTGTTCATGGGCCTCTGCAAGAGCTTTGCCTCCTCCATGTACACTTACACTTTTGCCCAGTAAATATCAGCACTACATTTTTGGTTAAAGCCTTGCACTGCTTCTGGTGGTCCCCCCAGATTCTCCTTCCACCCAGGGCAAAATGAAGCCTTATTCTGAGAGACTTCAGTTGGATTGGAAATGCTCACAATATAAATGTGAGAGGGAAGATAGCTGGACTTGGTACAGCTGGCAGTGCTGTTGTCACCTGTAGGGCTCAGGGAGATGAACTGGAGATTACTCTTCTTTTTGGGAGGAGAAATCTGAAACCCAAAAGAACCTTTCTTAATTTGCCTCTCTTCTTTGTAGAGACCTAAGTTCTTGAGAGCATGAAAAATATCATATAACAACTGCCTATCTCAGCAGGGACCCCCCCTTCTGGACCAACAGTGGACTAGGAAATCTCACATATGTTTTATGTATAACTAGGCCAGTCACACACTTTAAACATCCAATTCAAATGTCTTTAGACTTATTTGAAAGTTTGTCACTGAGAACAACAGGAACTCAGAGAAGAGGACAATTTCTTTCTAGAATAGAGAGTCTACCTTTGCAAATTTCAGAAGGTGTAAAAATTAAACATCCTTCTGACTCACTCCTGCTCTGGCCAAAGGCCAAAGACTGTAGGACAGGAACCCCCACTGGTGGCTGTTCATTAGTCATGTTTCCAGAGCTATGCCAG
Source organism: Argya squamiceps (assembly GCA_037834095.1). Classification (NCBI taxonomy): domain Eukaryota; kingdom Metazoa; phylum Chordata; class Aves; order Passeriformes; family Leiothrichidae; genus Argya; species Argya squamiceps. The sequence continues at coordinate 47,848,804 of JBBMKD010000102.1, read as the reverse complement.
ACCTTATCCTCCTGAAAAATGCATAGGTATAGCTGCTAACTCTTTCCAAAACTCCATGAGCAAATCAGAAGTCCAAAAGTTCTATTTTAGGAGACCAGGGGCTCTTAGTCCAGAAGTTCATCTATTAATCCCAAAGAATCAGCATTTCAGAAGTGTAAAGGTGAAAGATAATGTTGGATGCTTTTTTGAACTAAAGATTAATACCATTGAAACCAATAAAAAATCCACTGGATTTATTGATATTTATATCCCTAGCCAGGGACGAGTGTTCAGGAGGTGAGAGCTTACTTCTGTACGTTAATTGATCACTTGTTATAATGAGCCTTTTAATTATTCAGAGGTCTTTCTGCATTTTTTTACTTGGTATTTTCAGACCTTGCCCTGCTGGCTTTTACCTCCATCTGCTTCCTCAGCATGACAATCTCAATTTCAATTTACTTCTTTGTTATCTCTCTTACCCTCTTTGTCATCTCTCTTACCCTCTTTGTCTTGTCCTTTCACTGTTCTCCTCATAATTATCCATCTTCACCTGCTCTCCCCACACTAATTTCCCAAACAGCAGGACCTGACCTTTATTTGGCTGCCTCTGTTGCTGCCTGGCCATCTCGAGGCATGTCTTGCTGCCAGCTTCACAGGGGACCACAAGAGGATGGTTTCTGTGCTGACAAAAATGACACTTTAGTTCATAAGCTGCAGGTTTCAGACAATTACAGAAGATGGTAAATGTATCCTGGGTACAAACAGGTTTTAAAAAATGATCTGACAGGAAAAAAACCCCAAAGTGGGCATTCTAGCAAGTGGGTCTTTTGGGAAAAGCAAAGTTAGATCCTAACACAGCAGATTCTGCTGTGCAACATGGTGGCACTGACATCACCAGGAAAAATGGAGAAACAAATGCTATAGAGCATTTTGATCTGCTGCAAAACTGCTCATAGGTTAGTTTTTATATACATTAAAAAAACTTTTTTTTTGTACAGCTGTGCAATGCACATATTTTTTATAAAAGACAGGTCAGTAAAGTAGAAGTAATAATGAGTTTTTCTTGTTGTTGATTTCCACTAGCATTTTTCCTTTTGGGCTTTGGGCCTATAATGTACTTATTAAAAACATTTGTGTTTCTGGCCCAATTTTCAGCCCCAGCAACCTGTCCCTTTTTCAACATGATGTGGAAGTGGATTGCCCTGGATCTGCTCACCTCAATCCATGGGTAAGACCACGGAATACTCTAGGATTCTTCAAAGATTAGGGAGCCCTGACATATTTCTCTACCTGTCCCACTCTGTTTTGCACAGGAAATCAGCACCATGGTTTGCCCTAATTCACTCCTGGTTTGAATAGCTGAGGAGGCAGATGTACAGGAAGTATTCAAGGCTAGGAGAATGAAACAAATCTGGCTGTAAAATTCATATATTCAAACTATCAGAAACAAAAGGCTCGGCACCAAATGCTTTGCTTTGTGTAGCCTGCATACACTGGTGTGCAGCTGTCCCTGGGCTGTGTCCTGGCACATGTTTATAGCCAGGGACTTCCAGATAAGAATGGAGACTGTGCCCTGTTCACATAAACCAAACTAATTTTGCTATCCTCAGAGTTCCGTTCTGATACTGTAACCTGGAAAATTATGTGGCTACTCACACTCCTCTGGGCCAAATGTAGCCCAGCGGAGGAGAGAGGACTTTACACCCTTATTCCTGCCAACCCTGACTGGTAGGAAGTTTGCCTTAGAGCTAAATAAGGAATTTTTAAAGGGAACACCATACCTTCCTAAGAGGCTGATACTCAGAACATGTACAGCTAAAGGCTAGGAAGGTTGAAGTTCATTACCAGTTAGGAAAGGATTTGGGTTTGGGAGTTGTTTGGTGGGGGGTTAGCTTTTTTTTTTTGTTTTTTCTTTTTTGGTTTTTTGTGCTCTTGGAAAAAGTAATGTGTGCAAACAATAAGGAAAGTACAGAGATAAATTCAGTATTCAAAGTGTTCTATTTGTGAAGCTTTTTATATACTTAAAATAAACTTAAAATAAAAAAAAATTAAAATAAAAAAGAACTGTGTAAGTATCAGCCTTGAGTATCAAGGGAATTGTCCTCATTTTTTTCTGTCCCTTGTGTATTCCACTTGCACCATTCAGATTTGTTCACAAACTTCCATAGCCATCAGAAATGAAAATTGTTAGGAATCCAAGACTCTCTTTCCTGTCAAGCATCTGCACAGTGCTTTGTTCAGCTTCAAAGCTAAAGCCAACTGCGTTTAATATCTGAATTTGCCTCTGAAGCAGCAGCAACAGCAACTGACAGTAATAAAACCCTACAGGAAATAAACTTGGAGTAGAGCATATGTGAGCCAGGTCTTGGGTAGGTCTATCTTAAAAGCCAGGATAAAAGGTAAAGCCAAGAGGACTTTGCATCAGCAGGTTAAAGTATGGTTGCCAATTGCTTGTTGGAATTAAAGGATCTTACAGAGCTGCTCTCTTCATCCCCCTCACACAGTCACACAGAGACTGCTAGGCTTTAAGTCAGCCAAGGGTCTTATATTTCTAGCTATTTTGGTGCATTCTGAAATTGTTTCTATTCTTAATACTCTGTAGTCATTAAATTACAACCAGCTGTGTCCTGTCACTGACTTTTTCACAAACTGTTTTTAAATGTAGTGCTTGCAGTTCATAGATGTTTGGTTATCTGAGACCTGAATAATAAAACAGCATATACAAGAGCAGAGGCCAACCCATGATCTTGTCCTGTAGTATTTTGCAGTTAATATGAAATGCAGTCAAAATGTAGAAGAGTCTGGACACTGAGGAAAACTGATCACGAAAGTGGTTTAAGGCATAAAGGAAATTAAAGCACAAACTGGCTTTGCTTGAGTGAACAGGAGTGATATTTTGACATGTCATTTAACATTTCCCATATGGCTTCAACTAGAGTTTATTTGAAACCTTTCAAAACTTTTTCCTTGTGTGCAAAATGACCCTTTACAACAAAGGAGAAATTAAAAAAAAAAAAAACCACCATAAACTATTTGGCCATTAAAGCCATTTTAATTAAACAATTGAACTAGCCTATGTGTCTCCCAGGTGGGAAAATCTGGGATGCTGCTTTTAAACAGCAACTGCTGGCTGAGGCATGTTTGCTGCAGGGAAGAGGTGAGATTAGCCCCCCTGCCCAGACCTATCCCTGGGCTTCTGGGGAGCTCACTCAGTTCTGACCACATGAATCTCCTTTCTGGTATGTGGTACATGACCACATGAAGATAAAGATTTTTAAAAATAACATCTGATGCTGAGGCTGTCAAAGTGTTTGTGCACAGAGCTCAGCCTGCTATGCAGGAGCATGATTTTCTAGCAGTTGGGAGCTCTGTGCTTTTTGAAGGTATGGGTCAGAAAGGGTATGGCATGCTCAACAATCAAAACCAAACAGCTGCCTTTGAAAGCCAGGAGCCCAAATATGTGAAGATCCTAAAGTCTGACTATTTCCTTTCTTCTAGACCAAGTTTGAACCCAAAGTTCAGTCTGCAGAACAGAGTTATTTGCTGTGTGTCACCATATAGCTCCCTGGGAGGTAGAAGCTGTGGTGGGAGCTGTGTACAACCCAGATATTGGCTGGCGTCTATCAGAAATAACCAAGAGTAGAAAGAAAAAAAAATTTAAAAAGGATGGGGGGAATACAACAAAACAAATTTTAAAACACAAGAAATTGAGATTCTTCTGCAAATAAGTAACCAAAGAAAGAATTTCGTACAAAGAGATATTTGCAATGAGTAAACAAGTATATGGCCCTTCTTCCCAAGTGACCTTCATCTGCCTTGCAGCCTTAATTAGCCCTTGAAAAGCACCCAGCTTTGCTGAGGAGAGGTGTTCCCAAAGGGCAGGGGAATGTGAAGAGAGATCTTTTGCTGTAGGCTTGCCATGATCCATCAGTGCTGTTCAAGGGCGCTCTGGGCTGGCGTTTCAAAGGTCTTTCCTTTCCACTGCTGTGTGCTTGAAGTCAGGGGTTTCTATTCAAGGAACAAAGGCAGAGCTAAATCCACCACAGACAAAAACCCAAGGGGAAGGGGAGTGGTTTCTACCACTTTGCAAAGAAAATTGATTTTTTTTGAAGTATAGAGTGCAAAAGGCTCAGAGGACTGCTGCTACTTGGCTGTAAAAATACTGCTCCTATGTTGCTTCTGACAGACATTAATGTTTGCTTCCATACATGTGTCAGTGGCAGGTTGACATGCTCAGGGCTCTTTTACAGAGGTAATTTCTGAGGTACTTTTTGGGATACAAGTCAATTCAATTGCCCAGCACTGCTGAATAACACCCTGCAAACAACACTTTAGCTTCCTCTTTT
>JBBMKD010000102.1:47818763-47844469 GCA_037834095.1 Argya squamiceps | reverse complement strand
TTTGGTGTTCTTTTTTTTTTTTTTTTTTTTTTTTTTTTTTTTTTTTTTTTTCCTTTTCTTATAGTTATTCCATGCAAAAATATATAGCCCACTGAAGAGCAAGGAATGTTCTGAATCCCTGTGGGGTAGCAAGCAGAACAGATAATTTCTTCTTTTACAAATTGTCTAATTTTTGAGGAACTGTTGCTGCCAAGCAGTTCAGCAAATAGACTGAAGCAGTTTGTGTTGGAAAAAAAGAAAGACAATGACTAAGATCCCCTGCATTCCTTGTTTTCAGCAGAAAAAAAATGAGCATGCTTCTTCAGAAAACAGAAGCTGAGGAAGAAGAAGCAGTTGTTTCATAGTTTTTTGTTTGGTTTTGTTGAAAGATTTTTAAATGTGGATGAGACTGCAGTCAAGGTGGTGATAGTTTCTTCAAGGGGCAATATAGCCTGTGTTATAAACACACACTTTTATCAGGAAGAAAAGAAAAGAAAAATCACAAGATCCTCAAACAAGCTGGATTCTAAGGGGAAAAGAAAATTCACACATACCCTTCTAACCATGAAGCATCAGTTCACACAGGTTCCAATGAGTTGGTGAAACAGAAGCTATCAAACAACTATATTGTGTGATAAATCAACTTGGCCATGACCAAGTCCTTTCCAGTGTCAGAGGCTTCCCTAATGTTGATATTCACGGAGTTTTTTTTCTTTGGTGAGTCATGACTTGGCATGCTTTCCTTCTCACTCCTCCACAGGCACAGTGGCAGGAGAAGCAAGTCCCTGGCTGGCCAAGCTCAGGGTGGGCTCAGTGCCAGTTGCAAGCGTGGCTCCCTGGCCAGGCTGTGGTCAGAGGACCTCTGCCAGAGGGAATTTTATCAGCAGCTGGGGCTCAGTTGGCTGGGCCCAAAGGGTTGATGTCTCTCTCCCTTCTTTGCAGACGTAGCCCAAGCTCTCTTGCTTAGAGTGGGGTACTGAAGCCACTACACCGGTGTCAGACTGGTTACAAGGTATCCCTAATGGCACTTTAGTGAGCCTTGCTCTAAATTCATCGGTGGAGCTGCTGCCACTTGCCTTGACATTTTATTTGCCCATTGTTTGGACATAATTCTGAATAGCATCCTCTCTAACAGGGATGGAAGTGTTTTCCTTTGCACTAGTATATTCAGAGTTGTGGAGGCTGTGGACTGCTTTTGTAATTTTTTTTTTTTTTGTTTTTATGAATGGGTATCAGGACTTTTATTGACTCATGTTTGGGTGCTAAAGGCTGGGTTTCTGTGGGAGGACAGATAGAGATAGTGCTGAAGACAATCTTGCCCCTGATATATTGCTGTTTTGTTAATTACCAGGGAGTGGGAAAAGCCTTGCCCTCACATGTATGGGTGTGATAGAAGAGTGAGTTAACTGATAGGGAATCAGTTGGAGTCTGCTGGCCATGCTGGGAGGAGGGAGGGACAGGAGGTTGTGCAAGGCACAGAAAGGGTTAGGTGGCCATGCTAGCTAGGAAGAAGCTAGCCAGAACTGCAGAGGGATGAGGGAAGAAGGAGAGAAAGAGCCAGACCTGCATGGAGCTGCCCATGGGAGGCTACACAAAAAAGGTGTGAGAGGCTTTTGGATAACGAGGTGCTGATGCTTGAAGCCTTCTTTGGTGTCAGTTGTACCTCCTCTGTCAGGTATCTGCCTGGGAGCAGGGAAATAAGAGAACAGGTGTCTGAAACCCCATCAGCTTCTGAGAGCACACTATTGGTAGTCACCAGGCACAGTGTGTCTAGACTGCCTGTTTTTAGGTGAGAGCAGCGGTTTGGGAATTAGGAGAAGAGAATTTTTTTGGGGGGAGGGGGAGCAAAAAAGGGCAGAGTATAGCTCCAGTCCAGTCATCCTGTGGATGTCAGGCTGATTTGCCAGACATGAATCCATGGCCTCTTGACAATGTTCTAGGGTTATGGTGCCCAGGGTGAGGATTCTAGCTTTGCACTTTATGCTTGACCCATGGTATTCACCCTTTCCTTACCCCTCTTAGCCCAGTTGTTGTGGCAGTGGCACGGAGTAATAGATGAAAGAGTAGCAGGAGGAAAGGTGCTAGTGCCAGAGCTTTACAGTCAAGAGTTTTGACACTGGGGCATGGCAAGTTACAGGATCCCCACCCCCAACTCATATAAGGCTGTTCTTGTTTGAATATAGTAATATAAGGACTAGTGATGGGCAAAATTACTTGATGTTCTTTCTCCCACACCCACTAATGCCCCAAGTCTGCTCCTGCCCCTCCTGATCCCACAGCAGGAGGAGACGGGCTGCAAGGGCTTTGGTGGTGGGGGATGGTGCTGCTGGGAATTCAGTGTACCATGCAGAGCTGTGTGTAGAATGGAGAAAAGGGGCACAAGACTAACATCTAAGATACCTTTGCATGATTTTGTGCTTTGTATTTGGATCCAGGTGACTGAGACTTGCTGATTTTGGGAAAGCTGTCTATGTCAGCCATCCATGGCTGCTTTTGTTGGTACTGCTCACCTGTTGGCACAATCTTTGTGAGCACCTGGGCTCCTTTAGACCCTGAGACAGACAAGAAGCAGAAGGTACTGACAGCGAAGATGGGCCTCCATCATTGGAAGACTTTTCAGCTGCAATGGCTTTCTCAGGATTGTTGAAGGAATGACACCTAAAGATGAGATTTTATGCAATGTCTACATCCATACAAGTAACATCAAAAGAAGTAAAAATATTTCTTCTGGGGATGCTTCTGTTAAATCCATGATAATCAAGTGTTGGAGGCAAGATACAGCTCATGGGTGAATGGGTCTGAGACATTGATGGCAGTTCCTGTGTCCCTATGAGACAGAATAATGTAACTGAGAGCCAGAGGAAGCTGAGCAGTGGGGACAGACAGCAAAGGCCTCTGGTATTTATTACTGTTTAGTTTACTGCGAAAAAATTTGCAATCTTGCACAAATGCAAATAGGAGGCAGGCAGCTCAGCATAAGCTGTGGAAAGAATGGAAAGCAGGTAGGGTATTAAATACGAGATGAGAAATTTTGATAATTAATTATTATGGCTTTAAGAGAGATATACAACATTTATGATGTGATTTTAATTAGAAAGTCAGGAGAGAAAAGTAATTTTAAAAATATTGCTCAGAGATTTGTACTAGGAATCACTGAAATGCACCCACAAAACCAGCATGGGGCTGCTAAGGATGTTTGTGTGGGTATTGATAAAATATTTGGAGAGAACAAGCTAACCTGAAAGTGCTAACCCACTCCCATTACCTTTTGGGATCAGACACTTGGTCACCTGAGGATGAACTCCATTTCCCTGTGCAGTGGTTATGTATACCAGGTGAAGTGAGATGTGAGATCCACTATGGTGTGGAAAGTGCAGGTCATATCATGGAACACTTAGCAGGATTTACTCACAGCCTGCCCACATTTCCTGGTGCAGAGAAAGAGCTGAAGCCCTGCATCCTCTGCCTGTATCCCCACAACAAAGAACCTAAAGCTGCCATAGGAATTTCTGAGACATTGCTTTCTAGCCAGCTTCTTCCTTTGCTCCCTGCATTGCTCAGCTTCCTCTGCTGGGTCCTCCGTGTCAGGAACAGTCCAAAGGAGATTTACATCTCCTTTACAGTTCAGGTATTGAGGCTCTTGGCCCCCAAGGAGAAACACTGAGTTCTCCTAAGGCTCCCACATCCCCCAGCACAGCTTTGATGCACTCACTGAGTCTCTGAAATCTGTCTGTCTCATTATGTGGTGTGGATATCCACCACCAGAGAGTTTCTCAGAGGGCAGAGAAGTAAATTACTTTTCTGATGGTTTCACATGGCCTCCACAGCCTGTGAAAAAGCAGAGACATCTGCAGAATAGTATTTTTGCTACACCTTTGTTTTCAGCCTTCCCATCTGTGGTGCCTTTACTGGGCAGAAGATCTAAACATTTTGGAAAAAAGCCCACTTGATCATTCCTTTGTGCATCCTCTTCATACACTGGGCAGGAAGGATTGCTCACTTTTCCCCAAGGAACACTTCAGGACATCATACACACTCTGTTTCTCCTCAGGGTATTCTGACCTTTTAAAGAAAAGGAATTCAGAATGCAGCTGGATTGTAAGAATTACTCTGCTTCTCTTCACCACTTCTGTTTGCTAACAATGGGTTGCCTGTTTTTAGATAAATAATAATTTAAAATAAGAGTGAACACAGATATGTGTGATTGGTTCCAAAGCATGAATGTACAAGTAGTGTGCTATTAACACTGGGACCACAGGCAGATAGTAGATAAATAGTAGTTAGAATGAACAGCTGAAATGTGATTCTAGACCCATTCTCCTACTAACAGGAAAATTGTAAGGTCTGCCATGATTCAGGATCAAAAGAGAAGGATTTGCTGTTGTGTTTTAGTCACGAGCAAGGGCAGATTTGTCTCCTGGTGGTTCCAACACACAGAGTGTTCCTGGAGGAGTATGTCCTGTTCTTCAAGGGCTGTTTTGCTCTTACAAGTTCGGCAGAAGGTGGTCTTCTACTTGCTTCCTGTGTTTCATTGAAGTTAATAGTAATTTTTCAGGAGTAGACCAAATCTGACTTATGACTTGCCTCTCACTGAAAACCATGCCAGCTCATGGGTTGTTTTTGAACAGGGTTTGCCAGCTGCATTTGGGTCTTGTTTGACACCTGGAGTTCCAACCTCCCTTTCAGCTGCAGTACAATGCTGAGCAAGCCAAAGGAGTTGTCTTGGGGGACTGCTGCCTGCCAGACGGAGCCCATGGGGAGTGAAGGATATCCTTTCAGTGCAGCTTCTGAGAAGCACAGTCCAACAGAGAAGCCAGTCTCAACCATTTGTAGTAAGATAAAAACACGGGCTGAGGTCCTCTTCCCTGAGGGATGTGTGCTCTCTAGGTATCAGTAGGGTGAGTGCTTGTGCCGACAGCCTGCCACTCAAACTGCAAACACACGCACTTCAAGGTCACCAAGTCACTTATAGGAAGTGAACCAGAATAAACAGCCTCTTTAACAGGCTTTATTTTCTAGCAGAACACTCCAGCTTTACTCTCCAAGGGAAGCTGCCTGTGGTGAGGTGCCTGGGGATTTATCTGGCTGTGGTTCAGCTGACTTACACGCTTGGTCTCCTCTCCCACATCTGCTTCCTCTTCCACCTCACGCTTGGCACCTTCTCCTTCTGGCAGCTGAGCACAGGGGTTCTGACAGAGCCAGCTCCCTGCTCTCTGGATTCAGGTAAAGAATGTACTGGTGATGTTATCCTGGATTGAATTTCCCCAGAATTTATCTCCTGGGAAATTAACTTTTTAAGGTGGCTTGCACTTCCATGAGGTACTGGGAACCCCCTGCCAGTATTGTTGTATGCAGTACATCCCTGATTTTAACTGGGATTTTTTCCTTTGCAAAAGCTAGGTGTGCTGTGGTCCTGGGGTTTGCAGAGGGGAGTGGGCTGTTGTATTTGCCCCCTGCCCCTGTGACAACAGATAGTGCTGCTCGGGCCAACACTGAGAGCACAATGACTTGTCTCGTGCAGGGCCATCTGACAGGAAAGGAAACAGGTCTTTTCTTACTTCCCACTCACTAAAACAAAGGAAAGTTCACAAGGTCTCATGCTTTTTCCCGAACTGTTTCTCTGTGGATTACTGCCACAGTCCAGCATGTACTGATAGCATCAAAGTTTTCCTTGGAAACCCTCCAAAGGATTCAGCTCAGTGGACCACACAATTATTCATACACTCCTTTGGAATGATCTGCCTGAATAAACTAGACTGATTTTGTTTTTTTCCGTTCTGTGACACGGACCTCACACTTCTCTCCACTACCAAAATGAAGTTAGCATTTTTCATCTCTTTAGCAGCCAGATTTTATTCTTTGGCCTTTGTCTGTGCACTGAATGGCCAACGCAGTTGGTGTTCAGCCTGGAGAAGAGAAGGCTCTGGAGGTAGCTTAGAGCAGCCCTCCAATACCTGAATGGGGCCTACAATAGAGAGGGACTTTCTCTGAAGGCATGGAATGAGAGAGCAAGTGGTGGGGGGATGACTTTAAACTGATAGTAGGTCTAGATTGGTATAAATTGGTGTGTCCGTGGGGGTGCTGCTTATACCGGCTGAAGCAGCTCCCCAGACCAATTTATAACAGTCTGTGTGGGTTCCTCCAAATCTGCTGGTTGAAGCATAGATGAGGCTTGGAGATGAAGAGTGGGTCTGGCTTGTGTTGGAAAAGGTGTTTATTCCTGTGGCTCCATGCACTAGGAAAGCACGTGCCAGAGAGCCACACCAGCAAACTGGGACAAACCAGAACAGGCTCTCCGACTCTGTCCCCTTTTCCCAGGTTGCAGGCTGGGCGGGGAACACTCTGGACCAACCGGGGAAGGGAAGGGCTGTGGTTACATCGGGGTGATACTACAGGGGTTATCAGGGGTAGGGGGGTACGGTATTTTGGAATGGAACAAACCAAGTACAGACAAATAACAAAATACAAATACAATTTCAAAACCTAAATCACAGACTGCAACAGATTGGATATTAGGAAGAAATTAATTACTGCGAGGGTGTTGACACACTGGAAGAGGTTGCCCAGACAAGTTGTGGTGGACTCATCCCTGCAATGCTCCAGACCAAGCTGGATGAGGCTTTGAGCAACCCGGTCTAGTGGAAAAGCCCCTTTCCATGGTGGGCTGTTGAAAACAGATGATCTCTGAGGTCCCTTCCAATCCAAACCAGTCTATGATCTTATGATTAGTAGGCATCCCTGCACCCACCCAGACACACACATGCACCCCCTGGAATAACACAAGACCCATCCTCCAAGATTAACCTCATTCATTCTCATTTTTAAAATACGCTTAACAGTTACATGTGTCTGAGCAAGAAGGGAAGGTTTAGAGAGGTGAAAGGACAAGCACTTTTTCAAGACTTGCGGCAGGTCTGATCATCCAAACACAGAAAGATGGGAAAGAAACACCCAGTGGCTAAACTCAGTACCTGAAAAATAGACTTTGAGACATCCTTCTTTCTAGTTGCAACAAACCTCTCCATGGTCTTTCCTAAAATTTCCCTGAAATTTGGATCCATGAAAAGCTGAGAAAAAACCTGCATGAATGGGGGATGGCTTGCTGGGTAAGGACCTTATTGTGCTTTTCTGCAGAGACTATTATTTGAAACCTCCCTGAAGAACTAATCATGATGTTGTGGGGCCCATAATGGGGATTTACCCTTTACAGTATCCTGTTGTGGAGCATGTTTTTGGCTCTATCCCTGACATATTGGTCTGCGATTTCACCCCTTTCTATAATTCACAGGGCAGCATCTGCTGAAAAACAAGAGGCAATCCTGCTTTTCTGGCTGGCCTCAGGCTGCAAGGTAGGAGGCTTCATTGTCCACTATACTGACAACCTGCACTGTCACATGCTCCTGCTGTAACACAAATGTCTGCATGATTTCTACTGCTGCATGATTTTATCTTGATGGGTGTGCTATTGGGGGAATGCATTTGTCTTGCAATATTTTTATTTGACTCTTTGGATATTTACTTTTGCCAGTAAGCACAAGGTCTGAAAAATGGTTTGGATGCCTCATATTTGGCTAATAGGTTCCAAAGCTGCAGACTGGGCCCTATGCTTGCTCACAGTCTACCCACAAAGTGCTAAGCAGCAGTAGCTGCTGGAGGGGACAGCCAGTGGGGACAGTATAGCACTGTGCAGTCATGCTGTGGCATGCCACTCTGATAAATCTGAAGGGCAATTCCACAGGGCTTTTCCTTAGGAAACTGCTGAAATACTATTTCTGTACATGGGAAGTGAAAAGGGCCTGGAAGTGGTGCTCCTTCCAAAGTTTTGAGTTTGTTCCTACCAAGCTTCACTCCATCTTGGTTTACACTGCATTAAAAATAACTCCATTTCCATTATGTTTAAGACCTCATGGCTAAATATGCTAAAACAAGTCTGATTGCAGTTTAAATCACAGCATGAATGACTCAGAAAAGCTGCTTGTTGGTAAAGGGTTATTCTGTTATGGACAACTTGTATAATAAAGATGTGTCTTCAAGGAGTACCTGTAGCAGAAGGAAACAAAAACCAGCACCATGTGGGGAATATGTGTCCTTTGGTACTGTCCTGGATTGGAGCTTATAGAAGAGCATCTTTACATTCATACAGTCTGAATACATTGCAATTTAAGTGTGCCCCGGGATGTGACTATCATTGTTTGTGTTTCTAAAAGTATTTGTTAGCAAAATGAAGCGTGAGCCCAGGCTTGAGCTGCGGGAGCTGCCATGTACTCTCTGCCACTGCCTCATTTTGTGGCCTAGGGCGAACTCTGTAATTACACTGGGACCTTGTTTCCCAGCCCTGAAACTCGTGCAATAAACATCCCCCCACTCACACTAGTTTTCTGTTACACTTAAAGCCAACCACTAACTCTGCCTGGCTCCTTTGTGCCTTCAGCATTAATTTTGGTGAAGTTGCTCATTGTGATAGGGGTTTCTGCAGATAAGGGCAGCAGTGAGGTCTGAAGTGACTGGCCAGCACTTGGAGATGTGTGAGGGAAAGACGCTGTGTCATTGCAAACAACTAATTACATTATTATTAAGTTATTGCTGTTTCCTGCTGAAAGGATCAGTATTCAGAGCCTGATGCATTCTCACAAGAAATCAATGGGATACAGCATTTGCATTAATTTTTCTGAGGGCTCAGTAGATCCTCAGCCAAGGAGTGAATGACTTAAAATGGCATTTAAAACATAGTTACTCTGATTATATAGGAATATACATGAAGTACAGCTTGAAATTTTTGGAAAATAATTTTTTTTTTAATCTAAGGTGTTATTTTTCCTCAAATTGAGCAATAAAAGTTTATAGCTGTGGGGTAATTTTTGAATGGCTTAAATATTATGCACTTTACCTCTCTGTGAACAGAGCTGTGGCCTCTTTAGGATGCAGTGAGCATTTTTCCCAATTATATTCTCACTCTTACTCTCCTTTGACTCCTGTAGAAATAAGCTGTTCTAAACAACACCACCATCTGCACATATTTTGTCATTTCTGTATTAACACACAGGGATACAGATTAACAGTTTGGTTATTCATCAAAGATTATCTCAGTATTGAACAGTCACTACTATTTCAGCTGCCCTGTGAAAAGAATACCAAGTTCTCAAATAAACACAAGGAGAGCTGCTGCATTTCGGTCTAGCACTGGTACATGCCACTATGTATTTCTTGCCCTTTCTACTTCAGTTGAATAATTCCCTCTAAGTGTGTTCCATACTCCAGGGACTGCCATGGCATGCTGCTGAGCTAAGTGAGTAGTGCTCCACTGATGACAAACTCCAGGATTGTAGAAAATTATTACAAAACTAACCAAGAGCTGGATTTTTGGAGGTACAGAATCAGTAGCAGGTATAACAAGGGAGTTACTTGCTGTGGTAAAGCACTGCTCCTTCCTCCAAAGCATTATGTAGTTTTGCCAATTTCTACTAAAGCATCTGTACCGGAGGGTGCTAAGGGGATGATGCTGGATAAGGGAGCGGTATCATCTGTTGTAGCATCTCATTTTATGAAGTATCAAAACCGAAAGTATCTCTCTGGTGCTCCAGCTATGCTAATTATTGTACTGTGACCACAAATTGGCAAACAGTACACATTTGGTAAACTAGCACGGCTGGAGGAAACTGCACTGATGTGTTGCTGCTTTGCAGTTGATTCTCCCTGGAAAGAAAGTAAACAGAGACAAAATAGACTGCTGTATTTTATTCATATTCCAGGCAGCTGCATTTTTTGCAGGGCTAGAATTTCTCATATCCTCATGAACCACCCTGGAGATCATAACTGGCATAATATGAGACTTGGACAAGCAGCTGATGTAGAAATTTATAACAGCGCTTCTTTAGTTGGGACACAAACAAATAATCATTGTTTTTTGTGGACTATTAGTGCTTGCAGGTAAGGAAAACCCTAAAAACACTGCAGACCAAAAGATACAGATGATCTTTAAGGCAGAATTGTGGATTAGTCTCCCCTAGCTTTTCAGCTCTGTGTGATATGAAACCTGCTATCTTTCCATGCATTTTTGTTTAGAGAAGAGATATCATACTAATCCTTCAGGATGAAATAAGCAATAGAGAATTTCAGACAATTTTCCCAAGACAAACCTCAAAATAGATGTTTGGAAGGTGCATTTCTTTCTGTTCCACTCCCTAAGATGATGGATGACTAATGCCAGTTTGTGTTTTGGTAGTGCATATGTCTGTATTTGTTCATTTAAAGAAAACAAGACTTAAAATTTTAATGTAAAATAAATTAAAAGGGGGAAAATGGAAAAGTAGATAGCCTTCTGGTTTGGTGCCCAGAGCAAACTTCTAACTCATGTTGAGGAAAAACCTCCTGGTCAGCAGCCAGGAACTTATTATTCCAACAGGTTTATTATCATGTTTGTTCTACAGTGAAAGATGGTATGAAAATAAGAGTCACCCAGGGACATTGTGTTTTGGTAGAACAAAGCAAGGACATTCTCAAGAGGGCTTCTCATTGTGCAATCCAGCACTGTGCACTTATCCAAGCATTAACAGAGAAAAAAATTCCAGTACTCATAAATTTGTCACAGTTCATATGAGAAGTGCAGTGACACCAGACCAAAATCTGCTCCTGGGTGAAGATGAGACACCCAGAAAAATACCCTTCTCTCCCAGTGGAGCAACTCTGGATTTACATGAGAGCAAATCAGCACCAAATTCAGCCTATTGTGTCTATCTTGTTCTTGTTTTTAAGGCACAAAAGACAGCCATATTTAGTTTTGTCTGAACTGCAGCCCCCAAACCAGTCTATTGTAAAAAGAGCTGCTCCACTCTCAGGACATATGATTGGCACTTTGCTAAAAAATCACAAGCAACTTTTAAAAATGCAGGCCTTTAAAGTACATTACTAATTCTTGTTGAGGTTATTAAATGAGAAGGCATTTTCATTAAGATGGAAATCCTGGCCCTGCTGAAGTCAATGACAAGGTTTCTACTGTGTTAGTGGGAGCCTGGGTTCCTTCATCTATATTTTAATGGCATCACAGCTCATTCTCCAGGGGAAATAATGAGCCCTCAGGGAAAAATTATATTTTCCTTAAATTCTGCCTTTCCAAGTGATTCTTTCCCCCTTCAGCTAGCAGAAAATCTCAGCATAGATCCCACTTGTAGCTTATGGCCTTACCTAAGGAAATAAATAAAAAGAACAGGGCAAAAATCCCTTCCTATTGCTTAATAAGAGGTTTTGATTTCAGAGCCAGTGAAGCCAGTAGTTTTAATTGAATGAGTAATGTTTTTTCACTATTCCTGATCTTCTGTAAATTAATTACTAACTGTTTTCAGCAGCACCCATCTGTGACAAGCGTGATTAGGAGACTGAGTCAATTATGAGATCACCCCAAATTTATACCAAATGCAGCAGGAGTGAGGGAGCAGCTGCCTCAAATGTGAGGTGAAAAGATTTCGAAGCTACTTCATGTCCTCAAGTAAGCAGACACACAACCTGAATTCTTGTCCTATGAATCACATTGTACCTAACAATTTTTTTTTTTTTTGTGGTTTGCTTTACAGAATAAATGAAGCTTCCTTAGGTTCTTTTGTCCCCAGTAACCTTGCTAAAACCATATAGCCACTTCTGGCCTTTATGCCCCCTTGTTTTCAGATCCTGGTTATTTTTTCTCCCTGCCCTTTCCAGAACTCTTCTCAAGGGTATTTCATTTAAGATCTCCTTTCTTCTGTCTCACACAAAGAGATGACTAAATGTAACATCTCAAAAGAAACTAGTTCTGAACTGCTCATCACCTAGGGAAAACATTCTAAAAGGTTCTTGAGAGCAAACTGTGGAAAGAAATTGGTACTCTGTAGGACTAATATAACTATGTGCTGTGAGGATACTGGGTTTAGAAAAATATGCTGCTTTCAGAAATTCCAGAAATGAACTGCTGCAGAAAATGTGATGCTTTTGATTACATATTGTATGGTTTAGGTCTAAAGCATGCTCTGTCATTTCTTTGATCCTTAGAAAAGACTCCAGACATTGTTCAGTGCTGGTTGGGAATAATGAAGCTTCTCTGATCCTATGGAATTGTACTGGTGTTCTGTTTTTCATGCAAGTGTGTGTAACCAAACTGCATTAAACCACGACAATGTGTATGACATCCCACATCAAACAGGTCTGTTTCAGATCCATGATTGCAGCAGGCAGCCAAGGACCAGACCCCCAGCTGGAGAAAACTGCTTGAGGCCTCTTGATTTTAATGGGTGGCTGCTGAGCCATGCCACTCCAGCATCCGGCCTCCTCATCTTGGGAGGCAACTAATTACAGTAAATAATTAGGTTTCCTCATCCTCACCAGATCCATTCAGGGATCTGTTTTTAGTACTCCTTCCACAATAGGTTGTCTGCACCCTCAAAAACTGTTCAGAAGCCCCTTCCTCCGAGTGATCCTAACAAGCAGTAGTTATTTTTATTTTCAGTCTCACCATCTGTCAAAAAAAAAAAAAAAAACCAAAAACCTATTTGGCTTATTTGTAAACTCTTCTGAGGGGGTGAAAATAGATCTTTCAACACCTTCATATTTCACAGAGAGCCTTCAGGGTCCCTCTTTTTATTTATGAAGGTCTACCTTACAATGAGTGGAAAACCTGTAACAACACATGCTAATAATGGTGCATCACAAAAGAACAAATGTCTAGCAAGTGTTTGCTTAGTCCATCTCTAGGGAAAAAAAAATAAACTACCAACCCAAACCCCCAGTGATTTCCAAGAACAAATGACCACCTTTTCTGTACTACTCTCTGTTAATTACAGCACAGCTGGTCTCATTTTGCAGCAAAAACTGCATCAAACTGTGTGGTACAAACCAACATGAACACATTCTTCCCACCTTTCTTTAGCTGCCTGAAATTTAGCAGATATTGTTTTGATATTGTGATTACAGAAAGCAAGAAGAGCCAGAGAGTCATTACCTGGAAAAATACTTTAAAAAAGTGCTTTAGCAACCTACTTGTTTCCAAACTACAGCTTTGTAATAGGCTATATTAACAGCTTAAAAAGGGAAAAAATGACAATTTTGAAGGCACTGAACTGAGGGATGTTGTTTAGACTTGTCTGTTGGTGCTGGGAAGCATAGACATAGTCTTTTTTGGGTCTAAGCTTAAAAGACATACTCGGAATTGAGGTGTTACAATATAAATTCTCTTCTTCTGCTCTACAAAAGTTTTTCCAGTTTCTCCTGCTCATGTGTCTGGGGCCTTATTCTAAACTATATGTGGAATTGATGCCAGTGAGGAGATTGTTTGGGTTTTCTGGAAACAAAATCATAAATTTTTGTTCATTCCCTGTTGAGAATGTCAGGGAATGAGGGGATGAAGCTGTTTGTGTGTATGAGACATACACTCCAGAGTAAGCTGCTCTTCTGTTTTGGTTAGAGCAGCTGATTCCCCCAGATCTGCCATGGGCAAAATGTCAAGGTGAAACAGTGGGAGGAGATGGTACCTGTGCTGCACATGTTCCCTAACTGCCAGGAAGCAATGTTTGCAGTGCTTGATGGTGCAAAAAAGCCCTGTAAAAGCCATTATCTGCTTTGTGTAGACACTGCAGTCCTATGAGTGCACAAGCTGGCCAGGAGAGCAAATAAGCAATGATCTTTCACACAGCACTTGGTGCCAGCAAGCATCCCTGACTGGGGTAATTGGCTCGATCTCCTGTGGAAGAACTGTCCAGACCACCAAATAAACAAACAACGGCTGGTGGATTCCCATGTGAGAAAGAATTTGCTCTGCTATACTCAAATGGCAGCTTGGAGAACTCACCAACGCTGAGCACAAAGCTCCTACCAGTGTGTAGGATGAACAGAAAGATGAATTTTATCTGCTGTGCAAAAAGGACTCGGATGGATTTTGTGTTGTGATGTTTTATTGATGACTGTCAGTGTCAGGATCCGTGAGTTTATGTAGTGGGACAGTGTCAAGTCATGGGAAGGAAGAGCCTGGGAGAAAAAAACCCAAAGAAATAAAACTGCCTGTCTCTTGTCAAAACAACCCTTTGATGATGAGATAAGTGACAAAAAATGGGAAGGAAGGGGGCGACAGAGCTGCTGTCTTTCTCAGATAAAATAAGCTCCTTCACTATATGATCCTAAAATGCAAAGTCTTGAACAAATGTGGTTCCCAAGGAAGAGAATTAGATGACCTGATAGCTGCTAAAGCAACAAGATAAATGATTCAAATGAACATAAAGAACAGCATAGTGAAAGGAACAATATTTAGAGATGTGTGCATGAGCAAAAGGGAAAACTACTGTGACACAATTAATAATTCTATCAAGAGGGTGGGCCAATCTACTGCACAAGAATGAGGTTCAACGTTTTTGTTGAAATCCCAAAGTGGATTTAATTTCATGAATTAAGAGGCTGAAATGTTTCTTTGGAAATTGTTCTTTGCCCTTCTTCTCAGGCAGTGCCAAGAGAGAAACTCACAGCAGATGAGATATGAGAAGGAAAAAAAAAGAGCAGAGAGATTCTTAAATCATCTCCATGATGAAACAGAACTTAAAAATACCAAGAACCAGCTACAGGACAGGACAGCTAGGAAGTAATTAGTGAGCACAAACAAAATACTGTTCAAAAGACCAACATGAAACTGGCTGACTTCATTAATCTTTTCCATCTGAGGAAATTTCCAGGGATAAATAATGGAAGAGGAGGGAGTGGCACTGAGGTGTTGGAAGACAGTTAAATGTATGAATAGCAGAACACATCAAAGAAGTTGTGATAGAAAAGCCAAAGCAACATATTTGGAGCACTGAGGAAAACATACAAAGAAAACTTTTGGACTAAGTATGGATGAACAAAGTCATGTAGTCCATCAACTTGTCTTTTGCTGTTTTTTGATTTCTGTTATACTAAAGGAAATGCAGTTTAGTTACATTCTCTATAAATTGGCGAGTCTGCATCAAAGATAACAGATTTTGCTTTAATATTTCTTTGTAACAAAAAATGTTGCAATTACTGAAATATTTGACTAATGCTACAGGACATAACATGAAGTCAGAGCTAAGATGTAGATGATTAAACCAGTATCAGAACAAACAGGATATGCAAGGAGACCTTATGTGATAGCTCGATTCCGGTTGACATCACAGCAAAGCAAGTTAGTTTTCTTTGGATCATCAGTATGTTTTCCAAACAAATATTTGCCTGGCTCCTCACTTGGAGCAATAGGGAATCAGGTATGTACAGAGGAAACTTCAGCCACATCAAAATTCTAAGTCCAGTGAAGCATTTCAGGCTAAGGCTTGAGTACTCCATGCCTCTAGCATGACCTGATATTGAAGTGTGGGAATTGCCATCTGAGCAGCTCCTTTTTGAGGCAGATCCTGCATGCTTCAGAGGAGGCAGGTGAACTTTAATCAGAAAGAAATACAGAGGCTGGAAGAGTCCAGCCTCCTGCTGAAAGAAAGCAGGGAGTATTCACAGCAACACTGAGACTTAATGTCTTTCTAACTTGGTGGCCCAACATTGTAGAGTTGGTGGTGACTTAATGCTTCTTGCAGAAAGCTCCTTATCCTTTCTCTGCTGAGCTCCTCACCAGGCCTGTAGGCCCCATTTTCCCATGGAAAAGAAATAAAAAAAGGAGTCAAATTCACACATCAGATCAGCTGCCATCCTCCAAATGCCAGGGAATGTGTCTAACTCAATGATATAGCAATGACTGTGAGCTGTTCTCAATGTGGATATACCTAACGTGCTTATATATTAAGACAAAAACTTAATATATAAGTGGGGAAGAAGGGAAGAAGACCAAACCAAAGCCCAAATCACCTCTAGCATGATCAAGCTTTCTAGAATTTTGCCAACTAAAAAATCTGGGAGGGGGACAATTTCACAGGAAACAGTAGCATTGAAAATTTGTTTGTGGGAGAACAGTCAGTCATTTATGAGGTTTTTTTGTTTTTTTTTTTTAAATCATAATTTCCTTTAGAAGGTTTATATTAATCTTTATCAATGACTGTACTGTACTGATATCCATAGGAGTAATCTGTACTCTACAATATCATCCCTTGGAAAGTGCTGCTGTTCTGGGTAGTTCTAGTGGGCAGGCTTGATATGGTTAGCAAGGTCAGCCTGCAAAATCCTTCCTGCCTTTTTTGTATTCCCTCTCTCTGGATTCTTCCATAAAACATGCACTGTATATAAGCAGGAGGCTATGGCTTATCAATTCTGTTCCATTCCTTGGGAAACAATCAGCAAAACCTTGAGAGCTGTCTTCTTGCTGTTTTTTACACCACAGCAATTTTTGCAGCAGAGGATTGCAGTGCTGATTTTAGCATAAATCATTAGTCATTATTTCTTTCAGCAAAGACTTTGACAGCTTGCTGTAGTGTAGTGTAGTGTAGTGGAATATTCCACAGGATGACAAAGCAAACATATGTTCAAGGATCTGTGCAAGATGCTAATTGCAACAGGGCATGAGGACAGGTGTGGGAACATGGTGTAGTACACTACTTTCAGTGACACACAGACCATTCCATTCTCCAGAGGTCTTGCACTTTGTTTATTTTTGGGAAGATATTCTGTAAAACTATCACAGATGGGAAGGAGAAGAGAGAAGCAGAATTGGCAGCATTTTTATGATATTTTATACTACCGCAAGATAGTAGGGAACTCTGGTTCATAAAGTCAATCAGTATTTAAGGTTCTTCTCTCTAAATGCTCACAGCCAGAACAGAGGTTTTGGCCATCCTGTTACCCCATCTGTACACCAGTTCAAAATGAATCATCTGCACTAGTGGACAGTGAAGAGAGACAGTGCTCCCACAAAACAGCTTTTTTAAAGAAAACCTTTAAAATTAAAGCATAGCCATCTGCCATGGTAAAGCTTAGATACACTTTTCACCTTTAGAGAGAGCTTTACAAGCATTGACTAATTAGTCCTTGGGACCTAAGAGGACACATTTTTCCCCCCAATTTAGACTGAGAAGACAGCAGGGGCATCTTGTATCCTGGGGCAGGAATTTAGGCTCCCTGCAAGGCGGGAGAATTGCAATCCTTTTGTAGTAGTCAATGCTTTCAAGCAGGGGGGTGTACAGTTAAGCTCACTTCTACCACCACTTATGCACTTGTGACAAATTAAGGGCTTGATTTTCCCCCCCACAACTGCTGCATAACGAGATGATTCTATTGGCTTATAAATACTAAATGTCCAACCTGAGTAGGAGCTGCAGATGTTCAGTCCTTTCACTGTTAAGCCATTAAGAAGAGTGTGAATTAGACATTCACAGTAAAGAGTCCATTGATTTGTTAGCTGAACTGGAAAATATTTTTCATACTCTGGATGTTTTTGTGTTGATTTGAAAAATATTTTAAATAAATATAATTAACTATTTTAAACATATTTATTTTGCACATATATTTATATAAACATTTGAATTTTAAAAACTTTTTTGTGGTACCAGAATGACCTTCTAGTACTCCATTTTATTTTTTTAACTGAATAAAATATTTAATTTTCTGAATTGTTTTAAAGAATAGGAATTTTATGTCTTGAAAGGTCACAAGATTTGCCCTGTTTTGTCATCATTTAGATGTGCCAGACTAAAATTTTCTCCTTTTAAAAAAATAGTGTTTTTAACCCAAAGTATCCATCAAGTTTGATAGGAATACATGAGGAGTTGTTGTTGACTTAAAAAAACCCACATTTCAGCAAATAGATCATTCTCCTGTCTCTGACCTCAGGCTTGGAAACTGAACTTGTGACATTCACAGGTTGGTGGTAACTCTCCAGATGAAAACCTTGGATTCAAACTCTGCTGGTTCAGGCCGGGGCATTTGAGGGACTGCAGCCTCCAGTCATCTGCTTTGCCCTTTGCCAGAGATTACGAGCTCCACAGCAAATAAAATTTGCCACATAGCTACAGCAGCTCATAAATAATTGTAAATACTCATTTGCAGTTTATCTTTAAATGCCAGGCTGTGGACCAAGGCTACTGCTTCCTTGTCTGTACCAGTCTGACTGACCAAGCCCTATCTGACCCTTGTCCTCCTCTCCACCCCTATCACTGTCATGTGGGAAGGAAATCTGCCCCTAAGCCTTGCCAAAGGATGGTCTTGCTTAGATCAGGTAAAGAAGGTGGGAAAGAAACATGGAAAAACGTTGAGAGGTACAGAAAAATGTCAAGTAGAAAAGATGTAATGCAGCGACCACAATGTATTAGCAATGAAAAATATATATGAAACCTCTAACTTCAAGGCCGTGACAATAAAAGGAGACAGCACTTTGAGCTGTTGAATAAAAGGAGGATGGAAAAGGGAAAAAACAACAGGAGGCATGAAAGATGTAAGTACTTAGGAGAACTATATTAAAACATGAGGGAGTAAGAATAGTTAATCACCTTCCTCAGTTTATAATAGGACATAGTGTTACCTACAAGGTCTTTGCCTGGGCTTTTCAGAGTTCCTCTAAATCTGTATAGTCCAACAATGATGGGAATAGTACATAAGACTTAGAGCTTTTCCACTTCTCTGAAGAATTGTGTGCATTGAAGTGAGTTGTTGGTAAAATTGCCAGGTTTTGTATATGTTTATCCTAAATGGACATTATGTAGGATACTGTGCTATCTAAGGAATGTGTGCTCAAAGGTTAGGATGCTTTAAAAAGTTCTTTTTAACCAGCTCGGAAGCATCATGAATTTTTTTGCCAGGGACAGGCATTTTCAGCCATGAGCATTACACTCCTCAAGAAATATTCAAAATAAAATGTGACAGCAGGGCAAAATATTTTATAGGCAAAGTGACTTTCCGTAATAATGGAATAATAAATGCAGAAGGGAGAAAGGCCAAGTGCGAATGCTGAAATGCATTCACAAGTGCATTTGTGCTGCTTCTGCTGCTGCTGGAGTGCCACTTGTTTATGTGGGTGAATTCAGTGAAGCAGCTGGAGTTAATCACCTCATTAGAGAAGTGGGCATCCAGCGCACCTTGGAGCAGTGTGTTTGTACTCCTCATCTATTGCTACTCTGCTGCCAGCACTTGCTGTTGATCGATTAATATTATGAAGGAATTAGAATGGATGATAGACAGAACA
This sequence comes from Argya squamiceps, assembly GCA_037834095.1. Taxonomy (NCBI): domain Eukaryota; kingdom Metazoa; phylum Chordata; class Aves; order Passeriformes; family Leiothrichidae; genus Argya; species Argya squamiceps. The sequence continues at coordinate 47,825,409 of JBBMKD010000102.1, read as the reverse complement.
GTCTGTCATTTCCAGCAAGAAAGTGAAAAATCTGTCAAAAGACTTGTAAGACCTAGGGAGGGTTTACTAGTGCAGCCCTATTTGTTATGCTGTGACCTGGGACAGGAGAATCTGAGCTTGATTAGGAGTGATTTGTGCTATGTCATTGCTGGAGACTGACATTACACTGCTTCTGTGATTTGGTCTGTACCTGATTGTTTTCCCTACATGTTAAACTCTGTATTTTGATGAGAGGGTGGCATTTATCATGAGTTTTGGTAATGCTTATCTTTCTTGCTTATTGAAGTCCTTTTTGCCTATTGAGCACAGCTGCTCCAGAGAAAGAACTGAACATTTTATAAGGGCATGTAGTGATAGAACAAAGGGGTTTGGTAGATTTGGATTAGATATTAGGAAGGAATGCTGCACTGTGAGAGTGGTGAGGTACAGGTTTATAGAGAAGTTGTGGATGCCCCATCCCTGGAAGTGCTCAAGGCAGGTTGGACAGGGCTTTGAGCAATCTGGTCTGGTGGAAGGTGTCCCTGTCCATGGGGCACCCAAGGGCAGATGATCTTTGAAGTCTCCTACAACCCAAACTCTTCTATGAGTTTACAGTTCTATGAACTTGTCTTTAATATTAAAGATCTGTAGTCGTACGTGGCATGGCTTAGTACTCTTCAAACCTCAACTGCACATACAACACAGCTGCTAAATTGATAAAAATAGGCCACTTTTATCAAATATTAATCTGTATAGAAGACAAGGTGACTATTAAAGAAGATGGGTGAATATTAAAGAGGGTTTTCATCCTGTTGAAAGACTGAGCAGTCCCTAAGTTTTGGAGTTTTTCTTGTCTAAGTTTTCTATAGTTTTTGTACTGGCCAGTAATGCTATTATCTTACAAGGATAGCAGAGGGGTAAAGAAGTAGAAATCTCAATCAAAATGCAGTGACTGTCTTCACAAAGCTAGGTTAGTTAATAATAACTGTGTTGCAGTTGTAACAGGAGACCCCAATGAAATTGGAGTTGAAATATATTGGTTATCTACAAACACACAGAGAAAAAATTCTGTCTTGGAAAACTTAGGGCTTAAACTGGCAAATTTAAAAAATAAACAAATAAATAAACAAATCCACAATAACAGAACAAAACGAAAGAAAAGAGATGGGGAGGAAATTAATTCTTAAAACTCATAGAGTTCACCCGTAATTCCATGATGAATTAAGGGCTTACACTTGACTCAAAACCCAGGAGTCCCCATTCCCTGGCTGCCCAGCTCTATCCTTTCAAGATGAGGGAATAAAAGGAAGATTAAAATGAATAGAAAAGATACTGATACTTAAATGTGCTTGAAACATGCTTCATAAAATGTTACAGACATTAGGAAAGTCACTGGGTGGTAGAGAAGAAAACATGGCATTCAGCAAACAACTCTGTTATGTCTTGGAAAGGTGATCTAGTGCCTTCTCCAAGGACTTTGGATAAACAGCTGGTGTTACACAGAGCAAGGGGGCAAGCCCTGCCAGCAGCCACACAACAGCAGCTGGCCAGGGCTGGGAGCCTGCCTGGTTGCTTTCTTTTGTCAAGGTGCACATCTGGATGTCATGGTCTCTCCCCTAAGATGAGTGATAATCAGCATCCCATGCCCTAGGCCAAGCATTAAGCACCTTTTTTCCATCATCTGAGGATGATCTAAAGCTGTTTCTACCTAAAGAGCTATTTCTCCTCATATCTGTGATGGATGAATTAAACCCTGAGGTTGGAAGGTGAAAGCCACACTTACTGGGCTATTCCTTCTATTGAGTTTTCTTCTATGAAATTATAAAAATAACATTTAGCTTGCACCAGTTGGGTGGTCAGTTTTCAACTTTTCTGGTTAAGACCAACATATGACAACCATTGGGCAGCTCCAAAGGGTAATTGTTTCCACTGCAACAGAAGAGAAGCTCCCCTGAAGTTCAAAACTTGCTGAACTTCAACATTAAATTGTTTTGTTTTGTTTTTCTTAAATGTTTATAGCTCTTTACAAATTTTTCTTCTTTACATAGAAGTAGACTGTAATTAAATTACCTCTAGATTTTGTTGCTCATGAACATGAGTGTTAAAAGCAAGTATTCTGCATTCTTGCCGTTAGGTACCATGTGCTGAACATGTTGTCCTGCAAAGTGCTTATTCTATGTCTCTTCACCCTAGTATTCATAATCACCTTAAGCTGATTATGCTATGCAAAGTTTGACACATCTGAAGCACAGGATGCCATTCAAAGCAGCGTGGGCAGCAGGGCCAGGGAGGGGATTCTGCCCCTCTGCTCTGGTGAGACCCAACCAGAAGAGCTGCATCCAGCTCTGGGATCTCAGCACAGGAAGGACATGGACCTGTTGGAGTGAGTCCAGAGGCCACCAAGATGGTCAGATGGATGGAGCATCTCTCGTACAAGGCAAGGCTGAGAGAATTGGATTTGTTCAGCCTGGAAAAGAGAAGGCTTCAGGGTGACATAATTGTGACTTTTCAATACTTAAAGGGGCCTTATAAAAATGATGGAGAAGGACTTTTTATAAGAGCATGGACAAGAGGCTTCGAACTGAAAGAGAGTAGGTTTAGATTAAATATGAGGAGGAAATTCTATTGCTGTGGGAGTGGTGAGGTACTGGAACAGGTTGCTCAGAGAAGCTGTGGCTATCCCGTCCCTGGAGCCCCATTCAAGGCCAGGCTGGGTGAAGGTCTGAGCAACCCGGTCTGGTGGGAGGTGACAGGGGCAGGGGCATTGGAACTAGATATCTTTAATGTCTCCTCCCACCCAAAAAATTCTATGAATCTATGATTCTAACTCCTGAAGAGGTTCTTAAAGGCAAACTAAAATACAGAAGAGCAGTAAGTGGCAGTAAAAACAGTTTGCAGAGGGGTGCCTTTCTTCATAGAATTACACTAGGTTAATGGCCATTCTTGACCTCTTCATTTCCTTGCTTGGCCATGCTTGGATTTCACAACTAGTGTGAGGATCATAAGTATTATAATTGCACAGTCTTAACTTCTAACAATTATCTTATTGTAGATATATAACCAGATGAGGTGGAAATAAGTCCATTAACAGACCAAAACTACCTTTTAGAACGAAATTTCCTAGGTTACTTAAAACCATTCTAAAGTTACATTTATTTCTTTCTTCATTAAGCTGGCTATTCTGCAAAGGTTGTCACTTTCTTGAAATATGTTAAACACAAATGAAAATGCAAAAGCAGATTTTTAAAGTCTGAATAAGTACACCAAAACTGAGTCATAATAACCCTTTCATCATCCTGACCTAGTGTAATTGTCCTGCACCAAACGCACGTATCTATGGTACATATGAATATAAAATTCCAAGCTATAAAAAGCAAACCAGTAACTGTAATTTAGGGACTCAAGCATGGACACCTGCAAGCATACTGCATTTTAGAAAAATGCAGAAGCTTGAAGCTTCTGATACTGTCCATTTTTATTTATGTCATTTTTTATGAATTTTGGTCAGATCTTCATGACCTATTAAAAATATCTGCTAGTCTATAAATGCACAGTTCAGATACTAATTTTTTTTCATTTTCACTCTTTAATCTGTTGCAGAATAATTTACTGGAGAGGAAGGTTCATCACAGCACTGTCACCAGTGGAAGGAATGGCCCAATAAGCATGCTTTTCATATTTTGTTCCCAGGGCTTAATTCACCCCTCACAGAAATGAACATATGAATAGGCAAAATATTCTCATTTAAACACAGCAGAGATTTAGTATTGTTAAAATAAAGAGAAATTTATCTGTAGATTCTAAAAAGTAAAAATGTAATAATAATTTTTTATCTTGTGTCTATATCACAGACAGCATTGTGATATGCTTTAATGGTTATGAACAAGATTCTCTAGGTAATTACTTATACACTGTTAAAATAGTGACATTCATAAAGCCTATAAGCACACTAAAATCCAACCATCTTTCCTATTGGGTATAACAAAGGCAATTTTGGATAATTTTTGCATCGGGAAAGTTTTGGCCAGAAGTATTATAACAAAACTTAACTTCTTCACATATTGTCAGGAACTCTTTTATCTCGGGATCTAAGGTGTTCACTGTCAGAAGTTTCTAATGGCTTTGATGATTTCTATGGTTTTGGGGCCAGTCAAGGGGAGATTTCAACAGGTCAGGTTTCTACAGGTGATTTGCACCTACTGGACTATCCTGAAATATCTTTGTTGTCAGCAGAGCCATGCAGTAGTTCTTCCTGGAAATTCTTTTATCTATCTATCTATCTATCTATCTATCTATCTATCTATCTATCTATCTATCTATCTATCTATCTAATCTATCCATCTATCTAATCTATCCATTTATGTTGCTTTAAGGTTGTAGCTGAAATAGGCACACAAATGAAAATGTTTCACTCTTGGTGTTTTCTGTTCCTGCGCTCCCTCTTCTGGCTTTCTAGAATTATCTAGCAAACATCTTATGCCCATGTCTTATGATCCACTCTGCTGCTGGCTGTAAATACATCCATTGAAAAGTTAAGGTGCACTTTCATAGCAGACATCAAGAAAGGGACTACTCCTAAATAAATCAGGAAATTACTTCTATCCTACCACTATCTATCCTGAGTAGAGGTTCCCTGGACTTTTGGAGACCAAAAGTAATCCCAATCTGGGTGCAATGGCTGCCATACCATGGACATTAGATAGGAATAGGAATAAAGAAGAGGTTTCATTGGAGTGTGTTCTTCAGTTTTCTAGCTTGTTCTCCTGAACTGTGCAGTAGAATTTTGTATTGATTTTTTTTCCCCAGAAACTAGTAGAATTTTTTCCATAAGTTTCCTTCTAAACTGTGTTACAATAGCACTGGTTAATTAACATTCTCCTGCACTGTTCAAAATCCAACTGTTATGATAATATGCAGCTGAAATCAATTTTAATGATTTTCATTGCTGAGCATGAGAGAAAATTGAAACATGGAAAATGAAATTTTGCATTTTAAATATTGTTCACTCTTAATATTCTTCCAAATATCTTTGCTAACACTCTATGATCCATATGCTTACCTCCCCTGTGACCACACTGGAAAACTGGCCGGAGCCAATACTGGAAAATGAAATAAACAACACTTCCTTGCACACCTTATGTTACCTACTCTGTCCTTTTCTAAGTTGTAAACACTCTGATTTCTATGTGATGCACCAAAATGCATGTAACAAATGCAGGGGAAAAGTCTTAGGATTATGGAAACTGTTCAAATGCAATCTGAATCGCCGTTTACTTGCTGTGAATATTGTCCCTCTTTCAATAAACTTTGTGTGTCTGTAAGAAACTCTTGAGATGGTTTGATAAGTGTTTTCAGTGTATTTAATAAGAAATCTATTACATATGGACCTCACATTTTCAGTGTTGGAGTTCTACCTTAATAAAGCAACATGAAAATGTGCTTCAAAATGTGTATTTAACACAGGAACCAGCATATCCATTTCAGTATGCAAAGTCCATCTTTTCCATGAATTTCAGCACTCAAGGAGGTCCTAAAACTCAACGGCTTTAGAGAAATGTTCCTTGATTGAAGGGAATTCCTGCCATGGAGAAGTTTCAGGATGCAGAATGGTGATGTTTCCTGCCCCAGCTCCCCCAGTGTTCATTGCTGTCACCCATGCCACACACCTGCCTGAAAGCTGCCAGAGGAGAGGGGACCAGGCAGGCAGTTTCTACATTCATGAAAAGGAGCTTCCATGGTTTTGGCGTCTAACCCCTGTCACTTAGTGGAATCTCTGCTCTAGTCCTATAAATACAGTCCTCTGTGACTCAGGTGAATCGTGCCTTTTGTTGTCTCACCTGCATATTTGCTCAGATCTAACACAAAATGTTTGCTTAGATCTGGTGTATTGCTGTCATGGTGCATTACAGTCTAAGGAGGGAACAAAGTCCCATTCCTCTTCTGGAAAGCCCACAGAAATTCTGCTGGGTATGAAATCCTAGTAAACGGCTGTAGGACTTTCAGAGCAATGAGCCTCTTAAATGTCAGCTGATGCATAACAGCATTATTGCGGTTTGAAGACTCGGGTGTTGCAGGAGAGTGGTTTTATGGGAAATCACTGGGAATTATTACCCTGCATAAAGATCCTCTTGTACATAATTATATGCAAGATTAGAATCAGCAATTCTGCAGGTTTTGGTCTTCATGTATATGATGGGATAGTTCACAATAAGTAAATTCGGTTACACCGCACAATAAAAGTTGCTGCACCAAAGCCAGGCTTCATGGTTATCAGTTCTTATCAAAGTGAAATGGACAGGACTTCGGGAGTGGGGGGGGAGAGAAGGAAAAAATAAAACAAACACCACCCTCACTCTCGGGTATTAGAAGATATAATTTGATGGTTTGCAGGGTCACATACCCTGAGTAGTTCACGCAGTAACTGTGAGTTAAGGCATTGAAGGAAAACAAAACAAAGCTTAATCCTCACTTTTCTTTTAGGGAGACGGGGAACAGAATCAGGGCTCTGATATTTGACTTTCCAAGAGGGCAAAAGCCACGAGTTGGGGACTCGTCTCTCCCCGGCGCTAGCGGGCCGCGGGGATGCTGAAGCTCCAGGGCTTGGAGCAGCCGGTACCCAGCGGTGGAGCCGGGCAGGGGCCGCGGAGCGGGGCTGCGGCCCCCTTCT